>CM053582.1:96972517-97044042 GCA_028627135.1 Pseudochirops cupreus
CGTAGCCGAGCTGACTTTAATGGGAAGTATCTTTGTGTGCGTTTTGGAGTTCCAGGATTAGTTTAGAGTCCTATTTTATGGGTATTTTGGGGTGGCTATGTGAGAGCTGCGATATGTTGCTGCTTCTACGCCGCCATCTTGGCTCCGCCCCCCGATTTTCATTTCTCATTTTCAACAGTAATTCACAGTAGTATTTGATGTGGTTTGTTAATAGTTGTTCTTTGGAGAAATGTTTATTCATATCCTGTGATTACTTACATATTAGGGATTGGTTTTTGGTCATGTTTATTTGTAACTTAGGTCTTAATAAATAGGAAATTTTCCTTTATAAATAAATATTATATTAATATATAAATATTATATAAAACAACATTATATTATTGATGATAATCCCTTTATTCCTTTGATTATATTTGAAATATTTTGAAAAGCACCTATGTTTGTAGTGAAGTGAATTTTTAAAATTTAACTTAATTTTTTAAAAATTTTATTATTTGGAGGGTGGAAGGCAAGGCAATTGGGGTTAAGTAACTAGCCCAAGGTCACGCAGCTAGTGTCAAATGTCTTGAGGCTGGATATGAACTCAGGTCCGCCTGACTCCAGGGCCAGTGCTCTGTTCATTGCACCACCTAGCTGCCCCTCTACTTTGTTAAAAGTGCTGAACTAATCTGAAACTTATATATTTCTCAAGTGGTACTGTAATTTTTAGGCCTTTATTTTCATGGCTAAATATTTGGACTGAAAATCTGAAACAGAAGATTGAGAGAAGGGAAACTATGGTAGTTTTGAGGAGGAAGAAAATTATTGTTCTCATTTTGACTTTTCTAGGAAAATATTGTATCTTAGTAGTTATTGGAAGTTCTTCATCCAAATCTGGGTCTAGTTTAATCCACTAGTAATAATGTTGCTCTGGGACAGAATAATAAAACAATGCTCATACAAGTCTCTTTGGGCATTTAGCTGACTTCATTTCACATCATAGTATTTTGTTCTTAATTTTAATTTTTAACCTTCATGACCTCACTTGTTTCTATTTTTATCTTTTGGGGATTCTTTCTAGATCAGTATGTAAGTACCAAAGAATCCTGGATGGCAGATTATTGTAAGCAGGACAAGGAAATGGATATAGCCAAATCAGAAAGCTGGATGGGCTCTTCTGTGGATCCCCCATGCTTCGGACAAAGTAAGATGTTTATTATATATAGGAATGTCTAAGTCTTACTTGACTTAGTACTCCTTTGTTTCACTGAGGAATTCAAAGCAGAACCATCAACCTTCATGCAGGAATCTCCAGGAAATGTTACATATCCTCTGTAGTTAGTTTGCAACTGACAGCTTTCTAGCACAGAGTGCTTAAGTTTCTACCTGTCATTGAGGTGAAGGCACACATCTTCAACACATTCTGATACATCAGATAAATTGATACTCCTAAAATTTCAACATAGTTAACTTCTAGAACATTGTTTCATGCTTTGAAACGTTGCTTTTCCTGTGGAGTGAATGCATGACTAGTGTCAACCTCCATTGGAAACCCTGTTTAATTTTCCTAAATATAGAGAATGATGGCTTAGACATAAGTCCTAAAAAGTAGGAGGGTGTGACATATCAAGGGTGAAGTAAATAAATAGCTTCAGTAAATAAACAGTCCTTAAAGAATCTAAGAATTGTGTATGTATCTCTCAGAATATAGAGATTTTTTTTATTTTATTCTTTGATAACTATATTTTCTTTCTTCATTGCCTCACTTTGAGCTTTGTTTTTCTAAGAGCTGAAGAGTATAATGATGAACAACAGTTTCATAACTAGTTGTCATCCAAATTCAGTTCTGTCCCAGCCCTTTAAGTCTAATTTCTTTCGGGAAGTCACTGTGATTACATTTCTTGGCTGGACTTCACATAGCCCATGAATAGTTCAGAAATAATCCATCTGGCCTGCAAGCATGTCATAGGCAGATGGACTTTCTTAAGTGTCTGAAGTGTTTGAACTGGTTCATCTCTCCTCAGGGTGTGCAAGTGGCCTCTTTCTGTCTTCCTTGTACTTCTAGAAGGGAGAGACAAAGAAGTATCAGCTGTGATTCTTCTCGATGTTCCCAGTTTGCTGCTTCTGAGAGTCACAAGGTCATTGTTTCAGGAGCCAGGGCCTTTTAAGCATTGTCAGCTTCAATTCTCTGTCTCTTCCTCTAGACTTCTCAATTTTTATGTCGAGAAAATCTAACAGTCTATCCAGAAGACTTCAAACAACCACTAGAATTTGTAGTATAGGCAAGGGAACATTTTTCTAAAGACACTTGTTTGTTGGAAGAGTCTTCATTCCCAAGTCAGTAGTAAATACTGCTGGATCTTCACAGTTCTGGAGAGGCAACAATTAATTTTCTTTTCAATAGTTAACAGAAGAGGACATAGATGTGGAAAGTGGCATTGATAAAATATTGTGTAGTTATTTAGTTCTAAGTCATTTTCTCAGATTTATAGAGATACAGCCCATCTTTTTCTTTATGAAAAGATCTGTAAAAGCATATAAACATGTCTACATCTTTTTTTCCTTTGTCATTCCTCCCTACCCCCTAGAAATCTTTTTGCAGATGTACTAAAATCCTTAATATTAGACTGATCCAATTCTACAGGACTATGATAAGAAATCATGTTTCTAATAAATTGGAACAAACATAAACAGTCAAGATCAGATTAAAAATTGGAGTCCTTGGAATTCAGATTCTTTACATGAAATCTGATTGGAGGGCATGCTAAGTTCTCAGATGTCACTGAATAGTACACAGGAAGACTTTGGTATGATGGGGCATAATCATTGACTTTATTTAGGAGGTTGTAAATTCTAAAGGATGAACTATTGGGCTTTGTAGAGGTGATGGATTTTGGAGCCAATGAAAATACGGCTAAAGATCTCTAATTTGGATTTTTTTTAATGTATTTTTAAAATTATTTTAAAAATTAGGATTTTCAAAGCCATCAAAGTGAGGCAACTCATTCGTAGAGACCATTTGACTATAGGAAATATATTGGCTTTTTTCACTCACTTTTGGAGACACTGTCTTCCTTTGCTGAATTTAAATAAAGCCATCTTCACTACTGTCTTTTCAAATAGATTTTTAAAGTAACTTTTCTCTGCTATCTTAAGTACATGCACACTTTTAAATTCAGAGCCTTTAAAAGGCTTCAGTTTAAAAGTATGTTAAATAGTTTTTCTCTACTTGCTTCTGAGGGAGAGTATGCTAGTTAACATGATAGAACTTCCACACTAATGGGAAGTAGCTTAGCCTTGGAAAAAAGAAACATTTTGATCCCTTTGTCTAGTGCATCGTTAGCCACAGCCCAACTGCATGGTGCCTACTCTGTGCAACATTCTTTATTCCCATGTGCGTAAGCAATGGAGGTGAATCTGCCTGTTTGCTGTCTCTTTCCTAATCTGCTAACTTTGTCTTTCCTGTCTACCAGGCCTACCCCTTGTCTACCTTAGGACTAGGAGTACAGCCAGTCTGACTAACCTAGAGCACCAGATCTATGCTAGAGGTACAGTACAGCTGAGGGAGGGAATGCATGGCTGCTGTGGTCTACCAAATGTCTTGCATAATAATCCTCCCTGACTTGGAGCTGATTTTCCATCCTGCTTGTGATGATTTCATTTTAGCAAGAACAGTAAGAACATTTGACCTAACATTAGAAATAAACCAAGTATTGCTTCTGATGTTATATCTTTTCCATTCCCTTTGCCCTTCTGGTGAAGGACAAAAAATCAAAACTCCCTTCTGCCAGTTTTTGGCAGTTAAGACGTTATACAAAAGGAAATACTATGTTAGCTGGTGGCCATGTCTCATGTTGAAGGGCTTGCAAATGATGGGAAAATTCTTCCACAAACCAACATTACAAATTTCTTTGTTTATAGAACACTTGGTAAACATTTATTCTTATGGGAATACAAAGGAATTTCTGGAATATGAGACGTTTTAAAATCCTCATGCTATTACTAAGATAAAAATTTCTTATAGTTCTGAATTAGGTACATGTGGTGCTTAAAAAATAGAGGAGAAAATGTTCTTCATTCCTGCCCATGACCCTAGGAACCCTTGAGGCAGCAAAAAGGGGAGGAAGTGTTGGCTGACCAGGTAGAGTATTGGGAGAAAGAACATAAAAATGAGGACATCGGCATCCCAATGTGCCATTTCTTCATTTGTTACAGTGAGTGCACCTAGCTGCAGTTGTTCCTTGCGCACAGTGGATTTTGTAAAAGAAGCACCTCAGAAAGCGTCCACCAGAGTGTAAAAACAGAGGTGTTACTGAGATGGTGGCAAAGTGGTGGACTATTTTCTGGGAGTTTTTTTCAAGATTGAAGTATGAGGGAGGATTTTAAAGAAAGATATATTTTGACATTTGTGCAGCATTACATCCTTTTCAGGGTATTTCCTGGTTTATTTCATTTTATTCTTGCAAAAAATTTAGAGATAGGTAGCTTGAACAGGGATTATTATAGACGAAGAAGCTGGTATTCAGAGGGTCCATATAGTTAGTAGAATGAGAGCTAGAATCCAGGTCTTTTGACTTCTAATCCAGTGTTCTTTTTGCTACAAAATGTCCAGAGAGTGGAAACCTTGGGCTTTGTTTATAACAGCCAAATTAATTATTTGAATCAAGTCCAGAGGGGAAGACATTTCTCAAGTTGTAGCCAAGTGAAGCCAAACTTAAGATGTGACTAACTTGAAGCTTTCTTTCTCATTTTCTGAAGAGATTGTGGTCCCTGGAGGCAAATTTTTTAAAGCCATCAAGGGAAGCCATTCTCTTTGGTGGCCTTCAGAATTTCTTTCTCCTATTGCATGGCTAGAGTCCAAACTCCGTTTATTTTGGGACATAATGTGGGAGCTATTTGGTCAGCTTGGCTTCTCCCTGGTGTAGGGTTTGGGCTGTTGTAGCGTGTGCCATCAGTGGTTTTCTCATTGGGTAAGTGAGTGTCTGAAGTTTGCTTTGGTATGTCTGACAAATATGAGAAGTTTTGTGACTGAAGCAGTATGCCTAGCTGTGCTTTTTAATTTGTAAAGCCAAGTGCTCTTTTCAAAAATTATTTTTAAAAAAAATGAAGATCTACCTTCTCTTTTTCCCACTTCCCTTCCTCTCCCAGTAGGGAAAGCAAGAAAAACAAAACCCCTCTTACAAATATACATAGTTGAGCAAAAAACATTCATTGCATTGACTATGTCTCTCCCCCCATAACCCCTCTCCCCAAAAGTCTCAATTTGTATTCTGAATCTGGCCCCTCTCGATAAGGAGGTGGGCAGCCTGTTTCATTGTGATTCCTCTGAAATCATTGTGGGTCATTGTACTGATCAGAGTTCCTAAGTCTTGAAATCGATTGATTCAATATGGTTTTTACTGTATAAATTGTTCTGGTTCTGCTTCCTTCACTTTGCATCAGTTTATGAAAGGCTTATCAGGTTTTTCTGAAACTTTCACCATTTCTTATAGCACAATAATATTCCATCACATTGATATAACTTGTTCATCCATTCCCTAATTTATAGGTTCCCTCAATGTCCAATTCTTTGCTACCATGAAAAGAGTTGCTGTAAATTCTTTTTGTATGTATGGGTCCTTTTCCTTCTTCTTTACTCTTTTTTTTTTCTTCACTCTCTTTAGGGGATAGACTTAGTAGTGATATCCCTGGGGCAAAGACTATGCACAGTTTAATAGCTTTTTGGGCGTAGTTCCAAACTACTCTCCAGAATGGCTGGACCAGTTCACAGCCCCACCAGCAGCAGTGCATTAGTGGGCCTGTTTTCCCTACATCCCCTCTAGTATTTGTCATTTTCATTTTTTTTTTGCTAATCTGATGGGTATGAAGTAGAACCTCAGAGTTAAAACCAAATACTCTTGAAGGTAAAGGCTCCTAATATTTTGTTTATTAGAACATAGTGATCAAAGTCATTTGCCACGTTTTTTTTTTAATTTGTAATTTGTAAATGGAAATTTATAGCCTGACTCACAGTGGGATATGAAAGCACATCTGGGTTATTTTCCTGCTGAGTCCCTTACTATAATAAATGCTGCTTTCTTATTGCAGTCATGGAGTGGGAGGGGCCTTTCAGATTTCCACAATATATACTGTTTGCCCTTCAGATGGCTCTTAAATTTTTCACTTCCCCTCTGCTCTTGTCAGCAGCCTCACAATTACTTCTTAGCTTTGTGCTTTATGTCTTGTTGACTAGTAATTTGAACACACACAGACACACAAAATACCTCACAAAACTTAGAAAAAAGGGAAGCTATTAGTGTGAAAATCGGTATATGAAAAGTAGAGAAGGTATCTTTGGAAATAGCCAAGATTCTAAAATATGATCGACTGAATAAGTGATGGAGAGATTGTGTAAGAGAGACAGGAGGTTAAGTGTTATCCACTGGAGGTTTTCAGTTTTTAGCATTTTACTGCACGCTGGAACCTGATGAGCTCTAGTGGTTGTCAAAACAGAGGCTTGCTCTAACCTGAAAGTGCTTGTCTAGAAACACTTACTATATTAACTTCTGAAAATATTTGATGATAAAAAAGGATAATAAGAGAGTTATTACTTTTCAAATGGCAGTGATCTTTTCTTCCCATTAGCCATTTATGAAACCACCCCCGTGCCTCGCTTAGAAGGCAGTAAAAACCTGCGTGGGTTGTAGGTTATTTTTTAGCTTTCATCGCCTGGAAAAATGTGGTCCTACAAGGTGAATTGTGTTTAGCTTTAGTTGTCCTCCTTGGTCAAAGTTTGCTACTGCCTCCTGATGCCATTTTATCTACTGTAGCTGTAAATCCAGTTGGAAGGTGTCTTTATTTTCTTCTGAGAGGCTGGTGAGTGGGGGGGATTCAACTAACTTTGTTTTTGCTATTCTTTATATTGTCATCATTACCTCTGCAGAGAGGTCTCTAAGGAGGAGTTGGGGCCCTCTCCACTGCTACTAATACTTATACCAGTCTGGGAAACAGGGAAAATAGTGATGATAGGAATAAGGTCAGCAATCGTTCCCATATCCCCCCACAAAGTCTTCCATAACTGTTCTAAAAGATTCAGAACCAGCTTCCTACTGGTTAAGTGTCCTTAGGAGGGAGGACAGGTTTCTTACTGGTAAGAGGTGTTACACCCTCCCCCCCTCTCCCCAGCTTTTTTTCCTAGCCCTGTGCCCTCATCCTGGACTCTCATCACCAACCCCCAATATTCACCATACCCCAGGCAAAGAGAGCCCTAAGTCTTCAGAGCCACCACAGATGACTGCCCTTTTCTGCTGCCTAATGGAGAGGGAGATGGGAGATAGGGAAGTCTGTCCTTACAGTAGTGTAGGGAATATGGTCCTGACATCTAAGTTTGGTACTCTGAAGATTTCTCTTTTCTCCTAGAGACATTATCATTTATTGTGTTTAGGGCCTGTAATACCGTTAATGCTATAATTCATGTGGGGGTTTTGTGGTTGTCCAGGGAATCAAATTAGCTTTTATAAGATTTTCTATGGGAAAAATAGCTTCTAAGTTCCAAACAACCAACTTACAAAGGAACTTTTGTAGTCCCATTCATTTGTAAATTGGGGACTGACTGTATATATTGTAATTTATAATTATCTAGTCATTCCTTGTGTGTGAATGTGGCCGCCCTAACCAGGTCACAGGCTCTTTGAGGACAGAAACAGTATCTTATGTTACTTCCATATTCCCCACAGTCCCTAGGACTGTGCTATAGAAAGTTGTAGTAACGTCCATGACATAGGGCAACTGAAAGTATCCCTTCACAATGGTCTTGTGTCCTGTGAGGAGAGGGAAGCAATAACATGGTCACAGCAGAGGAAACCCTGTTTAATTTCTCTGGTTCAATAGGTATCTGTCTCTTCATCGGGCATACATTGGGAATGGGCTGTCACAGAAACAAGGGGACGTCTCTCTCTATTAATGAAGCATTTTAAGTAAATCACAACTTTTGGATCAGGTTTTAAATGGGTCAGTGTCTGATGCAGGCTTTTACCAATTCATTTTGGTTATTTACATATCTTTTGGGGGTTTACTTTTCTTGCTTCCAAAGCGGTCAACACCTGAAAGTTGTTCTTCAGAGCTATGAGTTATTCTTGCCTCAGTAGTATGATTAGGTGAGAGTGAGATAGGAAGCAGTGGATACTGACTCATGCTGTGCTCCATATTGGTGTTGGAGGCAAATTCTTGCTTTGCTGGATAATGAATTTACAGGTGTAGATGATTTGAAACTGGAAGGGATTGTAGAGATCATTTAGCCCAATACCTTCACTTTACAGGTAAGGAAATTGAGTCATTGAGGAGATTTGCTCAAGGCCACTGGAACAATAAGCAGAATCAGGATTTCAATTTAAGTCCTTGGATTTTAAATTTGACAGTCTTTTTTTCTATACCACATTTCATCAAATTCCTATTTGTCTTCCTGCCATATGCTGTATAGTGAATAGTAAATCACAGCTTTTGAACCATGTTTTGAATGGATCTGTATCTAATGCGGTCTTTTTGCAGTTCATTTTGGTTATGTACACATCTTCTTGTTGTTTATTTTTCTGTCTTCTCTGTCTTCATTTGGTTTGTGCAGACTTTACTTTGGGGCACCAACACCATTTAGTTGTGGGGAGTTTCTTTAATGTCCTAGAGTATGAGTTTTCTAATAACCTTCCTTGGTGGTTTTCCCATCACAGAGATGAAAACCCCCAAACGCCGGCAGCCATTTGTCCCCTTTGCTCTGAGGAATCACACCGGGTGCACCTTGTGGTTTGCCACACTAACAACTACACCAACCAGGTAAGGAGTCCTGACAAGATTTCTCCATTAGTGCTATCTGGCCTCCTTGTTACTGTGGGTTTTTGTGAGGGTCAGAAAGGGAAGATTGCAAATAGGGAGGTTTGTTTATTTTGGTGAAGAGAGACAGACATCTCTGATTTGGCAACTTGCAGGCTTACCCTAAGGTACATTCACAGTCCAAGAGACTTGCACAGCACCTTGATCCCCTCCCCATCTTTTAAATTCTAATCAAAAGGCCTACCTTAATCAGTTGACATTTTGCATTATTATTATTGATAATTAATTTTCCTTAATAATAATGAACATTACTAATTATGACATAATAATGACTATTGTTGTTAATTATGGTCTAATAGTAATTATTAACACTCATTAACTATTTAAGCACTTTGTTTTGCACCTCTGTACGAGGTTTTCCTTGTAACATTGCATATTATTACTACTTACGTTGAGTTCTTATCTTCCTATTTCCATTATTAGACACTAATAATGTGTTTCCCAAGTGCTTTCTAATTGTTTGTTGATTGATAGAGCAGAATTCCGAGTCTGAAATAATCCAAATGGTGATTGGGGACCCAGTATTTAGCAGAATTGTGGCACATTATATTGAAAGTAAGGATCAAACAAACCAGACATGAATTAGGGGAAAAGGTAGGGCCATGTGAATTTTTTTCCTTTTTTTAAAGAAACATGTGGTTGCTTGATCTAATCCCAAACCAATTTCTTTTTCATTTTTCCTCCAAGACTCTTCTGAAAACTTTCCTGACAAAAGAAAAATAAAATTGATCTCTGAACTTATAATGCACTCCCTAGCCCAGATGGGATTGGGTGGGGTTGGGAAAACTAATGAGATTTCACCTAAGCCAAGAGAGAGACCTTCTATAATAGTTTTCTGTCATTGAAAACTTGGCTCCTTGCAGAATGGAAATGCTGATCTTTTCAGTGTAGGAACTGAAATAGATGGATCTGTGCAGTCAGCTGTTTTGGGAGTGATTTTTCTTTTTGTTTTTCTTAGTTTAAGAGCTTAGTTAACTGAAATGTGTTAATGCTTAGTTAACTTAATAATAAAATTAATGATTCTTCTAATAATAATAATTATTATTATTTACATGGTATCTGAAAGTTTACTGAGCTCTTTATATGTATTTCCTTATTTGAATCTCATAGAAACTCTATAAAGAAGGAGCTGTGTGAGTATTATTATTGCAGCTTTCCAGATGAGAACTTAGCAGTGATATGACCATGAAGTATCAGAGGCACGATTCAAACCCGTGCCTCTTTACACCGTAACATACTACCTTTCATTTTCCCATTGGCAGTTGTGATTAGCACAGCATTTATTGGGTATATTCTGTTCACTCCTCAATAAAATGTTAATTTATTCTAATTGTACTTGAGATTTACAGGGCCTGCTTTTCTAGACTTCATTGTCCAGTTGACGGTGATGACTTTTTCGTGAAATGGACACTGATATCTCCTTTAAATTAGTGTTAGTAGGAAATATCTCCAAAATTCAAGCTGTTTGTTATTGATCCTTCAGATGATTGCTTTTGGATCCCTTTTAGGCAGACTGCCATTGGGCAAAGGTCATGAATGTTCTGTCTGTCTCGGGTGTGGCTGCACTTTTTGTTGTGGTGTTCCACGTACGTGTGCCGGACAGACCTAGTTGTGTGTGGTTTGGTTCCAGGGCAGCGTTATCTCACAGTGGAAGCCCAGGGCTGGTCCCGGAGGGAAACAGAACTTTCCTTGATGACACCCACAGTGTCAGTGAGTGGCGGGAAGTCCTCACCGGGGAAGAGATTCCTTTTGAATTCGAAGCAAGAGGGAAACTAAGGCACAGGTAAAGAATACTCTAATTCCTTCAATGCTTAGATAAAGGAGGGAAATAAGAGAAGGTGAATTGCTGTGCTTCTTTCTTTTTGTTTGCATAAAGACTGCCATGGAGACACATTTATTCCATCAGTTTTCTTTGAGCAGATGAAAACATGTTTTCTCACTAACTGTAACATAGGGTTATCACAAAAATATCAAAATATTCTCCAAATTGATTTTGTTATTATTTCATCAAGCTCTATAAAGTATCCGTTTGATAATTTTGTTGGTATGGCATTAAAACTGTAAATTCACATCGGCTGTCTTGTTATCTTTATTATTTTGGCACAGCCCCGGCAAGAACGCGGAATGACGCTGTAACTGTTTACATTGTTCTCTATTTCTCAAAGTGTCACCTTTCAGTCGAATCGATGCGAGCATTCTGTGTGCTTTGGCACGGCCTTCCAACGGCTAATGCATCTTCTAGCTGGTTAAAATGGACTTTACCTTTGTGTTACTACCTCTTGAATACTGTTATTTTATGTGTGTATGTATACGTCTGTGTGGGCGTGTATGTACATAGACACATACATAGATGGGCACATATTTATGCATATCTATCTATCTATATATATATCTGTATAAATTTTTGAGGATTTATTTTGTACCCTGTGACTTTGTTGAAGGTATAATATGGTCTCTAAATAAACTATCATTGTTACCAGCAAATAGGGATAGTTCTATCTTTTCTTTCCCTATCTTTTTGCCTTTCATTTTTCAAAATATTCTCAAATCAAAATTTTAAAAAATAGATGTGTACAACATGAGATTTGTTGGGATAGAGTGTGCAGAGTTGGCCTTAGTAGTTAGGGGAGGCTGGGTTAAAACCTTGCCTCTGATACACGCTGGCCATGACTTCCAACTTCTCAGTGCCCAGTGCAGTTCTCTAAGAGTATAGGCTGCAGAACAGTTGCTATAAAGCACACATCCTTCCTGGGCATTCCCTGTGCCAATGAAAACATACATCCAGCTTAAAAAAAAGAAACAGCACATGGAACGTGGATCCTGAATGGCTTCACCCAGATCAGGTTGTGCTAAACCAGCATCATTTATTTTCTTGACAGATTTTTCTAGACTAGATTAGAGGAATGTTGCAAAATTAGTTTACTTAGATTTGAAAAGAGCGTTTTACAGAGCGTCTCATGCTGTTCTTATAGACAAGATGGAGAGATGTGGGCTTGGTCTTGTGGCTTCTGGACCTGCCTCAATGGCTAGATCCAGAGAGCAGTCATCAGTGGTTAAGGGAAGGCTTAGTGGAGTTTTCTGTGAGAGTACCCTAGGGATCAGTCCTTAGCCATTTAACATTTTTGTAATTAATTTGGATAAGTGCACATGTGACTTTCCAAATCCAAGATAACACAGAATTTCAGATAGCATCTTGAATGATAGGATTTCTAAAAATTTGACAGTATAGAACAGTAAGTTGAATCTATTAAGTTTAAATATACCATGGGTGGTAGATGTCACCTTTTACTTTATAAATACAAGATGAGGGAGGCACAGGGAGGTAGCTGTTTATCTAAAAAAAGATCTGGGGCTTTATTGGACTGAATACTCAATTTTAGTCAGCAATATGCTGTTTCATTCAAAAAAGCTGCATTAAGTGAAATGTATTGTCAGCCAAAAAGCGTTTATTAAGTGCCTACTCCGTGCCAGGTACTGTGTCAAGTGCTGAGGACACAAAGAAAGCTAGTCCCACTCTCCAGGAGTTCATAGTCTAATGGTGGAGACAAACCACAAGCACCTATGTATATATAAGACATACAGTGTAAATGGGAGGTAACCCAGGAGAGAAGGCACTTGGTGGCAGGGCTGAGGGGAGTGAGGAAGGGGGTGGTGAAGAGGGAGAAAAACTGGGAGAAGCTTGCTGTAGAAGGTTGAATTTGAGCTGAATCTTGAAGGAAATCAGGAGGCATAGGTGAGGAGGGAGAGCATTCTAGGTGTGGGGGACAGCCATTGATGGAGGTATGTGTGTGAAGAAAAGCAAGAAGGTTACATTGGCTGGGTGGTAGCATGCTGGTCAACCTGGTAAATAAATGCTTGCTAAAAGATTGGGTGGTGAGATAGCACAGTGGATAGAGCACCAGTCCTGGAGTCAGGAAGACACCTACTAGCTGTGTGGCCCTGGACAAGTCATTTTACTGTTTGCCCCAGTTTCCTCATCTGTAAAATGAACTAGAAAAGGAAATGGCAAACCACTCCAATGTCATTGCCAAGAAAACCCCAAATGAGGTCATGACGAGTTGGTTACAACTGAAAATGACTAAACAACAAAACAGATTAACTGACTCTAATATTCAGGGTGAAGAAGGTGATAGTTCTTCCAGCCTTTGCTCTGGTCAGACTACATCTAGTCTGTTACATTCATTTATTTGTGCCACATTTTAGGAAAGCATTAAGCTGGAGAGTATCCATTTGAGGATGGATGCACCAAGGCAGTGAAGGACCATGCCTCATAATGATTGCCTAAAGGAACTGGGGATAATTTGCCTGTTAATAAGCATTTATTAAGTGCTATTACATGCCCAAGCACTGTGCTAGATACTGTGCTAGATACTAGATACTGGGATTACAAAGACAAAAGTGGAGTTACAAAAACGCTCCCCACTCTCTAGCAGTGTGCAGTCTGTCCAGGGGAAGTGATAAGTGCGTATCTAGGTATCTACAGTATATCCAGAAGGGACACATGGTTGGTTGGGGTGGGGGGAGGGAGGCATTAGCAGCTGAGTTATCAAGAAAAGCTTTATGTAAAGAAAAAGACAGTTGAACAAAGCAGTGAGAGAAATGAGTGATTCTAAGAGGTGAGGGGGAATGTTTTCCAATGCATGGGGCATAGCCAGTGCCATGGCCTGTTGACAGGAGATGGAATTTTGCATATGAGGAACAGTGAGAAAGCCAGTTCGGCTGGATTGTAATATGCATGAAGATGGGGAGTGGTGTTTAATGTGACTGGAGAGGCTGATTGGGGTCATGTTGTAAAAGGCTTTGTTGTTGATTTTTCTCACATCACAGGGTGATATCTTGACATACATGAGAGTTGGGTTTAAGGGAGGCAGAATTATGCAGTCATCAGCCTCACTCTCTCCTGGAGTCATCAAAATCCAATGACAAGACAAAAGTCAGGATGATTGGCAATGGTAGATGCTCTCTGACCAGGCTCTAAGTGCTCTACAGGGCCCATTTCAGTTGCTTTTTTGGCCATTGGAACCAATTGTTCTTATCCGCCCATGCTCTGGTAGAAGTCTTCACATGTTGGGGTAGACATCCCCCAAACTCACTGACATGTTTGAGACCTTTCGATTACCCTCCACCTGGTTTATCCAGTCTGTCAAGACGGTTTTACTAGAGTGATTGCACATGCTACAACTTTTTGGAGCCACAGGTGAGAGTTGGGGGATGAGTAGATACCAAAGGTAGATGAACAGCCCTGTCACCTTTGATGTCCTCCTGTCATCCAACTCCCACTGTAGCTCCAAGATGGCTCTATAGGGTATTCAGGAAGGATTAGTATCTCTGTCGTGAGGGCTTGCCAAGCCCTGAAAGGGCTTTATCGACAAACAGAGGAGTTTGTTTTTGACACTAGACATAGTAGGGAACCACTGAAATGTATTGTTTTAGAGATGGGGGTGACATGGTCTGAGCTACATGTCTGAAAAATTCCACTGGTAACTCTGTTCCTAGAAAGGGATATCTGCATGATCGTATTTGGTCAGGAATTCTAAAATGTCAGAAACATCTGAAAGAGACCCCTGGGGTCACTGACTGCAACCTGGCCCTGAGCAAGAAGCCCAAACAAATGCATTCAGTCTTCTAGAGGAGTATGGGTGTAGAGGATTGACTGGAGTAAGAGACCTCAAACAGGCACTATTAAGAGGCTATTGCAGTAGTTCAGGTTTGAGGTGATGAAGCCCGAATTAAGTTGGTATCTCTGTGAGTGGAAAAAAGTGGGTGATGTGAGAAATACTGTGAAGGTTAAACATGCCAAGGTTTGGTTGGCCATGTGGAGTGAGTGAATAGAGTTGAGGACAGCACAAAGATTTCAGTTTTTATGAAAACTTAAAGAGGACTTGACCCAGGGGCTCCCTATCACCTCTAGACAGTAACTGCCATTTAGGTAGCACCTGGCATTTAGAGATCCTTCCCACCCGGCTTCCCTCTCACTCTCTGGGTGTTTTTCCTACTGCTTCTCTTCATGAGGTCTCCCCCTATTTGTCTTGTCTTCCCCTGGGCCTTCAGCTGGGACTCACTCATGTCTAGAGTGCACTCCTTCTTCACCTCTTGGAAGCCTTAGCTCCCTTCAGAGCACAGCTCAGGACCCCCTTCAGACGCTTTCCTGATGCTTCCTCCAGGGATTAGTGTTCACATCCTTTTAAAATGACTTTATATCACTTTGTATATGCTTTGTCTTGTGATTGTGGTTTATATCCCCTCGGGAAGCTCCTGGGAGGTGAGAACTATTCCTTTGGGGGGGAGGGGATGGGGGGGGGGATTTTGTGCCTCCCAGGCTTTACAGCCATTAATAGGCCCTCCCTCATTATTGAATTAAATTGACATGACAGCTGTTTTCAACTATTTAAAGAGCTATCATATGGAAAAGGGCTTAGACTTTTGCTCAGCCTCTGATGGCAGAACAATGAACTAGTACCAGAGCAAGGGCACAGTGGTGGGGGCTGATCTTGGTGTCAAATGGCTTGGGTTTGAATCCCTACGTCAAACCTTAAATGGGTGACTTTGAACTAGTTGTCCTTGAACTTCTTCACATGGAAAGTCAGAATTATAATACTTGTATTCCCTGCCTCAGAGGGTTGTGGTGAGGACAGTACTTTGTAAACTTTAAGGGGCTGTAGAAATGAGGGATGTTGAGGGTAGAAAGGTATGTATGGGCTATAGTCTGCCTTTTTGGTGGGGATGCTCCTATCCCCAAGTGGATGGACTGTTTTGGGAGCTTGTGGACACCCATACTCCTCTAGAGGATTGAATGAATTTGTTTGGGCTTGTTCTGGGCCAGGTTGTAGTCAGTGGCCTCAGGGGTCTCTTTCAGATGTTTCTGACATTTTAGAATTCCTGACCATAAATGATCATGCAGACATCCCTTTCTAGGAATAGATATCTCAGTTCTTCTGTGGCAGGTCTATGACATGCCAGCCTGAAGGAAGAAAGCTTTCATCTGATTACTTCTATATGCCACGATGTGAATTCTTGTATTCATGTATTAACTCCTTAAAAGTTTCTTTGTGTTGTTTTGCAGCACCTGAATTTTCAATTTCTGATTCACAAAATTAAATAGAGTGGTTACAGTTATGTTTCTCAGCACAGTTCCTGTTGTTAGTAGGAATCTTACTGTTCATCCTTTTCCTTCTTCAGAAAGGCAAAACCAAAAGACCAAACAAAAAACCAAATAAATGAGGTGTCTCTACCCTCTCTTTCCCCTGCCCCTGTAGAATGTAAGAGGGTATGCTTTGCCTAGCCTAGACCTTTGTCTTCATATATTCATTAGTGAGTATGGTGACTTGCCCTATAATGGCTTATGAAATGTTTTAATTGAGTCAAATTGTTAGATTTAGGAAGTAGAAGGTATCAGGAAATCGAAAATATGTGCCAGTTCCAAAAAGTATTGGGGATCAACATTCTAGCAATTATACCTGGTGAGCTTGTGGACAGAACCAGCAGAAGGAGCAGACTGCAAAATGGCTTCATGTTCGGGGCATACAGACTCTAGTAAGAAGAAAGTTTTCTGTCATTAGGTGGCATATAACTACATGTTGATTGTGTTAAGATGGAATTTGGTCCTTGAAACTACTAATGGTTATTTTCTTATGGGGCTGAAGTTAGGCTCTTGGACCCAGGCTTCCAGATCTGTGGATTGCTGAGTGTTTTTAGTTTAAACATGCAAAAACCTCGATCCCATGGTGAGTGCTGTATGTTCCCTTATTTCCCAAGGCTGTTTTATTCTGTGTGTATTGACATGGATTCTGGACATATCTGGAAGCCACTTAAATTTTAGCTGCCAAAGACATCTTCAGAGTTTTCCCAGAAACTTTAGAGACAAAGTCGTCAGTAAGTCCAACTGCAAAGCTATATCTGTTGTATTAAAGAGGATATGATCTCTCTTTTTTTTATTGCCTCTTCAGTTTCCATGTTTTGTAACCTATTTCTACTCCTGAATTTCTCCTTGAATTCATCAATGTAAATGTACTCTCTCTCTCTTCCTTCCATACCCCACCTCTGGCCTCAAATCCAGTTCCTTATTTAGAGCTTCTGGCTTGAATTAGGCAAAATCTAAAATAGAATTAAATGTGTAATTTCCTCCCATTCCTCCTGTTCTTCCTGTTGCCTTCTGCTCAGATTTCCACCAAGCACTTCAGTACTTAGACTTGGAAGATCTCTCTCATGTAGCTCTTCTCTAGTCACATGAGACTGAAGTTAGAAAGCTTGACAGAATACCAAGGAAAAAATTTCATTTTCATATATTTTCAAGGGCATGGTTCTATTATTGAAGTACTAATATAGCAGTTTTACTTTTTAATTGAAATTTATTTGAACGCACCTCATTTTAAAGAGTGTCTTAGGAGATCTGCAGATCTTGTGCAGTTGAGAGAGAGGGCAGATGGTCAGCACCATGAGCTTGCAGTCTGTTTTATTGATACACCGCTAGATCATCTCTTTTGCCTTTGGACAAGTCCATTGACCTCTCCAGGCCTTGGTTTCCTCATCTATAAAGTGAGGGGATAGGACTAGATGCTCTCTAAGTTAGTAACCCAGTATTCTTTTGTGCTGGCCATTACAGGGCTAAACTCATTCTTAGGATCTCTTCCTAGAGCAGTTTCTCCCATGGGTCTTTGTGTAATGACTAAATTAAAATTTCTTCTTAAGATGGGATTTAATGCTCCCTCCCTTTTTGCATCCCAACTGACAGGCATACACATGACCTCCGAATCCACCAGTTGCAAGTGAGAGTGAATGGCTGGGAACAAGTGAGCCCTGTGTCCGTGGACAAAGTGGGGACCTTTTTCCGATATGCTGCCCCTGACAAAAATTCATCATCATCCACGGTGTGTGCTTGTTGGGAATTGGTGATAGCGTGGTTCTGGCCTGGGTGGCACTTCTTCCATGCTGCATGTCCAGATAGTCAAGATACAATGTTAGGCTCTGTTCTGTTGAGATTTGATTACTGTATATATTGTATTAATTCTAAGAGGAAGGTAAAATGTAATTTCAGGTCAGTTACCAGGGGTGATTCACTTTGTAAAACTTCAGTTATATAAGGAAATAAGCATTTGTTAAGCACCTACAGTGTGCCAGGCCCTTTCCAAATGTGATCTCATTTGTTATAGATGTCTTCTAGTGCCTGTCAGTGCCAGAAACACCTCCGTGGGCATCGTTGGGGGAGATAAAGCTCAGTTGTGATAGCCCTTTGATTGCCATAGACATAAAGTCATTTTGAGTTCCACTGGAAGGAGTCTTATGTTTAATGCTGAGAAGTCGGAGGATCATTGTTATGCTGATTAAAGGCTGTTCTCAATGGAAAATTGAGATTGAAAATTTTGATGTAGTAGGTCCATTTTGGAGAGAGTTTTCAGACTCTACTGGCCTAGCCAGACATTTACTAATTTGCCAAACATTTTATTTACCTAACTTGTTTCTGTGACATTTTCTAGCCTTCTCCCTTCCCTCTGTTACCTCTAATTAGTGTAATTACATACTAATCTAGTTACCCATTATCTCTGTCTCTCCTAATTCTTATTGGAGACAGATGGAGGCATTTCCCTCTTTCCCCCTCCTCCCTGCCCCCAGCCATTTTAGTTCCTCATCGTTCATCTTCACACCTACCCTCATCCTCTGTCTTGTGCTGATCTGTACTTTATAGAATTATTTATAGTATTGAAAGGTGTAAGGGAATCTGTTAGTAGCATCAGTAATAAACGTGTGCAGCAGAGGACGAATCTTGAGAGACTTAGCATTTATAGGTACTGAAGGTGCATTCGCCTAGTTCTTAATTCTTTGGGCTAATTTTTCACTAATTTTCCACTGATGAATATATAAGTACTAACCGCCTGTACCTGATTTCCTCAGGCCTGCGTTCATCATGAACATTACACAATGTAAATTTCCGTCTTTTTCCCTCCAGAACCTTAAAAATCCCTGGAACTTGAGTGCCTTCAATTCATATCTTTGGCAATGAAAGGAATATTCAGATTGAGCTTTATTACCCCATTCCCCAACACACTTGTAACAAGCATGCCTTGCTTTTTGTGTCAGTATAAATTAAGAATTGAGGGGTAGACAACATTCCATATAATTTTTAAGTGGACTGTCTTCATTTTTGACTAGATTATAATTTGTATCATCAGTAGATAAAATAGTTTCTGATATTTTTGTTTTCTTCTCCCTTCCTCCGCTCCCTTCTTTAGCACTTTCTGTTAGGTAGTAGGTATTTTGTGAAAACAGGAACACATTATTTAAATGCATGAAAGGAGCTTCCATTTAATGGGATATAACAGTGAATCATGAGGGAAAGAATTATATTATTCCTTTGTGTAGCCCCCAAACTGTCTGGCACACAGGGGATATTTATTTAGTCAATAACAGTCGAATAGATAAGTGACCCTTATGTTGAAGATGACTGCTCCCCTTGTTTAGATAGTTCATTAATTTAGATGTTTCTTTAATGAATTTTCACAAAGTATGGTATTAGAATTTATTATCTTTGCATCCTATGTGTTTTGTGCTGATTGTTTAACTTCTGGGTTTGTTTTTTTTTTTTTTTAGATTGGCAGCCCTGGCAGCAGAACAAATATAATACATCCTCAGGTCTATGTGAGTATAGCTTTTTATTGTTATGATTTCATATTTATTATTTATGCTCTGTGAATGGAACCTTGCTATTTCTGATGAATGTGTTCTTACAGTGATCCCTAGAATATACAGATTCTTACAAATGAAATTGCTCTTCACCCTTTTCTCTTAATGATGATACATTAAGTTTATAAAGCACATTCCTTCTGTGAAACTTCACTGAAACAGTCCTTCACTGACACTCTATAGCTGAAACTGAGTAGGTTAGAATAAGACAAATAGGAGTGATTCCAAGGTTTTTTTCTACCAGAATTAAGATACAAAGAAAGGCCATGGGCAGCAATATATAAGGAGGAGTAAGACTGAAAAAATGTAATTTTTTTCCTAACTAGCTTTTGAATCATCATAAGACAACCTTCAGATTTCTGCTTAGAATTCTTCCTTCAAAGGTGTTGGGTTTTGAAATGTGAACTTTTGGGCATCTAGACCTTAAGACAGAGTTTAGATTTAAATGATTACTCTTTAGCTATGAATTTGTCAGGGCTTTACTGCATTAGATCAGTGGGAACCTTAGTTGTGGTGATCTTTAGCTTGGAGATCTTGGCTCTGTGTAGACCCTCCAAAGGGATGTCAGCCTTTTTACTGGCATTTTCTGAAAGCGTGACTGGTTTTTTGGAAAATGCACAGGTTATTTTATGAGGTTGGTTGATATACTGTTTATTTTAGTGCAGAAAACCCAGATATGGTAAAATTTGTTCTTTTAATTTTAAAAATTGCCAGCATGTTCTGGGCATACATTTTAAAGAGTAGTAGTTAAAGAAACTATTTCTCTTCAGAGCATTGTTTTTGTTCACTTGTTCAGTGGTTTAGTTGTGTCTCACTCTTCATGACCTGATGGACCATAGTATACTAAGCCCCTCTATCCTCTGCTGTCTCCCAGAGTCTGTCCAAGCTCATGTTCATTGCTTCCACGACACCATCCATCTCATCTTTTGTCATTCCATTTTCCTTCTTTCTGCCTTTGGTCTTTCCTAATATCAGGGTCTTTTCAAAAGAGTCCATTCTTCTTATTATGGGGCCAAAGTATTTAAGTTTCAGTATTTGTCCTTCCTTTAGATCTCCTTGCTGTCCGAGAGACTCTCAAAAGACTTCTCCAGCCCCAGAATTTGAAAGCTTTTCTTCTAAGGAGAAAGTGTCTTTTAAACTCCACGGCTGCAGTCACTGTCTACAGTGATCTTTGAGCTCAAGAATATAAAATCTGACACTGCTTCCATTTTCTCTCACTCTCTTGGCTCGGAAGTGATGGGACCATTTGCTAATTTTTTTTGATGTTAAGCTTCAAGTCAGCTTTTATACTCATCTCATTCATCCTTTTTAAGAGGCTTCTTAATTTTTCTTCACTTTCTGCAATAAGAGTGGTATCATCTGCACATCTGAGATTGTTGATAGTCCTCTTGACAACCTTAATTTTGGCTTTGGATTTATGTAGCCTGGCGTATCATATGTTATATGATGCATACAAGTTAAAAAAATAAGGTGACAGTATACAGCCTTGATGTATGCCTTTTCCAGTCTTAAACCAATCAATTGTTCCATGTTCAGTTCTAACTGTTGCTTCTTGGTCTGCATAAAGATTCCTCAGGAGACAAGTAAGATGATCTGGTACTCCCATCTCTACGAGGACTTGCCACATTTTGTTGTGATCCACACAGTCGGAGGCTTTAATGTGGTCAGTGAAGCAGAAGTAGAACTTTTTCTGAACTCCCTTGCTTTCTTCATAATCCAGTGAACGTTGGCAATGTGGTCTCTAGTTTCTCTGCCTCTTCAAAAATGAGCCTGCTTTTCTGGTAATTCTCAGTTCACATATTGCTGAAGTGTAGCTTACAGAATCTTAAGTATAACCTTGCTTGTGTGTGAAATGAGTGCAGTTGTTTGGTAATTTGAACATTCCTTGATATTTCCTTGTTTAGGATTGGAACTTAAGCTAATCTTTTCCAATCCAGTGACCACTGTTCAGTTTTCCAAATTTGCTGGCATATTGAGTGCAGCACTTTAATAGCATTATCTTTTAGGGTTTTAAATAGCTCAGCTGGAATTCTCTTACTTCCACTAGCCTCATTGTTAGCAATGCTTCAAGGCCCACTTGACTTCACTCTTCAGGATGTTTGGCTCTACATCAGTAACCACATCATTGTGGTTATTGGTGATATTAAGATCTTCCTTGTAAACTTCTTCAGAACATAGAATGAACATTTTTGCCAATGTGTGACTTTTTTATTGACAAATCTTCTTTCTCTCCATCATATACATCTCAACATTTTAAAATTATGCAACACTTCCCAGCATAGTCCCAGAAAACTATTAAACAGAATTGTTCAAAAAAGCCACTATGATTAATAGTACTTGGAACCTTATACTATTATAATTTAATATTTATTGGTGGCAGTCAACAATCTTGCACTTTAGTATTTGACTGTTAGAGACAGGAAGGATATGTGCTTCAGCTTTAATAAGTTTTTATTAAGTTACTACAACTTTGTCCATTATACTTTGTCTAGTTTTGTTGACCTTTAAAGGTGTCATACTTTGTATAGATGTGTGAAATAAAACACTGTAGCACAGCTGATAGCAAGACTGAGATGCAAGTCACCTAATCTCTTGGTACCCCAGAAAACTCTTTGGGATTATAAATTACAGGACGCAGAGTCGAAGTGGTACAGTAAGAAGTAGTATAGTTTAGCTCAACACTTAAATTACCTCCAAAAAGATCTGGGAAATGAACAGGCAGAATTCTGATCATGAAAAGTCACAGTGAGTCATTTTTCTAACACAGGATGGCTTAGGGAGACAGAGAGATATGAGGCCACTTGTGCACAGGTGTTGGCCAGGGGTGCAGGTGGTGTTGGGTATGTCAAAAGGCTAAAAGGGGGCCAAAAGTGGCATCAGGACAGGAGTAGAAAGAGGTCCCAGAGGATCCCTGGACTAGGTCTAGGCGCAGAGACAGGTTCTATTTAGTAGTATTTTTGCTCACTAGCCAGTTTCTGGTCAAGGATCCAGGGCAGAGAGAAGTGGTTCTTGATGATCATGTACCCTAATAGTATATTGATTGAGGAATATTTCTAATAAAATATAGCTATATGTCTCTGCTCCCAGGAGCAAAGCAGGAACTTATTTCTAGACTAGCCCAGTATGGAAGCCTGTGGTATAATAACCAGGGCAGGAATCTTAGACCCAAGGAGAGCTAGCAGTTTAGTCACTTTGAACCTCCAGAGCTTCCCAGTGGGCTAATAATTGCTCAGTCTAGAAGTGAAACCTCCATCTAGGGACAAACCAATAAACCAGAACTTGAGTCAGGAACATGCAGAGCTCAGACCAGGAGGACAGTGAGCAGAACTCACCCTGGATCACACCACTTTGGGATCACTGAAGACTTCCAGGCCTCAGCCTGAGTTGTGAAAACAGCAGGATGTAACAGGAAAGAAGTTCAATCGAGACATCCCTTCTCTCCCCCCATAAGTGTCCAAAATCAACACTAATGTAAAGTCCAGAGTCAAGAAGTAAGCTGGAAGAATGAGCAAACTAAAAAAGAATCCCACCATGAAGAGCTAATATGGTGACAGGGAAGCTCAAGATATAGACCTAGAAGAGAATGACTCAAAACTATCTACAACCAGAGCCTTGCAATATCCAGATCTTTTAGAACTGGAAGGCCACATAGAAATGGAAAGATCCACCAGTCATTTTCTAAAATAAGCACCCAAATGAAAACTCTCAAGAATATTGTAGCTAAAATCTAGTGTCCAAGAGTCATTCTATCATGTTTTGATTGTCTAAGAAGAAGAATGCAAAGGATAGGGAAGGAGAATAATATTGGGAGGGGAGGGAAGAGAGAGGAAGAATGGTGGGAATTATCTCACATAAATGTGGTACATGAGGAGGAGTTAATGTAATTTCTTGCGGTCAGTGCAGGTTGGGGGGGGGGGAGCAGGTGACACCTGAACCTCATTCTAATCTAAGGTGATCAAAGGAGGTAAAAATAAACATGCACACAGTTGGGTGCAGAAATACATCTTAACCCATAAGGAAACGGGAGGGGAAGAGGTTAAGAGAAATGGAAGAAATAAGAGAAAGAGAGCAGGTTAAGGGAGGCATTAGACAGAAGCAAAACAAATCTTTAAAGAGAGGGTGAGGGGAAAAGAACAGGAAGAGTATAAGTGAATAGGATGAAATGAAATACACGGAAGTCATAACTGTGAATGTGAATGGGATGAACAGACTCATAAAACAGAAGAAGATAGCAGAAAGGATTAGAAATTAGAATTCATCAATATGTCATTTGCATGAAACATGCTTGAAACAAAAAAAATACACAGCAAAATCTGTTATACTTTAGCTGGAGTAAGAAAGGCAAGGGGAGCAGTCATTATCTCAAACAAAACTCTGGCAAAAATAGACTTAATTAAAAGAGATAAACAGGGAAACTACATTTTGCTAAAAGGTACCAAAGATGATGAATGAATATCAATACTGAACAAATATTCTCCAAAGGATAGAGCATCTAAAGTCCTACAGGAAAAGTTCAGCAAGTTACAGGAAGAAGTAGACATTGAAAGAAGAACACTGGGCAAATACAGTTGATCTCTCTTGGATCTAGATAAATTTAACTAAAAAATAAAGAAGTAAGTTAAGGACCCGAATAGAATTTTAGGAAAGTTAGATATAATTGACCTGGAGATTATTCAATATGAATACGAAGGAATATATCTATTTTTCAGCTATGCATAACACCTTCACAAAAACTGACAGCGTATTAGGGCATAAAACTTCATTAAATACAGAAAAGCAGTGATATTAAGTGCCTCTTTTACTCATCACAATGCAATAAAAAGTATACTAAGAGAGAGCCTTTGAAGCAAAGATGAAAAATTATTTGAAAACTAAATAACTTAATGCTAAAGAATGAGTGGGTTAAAGAATAAATTATGGAAATGATCAGTTTCATTAAAAATATCAGTAATGGTGAGACAGTATACCATGTTTTGGGGGATACAGCCAAAGCAGTACTTACAGGAAGTTCTCTGTTTCTCAGAGTTTTCATTAGTAAAAGAGAGAAAGAGCAGATTTGTGAGTTATGCATGTGACTTAAAACAACAGCAACAACAAAACAACAAATTAAAAACTCCGAATACCAGAATAGATATCCTAAAAATCAAGGACAGATTAATAAATGAGAAAGTTTAAAAAAATTGAATTAATAAATAAAACCAGATTTCAAACTATGCTACAAAGTCATGATCACTTAAATAGAGAAATTGACCAGAAAAAGAGACTAGATACACAATATGCTAAGCAAATGAGCACAATAACCTAGTGTTTGATAAACCCGAAGATGCCAACTCTCAGGACAAGAACTCACTGTGTGACAAAAACTGTTGGGCAAACTGGAAAAGGGACCAGCATCTCACACTGTACATCAAGATAAAGTCTAAATGGGTTTATGATTAAATTAGAGGAGAATGTAAGTAATTACCTAGTAGATCTAGGGATAGAGGAATGGCTCATGAACAAGAACTAGAGAATATCACAGGAGGTAAAATGAGCAGTTTTGATTACATGAAATGAAGTGTTTGCACAAACAAAACCAATGCAACTGAAATTTTAAGAGACACAGGAAATTGGGAAAGATTTTTTTGAAGTGCATTTCTGATAAAAGTCTTATTTCTAAGACATATAAGGAAATGATTCAAATTTATATGAATAGGAGTCATTCTTCAATTGATAAATGGTCAAAGCATATGAATAATTTTCAGAGGAAGAAATCTAAGCTATCAATAATCATATGAAAAAATCATCTAAATTACTAATAGAGAAATGCAAATTAAAAACAACTCTGGGTGCCACCTCTCACCTACCATATTGGCTAAGTTGGGAGAAAAGGAAAATGAGAGATGTTGGTGGAGCTGTGAACTAGTCCAATCATTTTAGAAAGCAATTTGGAACTATGCTCCCAAAGTTAGTAAATTAGGCATACCTTTTGAAACAGCGATACTGCCACTAAATGGTCCCCCAAAGAGATAAAGCAAAGAGGAAAAATATTTATAATAGCTCTTTTGTGGTGGCAAAGAATTGGAAATTGAGGGGATGTCCATCAGTGGGGAATGGCTGAACAAGTTACAATATATGAATGAGATGGAATATTTTTCTGTAAGAAATGGTGATGGGCTTAGTTTTAGAGAAACCCAGACAATTTGTATGAACTGATGGAAAGTGAAGTGAGTAGAACCAGGAGAACAATTTATATCATAACAACAATATTGTAAAGATAATCACCTTTTAAAAACTTAGAAACTCTGATCAGTACAGTTACCAACTACAATTGTAAAGGACTTATGATGAAGAAAGAGAGCTAATGGGCAAAGAACCCAGATTGAAGCATGTTTTCTTATCTTTTCTTATTTTTGTGAGGAAGGTGTGACTAGTGTATGCCACCATCCTTTTAGTCACCTTGGTTCACAATCTAAGTGCTATTCTTGACTTTTCTACCTCCATAGCATCTCTGAATCTGTTTCCCATTCTGGAGTTGTAAGGCCACCATTCTGTTAAAGATGAAATCCATGACTTTGCTCTTATAATTTCCCGTGCCAGGAGTGCCACCTTCCTTTGTCTACTTGTTGAAATCCTACTTATTTTTCTAGGGCTATCTTAAGTGCCACTTCCTACCTACCAACTTTAGCCCATCCCAGCAAAAGCAATCTCTTTTTTTCTTTGAATTCTCATAAAACTTTTTGGTACTTCTTTTATGTCTTTATCATGCCATATTTGACATTATATTTCTGTACAAAGGATCAGAAATTTCAAGCTAGAAAGAGAGCTTAGAGATCTTCTAGTCCAACCTCTTCATTTTCCAAATGAGGGAAGCAAGGCCCAGAGAAGCTAAGTGACCAGGCACTGGCTTCTGCTCTCAGGAAGCTTATGTTCTAATGGGAGAACATTCTTGAAAAGAGAACTGGAAAGAAAGACTAACATGGCAACATGGTGCTTAGATGGCTGGGAAGTGGCATGAATACCAAGTTCAGGACAAACTTGCCTGGGTCAGTGTCTAATATTCCAGTAAGGAGAGACATAAGGATAAGAACACACTTAAGGTCACACAAATAGTAGCCAAATTGGCCCTAAACCTAGGTCCTCTAATGCCATATCTTATGTTTCCTACAAGACTCTCTGTGAGAACAAGAACTTTATCTTATTCATTTTGTCACATTTGGCATTTAACAGGGGGTTGATACAGATAGAAAAAAGTAACAAACATTTATTGAAGAAATGGTGATTGAATTCATTTAACAAACCACATTTTGAAAAACATGTAAATTCTGAAACTAAAGGCATTTGAAATGAAGAAAATCTTTAGCTTATTCTCTGTTTCCAATAACTAGAAGTCTAGAATTTTGGAAGATCGTTGCTTTAATATCACAGGCTCTTAGTATGTCTGGGAAGTGAGAGGCATGTGTCTAAAAGCTTGACTTTATTTTGTGACATTGAACATCATCTTGTAGACTGTTTAAAGAAAAGCAGCAGTGAGGCTTATTTATTTATTTATTTATTTATTTATTATCTGGGTTTTTTTTTGTTTTGTTTTGTTTTGTTTTAATGTTAAACTTTCAGTGGGCCCCAGGGCCAAATGGCTTAAAGAGCAACTTATTATTATTTCGTTAGCAAAAAGAAGAAGAATAATAAAACTTTTCAAATTCTGCTGAACCTCTGATTTAGGCATTTTTAGATGGTATCGTTGCATTTTGTGCATAGCTTCAGAATCACAGTAGTATTCTTTCTCTGTTTATAACCAATCCTATAGTTCTCTTCACTTCCACCAGTCCGAGTGGTCTTTGCAGTGACCATGGAAGGCAGTGCTCGAAAGGTCATCACTGTCCGCTCAGCTCTGATTGTGAAAAACAGGCTGGAGACACCAATGGAGCTAAGGCTGGACAGCCCCTCTGCTCCTGACAGTAAGTTCTAGCTCTTCCCTCTCTTCCTCGGGAGGAAAGGATCTGTCTTCTCAAGCAGTCTGTATGGCCTTTTGAATTTCTTTGAACTAGAGGTTCACTTCCTTGATGGCTAATATTTCTTTTCTGTTGCAGAACCTGTAGTGCTCCCAGCCATCATGCCAGGGGATTCATTTGCTGTCCCTTTACACCTCACCTCCTGGCGGTTACAGGCCCGGCCCAAAGGGATGGGAGTATTTTTTTGTAAAACTCCAATCCACTGGACTACAGTAGTGAAGACCACAGAAGTTAGTAGCAGCAAAAGAGAGTGCCACTCAATGGATACAGAAAAAAGCAGATTTTTCAGGTATGTAAAGCTGCATGTAGAGTTTCATTTTTTTCCTTCTTTAGGATAAAATCATGAGGTTAGGCAGCATTGGCCATCTTTAAGGAATAAGAGAAGGAAAGATTCCTTCTCTTTGTTTCAGAAGAAGTAATTCATTTATTTGTATTGAGAATCTTAAAAGTTTAAAATAACTTGAAGTCTGTTAGGTCTTCTTGTGTTGGAGTTCTTAAGAATATATGGTTTCTACCTGAGTGAGCTTGAAATCTAATATATGTAGAACAAGGTAACCTATTAAAATACCAATGTGAGCCTAGAAAGTATGAAAAACAACCAACGACTCTACTTTACCTGTTATTTAGGAGTGCTTAGAAATAGGAATTGGCAAGTAGGTTCGCATCTTGTCACTTACTTGGGGGCTTTGATAGTATTGTCTAGACCTTTTGGGTCTCAGCTATTCCCATTTGAACACCAGAGGTGTTACACTAGGTATGATATTGGTAGAAAAACTGATGAGCAGCTTAGATATTGCATTTTGTGGTTATAAAGTACTTTAGCAAATACCATGTCATTTGTCTTGAGTAGTACTAAACCATTTCTAGTACCAATACTTATTAGCTCGGTGGCTTCATTACAAAGTTAAACATTCAAGTCCAGCCAACAAGCATTTATTAAACCTTTTCTATGTGCCAGGTGTTGTGTTAAACCCTAGGGATACAAATACAAGCACAAAGCAGGCTAGTCCCTGCCCTCAGAAGGACTAGGACCTTAGATTCTAGCATGGGAAGACAGCACATAGAGGGAGCTGACAAGTAATTAAAAGCTTGGGAGGAAGGGACCCCCTGGGGACGTAAAGATGCCTGGAGAAGGAAGGATAACTGAGCTGGGCCTCCCCTCAAAATGAGCTTCTGGGAAAAGCTCCTCAGTGAGAGATGAGGGAGTGAGGGGGAGGGAGGATAAGAAAGGATGGGAGGAGAAGGTAGCTGAGGCGTAGAACTGTAGTTAAGAGAATGAAAGACCTCTTGTTTGAGCCCTTCCTCAAAATGGAGGTTCCAGGAGGAACTCATCCAATAGGAGAAGAGGATTCAGGAGTGGGAAGTGAAGTTAGCTGAGATATTGTAGAGAAATCCATTCACTTTGTTTAAAGAAAAGTTTCAGATTATTGTAATTTCTAACCCAATGAATCAAAAAACCTATTGTTTATCCCAGTTCTTATTTTCATTATTAGATCTGGATCTTTTAGCCTGTAGATTAAATGGCAGGGTTATAGAAACTGGTATACACAGACCCTCTGACAGTTGACTCAGGGGTGGGAGAATTAAATATGTTCGACGGTGGGAAAATAGTGGAGAGTTTTATTGCCATTTTGATTTTAGGGAGCGCATGTGCTACTTCTTAGGGACTGTATAATGCCCTATATAGCTAGTAGTTATCCAGTAACAGAAACAGTAGGAACAGACTTAATTGCCCCGCTCATTTGAACACCAGTGATAATTACACCTTTTGGGGTAATGTAATATGAAGCCATGCGTAAGCTCTTGAAGTCAGTAATGCTAGAGGATTATTGGGGCTTCTGTGAAGACAGTAAAATATACTCTAAAGTCCTGGTGCCTTCCAGATTTAATTGGCATTTATGTTGAAGGATTTCAAAGAAAATTCTTAGTGCCCTATTGGGAGGGAAAACCATATAGTTTGAGTGTAAAGGAGGGAATAGCAGACACTTGGCCTCAGCACTAGCCCTCTACCCTAAATGGTTTCTCTTACATTAGGTTATTGGTTTTTCTGACTTAGTGTTGTCAGGCTGTCAATGACTACAATATTTAGACACAAGAACTGCAAATGTTTTATTGGATTGTTGAACCAATTGTAAGGTTATACCTCCTCATGCGTAGCAGGAGATCAAGTACGGCTTTTCCATTCAGTCTGTTGATTTTCACACCAATCTTTCTTTCTTCATAGGTTTTGTGTGGCTATAAAGAAAGAGAATTATCCAGATTACATACCCTCAAAAATATTTTCTGACAGTGCTAAACAGATTTTCAGACAACCTGGGCACACCATTTATCTCTTGCCAACTGTGGTAATCTGTAACTTGCTACCTTGTGAACTCGACTTTTATGTTAAAGGGATGCCAATTAATGGGACGCTGAAACCTGGCAAAGAGGCAGCCCTGCATACAGCAGACACATCTCAGAACATTGAGCTAGGTAAGGTCGTAAAGTAATACCGTTCTCTATTCCTGCCTAAGAGCAGCACAAAACGTTTCCTGGCTGCTATGAAAATATTTCCAGATAGTCCTGGTACAAAGATAGGACCCTCACTAGAGCCCTTTTTAGGGGCATCATGCAGTACTATGTTTAAATTTCCAAACCACCAAATTGATCAAAAAACCCATATCTGATTCACAAAGGTTAGCTTAGAACACTAGACAACTGAACCTTAATTGTTATTTGACCTTGGCAGGACATTTAATCCTTGTAGCTGCATTTTTTCCTACCTGTAAAATAGAGGTGGGGTGGAGGGGGTGAAGATAATATCTGCCCCTCCCTACCTCACAGGGAAGTTGTAAGGATTATTAATGAGATCATATAGGTCAGGTGATCCTTGGAATAAAGAAATAATAAGTATAAGATGGATGGTCATCATTTAAAAGTTCATTATTTAACACTCAAAGCAGAGAGAGATTTCTGTATTCCAGATAAGTTGCATATATGTTACCTGAAAACCTTAATAGATGTGTTATCAATAATCCAGGCTCTTTTAAATATGACCTTGATGTCTCAATGACTATACAGACTACAGGATTTAATTTAAAATACAAAAATAGCATAATACTAGTTGGATCCATTTTCCAGATCTTTTCATTTGAATAGGTTTATACATAAGAATAACTTAGGTTTGTATAGCTCTTTATAAGTTTCAAAGGGCTTTGACATACATTTTCATTTGATCCTCACCAACAACTTTGTGAGGTAGACAGAGCACGTATTATTCCCATCATTTCATAGTTTAGGTTAGGAAAACATGGCCACAGTTACAGAACTAAGTGCTAGGAGTCTTCTGACTCCTATTCCAGAATTCTGTTCACTACACCCTATTGGTCTATATGTATGCTTATTTAAATTTTTTAAAAAATTGAATCCTTATTGTGATTCTAGAGACCACCTCATAAATAAATTCATTTAGTTGTTTGCATGGGCTCTAGAAAGGACCTACCACCTGATTCTAGAAGTTTGATCCTCTTAGGAAGTAGTTTTATAGTAGTTCCTAAAGGACTTAATAAAACTACATGTATTTATATAGTCATGTGTGTGTGCGCTAGTGTGTGTACATATATATGTTATATGTACATGTGTATGTGTATGTATAGGTACATACACAGACACACACGGGCGCATATATGATATATGAAAACTTGGTTACATTGGAAAGAAGGTACCTAGCAAAGAAAATTATGTCTGAAAGAAGTAATTGGTTATGTCTTAATATGGAACCTACTCATGGTGTTTTATTTTTCAGTGCAGAACATACTTGGTTGCTTGCTTGATATGTATACTTTGCCCTTTTGAATATCAATTCCTAATGGTTTTTCCAGTGCCTCTGTTTTGCTCTGCAGTTTACCTTATCCCAGTTAGAGAGGGTGTTGTTGTTGACCCCTTTAAAGATATTTTACCAGTTAGATGTAATTTATTTTCTTTCGTGTTTCTAATCATTATTAACCCAAAAGATAATTTTAGAAGAAAACTAGTTTTCTCAAAATACATTTTTGAAAGACCAAAGTGAACTCTCAGAAAATTAGTGCTTTGTATCTGTGTATTCTAGGAGTATCTCTAGAGAATTTCCCGTTATGTAAAGAGCTCCTAATTCCTCCTGGGACCCAAAACTACATGGTGCGCATGCGACTGTATGATATCAACCGGCGGCAGCTAAATCTCACCATCCGGATTGTGTGTCGAGCAGAAGGGTCCTTGAAAATCTTTATTTCTGCTCCGTATTGGCTGATCAACAAAACAGGTAGGTTGAGCGTCTGCTTACTAGCCCCTTCATAGCAACCTTAGGAATATGGGATTATTATATCAGCCAGCCAGAGATAATACAAACTGATTCCTGAAAGAAATTCAACTTCTCATGAGCCTCAGCTTCCTCTCCTAAGTGAGCATTAATGCTGTTTTGGCCACTGTGGACAAAATACCCTTCTTAGAAACCAGGCTCTAAATTCCTTAAATAAAATATTCAGTTCTCACTCAGGTCTGTCTTTTTAGAAAATCTCAACTGTTGTTTGAATTTGTGTTGAATCATTTTTCTGGGTACTGCCTTTTATGAAGTACATTGATTGACAATCTAGACTGTATCTAGGGGGAGGCAGCCGGAAGGGTGAGGTGAATGGAGACTATGTCATTCAAGGATTAGTTGGAGAGACTAAGGCTTTTTTAAGCTGGACAAGTAAAGATTTTACAGAGATATATTAAATATTTGATGATCTGCCATGTGGCCAAGGAGTTAGATGTATGGCACTTGGTCCCCGAGAACAGAGCAAGGAGAGTGGATGGAAACTGCACAAAAGCCAAATCAGGATCTGTGGAAAGGAAAACTTCCTGACAAGTAGAGCTGTCCAAGAATGGAATGACTGTCTGCTTTTAGAGATATTGAGTTCCTCTTTACTATAGTTGTTCAGTCAGCAGTTGGATGGTTATTTATTGGGGATATTATAGAGATTTTCTTATTTAGGTAGGAATTGGACTAGATGTTCTGTGTTGTTCCTTCCAGCTCCACAATTTTATGGTTCTGTGAATTCAGTTTCCTTTGTCTTATTGCATAGGATCTGACTGATTGCAATTCTTCTCTACCTTATCTCTTCCCTGAAAGGGTTACCACTGATCTTCAGACAAGACAATGCAAAGACAGATGCTGCAGGACAGTTTGAAGAACATGAGCTGGCTCGGAGCCTGAGCCCCCTTTTATTCTGTTATGCTGACAAAGAACAGCCAAATCTGTAAGTAAAATTAATTATGGGAAGGGCAAACAAGCTCCTAAAGAATGGAAAAAGTTAGCAAAGCATATAGGACTAGTATTTAAGTAGAAATATACTGTAGATAACAACCCTGGCTTGGCAAGGAGATAGATAGGATGACCTAATGGGATTTTTTCCATATCTAATTTCTGTGTTATTTGATATTGAAAACAAACCATTTAGTTGGTTTATAATAAAAGCACTGGGGGTGGTTTTACTTTACATGTATTGAAGTCGTACTTCTCATAACTGCATTGGAGAAGAAACCCACGTTTTTTCCTTGCTTCACTTCCTATGCTATTTTTCCTTTCTGTAAGTTTTCAGTACAGGGAAGGAATGATGTATATGGAGATAGATTGGTCTTCTGTTAAAATGTATACAACTCTGTCTAATCCAAGTTCTTTTGTGTAAGATTTTTTGAAATTTTCCCTTTAATTCTCAAAATAAAATGTATCATTTCAGTATCTCAGAGCATTTCAAGGTTATTTTAATTATAGAAAAGAAAACAAAATCTGGCAAGAGTTATATGATTCACTGAAAGGGGGCAGAAGGATGGTAGGGACCACTAATTTCATATTGTACTTGTCTTTTCCCTGCTGATTTCTTTTCATTCCTTTACTATGGATCTAGTATTGTCTGCCCAAGGCAGATTATAACTCAAATCTGAGGAACTGTTTGATATTACAAAGTCACATCTGAAGGATGTGTCTGCTTTTATACAAACACCATTCCAGTAGCCTTATAGTATCCTTCTGATAGCCTCATAGTGTTCTGAGACACATTGTCTCTGTGCTTCTTTGAGTATCCTACGTTAATAAATGTGGCTATGTTCTGCCAAGCAAAACTAGAGTTAAGTTTCAGTAATTGAGCATCCATGTTGAAAAGAGTATTGACCAGGGCTCTGGGCTTAGCAAGAGGTGAAGAAAGCTATCTGGTGAGTTCAGCTAGCTCATTGTTATTTTTTTGATTAAAGGCTTTTAATACATTTTGATCTAAAACTTTTTGTTAAAAACTTAAGTTTATTTTATGCGTGCACACCAAGATGTTCACAGGGAGCCTCCCTGCTGCCAAATGCACATGAACACTCCTGAAGTTTTGCTTGTGTTCACTACCCTATTGCTTTTGACCAAATAATAGTTTTATTGACAAAATCTCTAGGGCTTTCTGTTTCCAACTCCTCTCTCTAGGAGGTAACTTGGGATTCAGTTATGCTTCCAGGAAGGAAAGCACAATGACTCACTTTGGCCTGTTTACTTTTCCATACTTAATTCTAAGACTCTTGTGTTGCTTCTCTCGTACAAATCGTTACAGAGAGCTAGATGATATGATATTGACTGTTTTGGTGGTATCCTGCAGCGGGTGAGGAGTTAATTTGAGAGGTATGTCAGGCTGGATATATTGACTTGGGGTGGGGGCACATGTATAAAAATGTCATTGAGCTGCTGGAAATTGGTGTAGGCTTGTGTAATAGTCCACCTCATATCCTGTGACTGGTGGTTGCGAGGACTTGAGCGTTAGTGATAGGAACAAGTGATGACTTTAACTACAGGATAGAAATTGGAAGGAGGAGCTGGTTTGGGAAGAGCATTGTTGTTTTTGTTCATTCACTTGTGTCCAATTTTTTTGTAATCCCATGGACCATAGAATGCCAGACCCTTCTATCCTTCCCTGTCTTCCAGACTCTGTCCAAGGTCATTCATTGCTTCCATAACACTATCCATCTCATTCTCTGCCTTCTCCTTCTCCTTTTGCTTTCAGTCTTTCCCAACATCTTGGTCTTTTCCAATGAGTTCTGTCTTCTCATTATGTGGACAGAGTATTTAAACTTCAGCTTCAGTATTTTACCTTCCAGTGAACGGTCTGAATTAATTTTTTTAAGCACTGACTGATTTGACCTCCTTGCTGTCCAAGGGACTCTCAAAAGTCTCCTCTAGCACCACAATTCAGAAGCATCTATTCTGTAGCACTTTTGAAGAATAGACTTCTTAAAATTTTAAACTTTTTAATGGATTTTTTGTTTGTTTTTGCATGACTTTCATTTTTTAACAAATCCATTCCTCTACCCAGAGAGCTATGTCATGAACAAAGATTTTAAAAAAGAGAGAAAAAAAAGCAGTTCATCCAAAAGCATATGTAATACCCCATATCCATAGTCCCCCACTATTGCATAGAAGAGAGAGGTATGTTTTCTCAACTGGAAAAATAAGTATCTAAGATTCCTTACAGATCTAAATCCTTATGAGTCTGAGAGTTTAGTTTTAGGTAGTGAATTTGAAGTGTTGATGGGGTATCTAGATGGAGATGGGGTTTTCTAACTCTAAAAAATTGTCAGAAACATGAAATTGAAAGTTGGGGTAGAGGTTAGTGCTAGAGATAGAGATTTGGAAGTCTTCTTTATCCTAATGGAAGTGATAGTTGAAACCATGGTAGTTGATGAGATCATCAGAGAAGAGAGCACAAGACTGAGGACAGAACCTTAGGTAATGCTTAGTAACTGACATCTACGTTTTAGGCATGGAATGAAGAAGAGTGCCTAGGAAACAGGAGAACCAGGAGAACATCACAGAACCAAAGGTGGAGATTGTTTTAAGCAAAGGCTGTAGTCATCCATGCCAGATGGGTCTGGTCTCAGAAAAAACCACTGACTTTAATGATTAGGAGACAACTGTTGAATATAAAGTAGTTACATATCATGTGCTAGGGGTAAAAGCCAGATTATGAGAGGTTGTAGAGTGAGTGGTGAATACAGACTTTTTTGGAAAGTGTAGTGAGAAGAAAAGAGATAACCCTGGCAGTGTGAGGGTAGCACATTTGAGGAAACCTTCCCCCTTCCCTAACTCTCACTGCACTTCTAATGAAGAAGTGTAAATATGTTTGTAAGTTAAAGGGACGTAGCTAGTGTAGAGGTTAAGAGGCATAATTAAGGGATAATTGATGGAACTTAGTTCCATAATTAATGATCGCAAGGGAATGGAGAACATAAACAATGACATGACTTTAAAATGGAGAGAAGGACACAACTTCCTCTCAATCAGAAAGAAAAGCGGTAGGAACTTTAAAATGCAAAAGCAGTTTTCAAGTGGAAAGGAGAATATATGAGGATTGGCTAGGACTGCTTTTATGAGGGTAGGATAGCGTATCCTGTTCTGTTTCTAATATCCTTCCATTTTGGCCTTAGACACACATTGGGCCAATGTTATCAAGGAATAGTTAATAATAACTCCTACATTCTTGTCTGTGTTATACTTAATAGTTCATACAATCAAATAATAATATTTTTCAACTGAAGCATTACTTTGCTTCCACTCAGTTCTACTTTTGACCTTATTATGGCATAGAGATTACCCAGGGTTCTTGAAACCTCTTCTCAATGGAATGTAAACTCTGTCTGGTCCATCAGGTTGGACAGACTCTGGGTCTGTCATCTAAGACCAGCCCAGCTACCTTTGAAGAGGTTCTGCTTTAGTCGGTTGGCCAGAGCCAGGATGAAAACGTTTGGCCACAGCACCTCAAAAGACTCTGTTCAAGCCTAGAGGAGTTGCCTTTTCCATCAGTGGGGGAACCCCCACAGTCTGCACCAGTGATATGGAAGACTGAAGTGCCTTACCTTGTGTTGGCATTCACTAACTTCACCTGTCATTTTTTGGCCCTTTTTACATAGCCTGGTAAAAAATTTTATGCCTTATCAAGCTGGTGTACCATCTGGTTTAAATGGCTCACATATTTTGCACAAAACTGCAGAAAAATCCTGCTTTCAGTGACTTCACTTATACTCACGTAGCCAGTGCATACAGGACCTAATTGCTGTGATCAACCATGCTAGGCACTGAACCTGTGGTCTCATTGGCACATTCCACTTATTTGCTTTTCTGTCCAACAGGTGCACCATGAGAATTGGAAGGGGAATTCACCCTGAAGGCGTCCCTGGCTGGTGCCAGGGCTTTTCACTGGATGGTGGGAGTGGCGTTCGAGCCCTGAAAGTGATCCAACCAGGAAACCGGCCTGGCCTGATTTATAACATTGGTATGTGACTTCTGGTTCAGTTTCTAAGATAGACCCTGACCATGGCACTGCAGCCATAGCCTGCCACAAGGCAGTGATGGCCCTTAGGTTGCCTCTCTCTGAATACAAGAAGTGACATAATACAGTTCAAAAATATACCTAAAGCTTTCCTTTGAGGACTGTCTGTTTAATTTCATATTCACCTGTGACTGGGAAAAGTATCATTTTGAGTCAAATTCTTATTCTTTAGAGAATAATAGGAACACTTGGGGAAAGACTTTCCATCATTTTCCCCAAATTCATTAAGCTTTGTAAACTCTAGGAGTGTGGGTGGTATTTTTCTCCAAGAAACTGGAGCAGAGAGTTTCAGTGACTTGCCTGGCACTGAAGGGCAAGTCTGGGGTCAGAAGCAGGATTAGAACTCAGACTCCTGAACCTGAAGAGAATGTAGGAAAATTGGAGTTGGTGACTATGCTAAATCATGGCCCCAACTATTGAATAGTGGTATTCCCACAGAGAGACCTGAAGCATTTATGTAGGGAGTAAGATAAATTTGGCTTCTCTGCCTTTTTCAAAATTAGTAATAATGATAATAATAATCATGATGTGTCCAATTTATAATGGCATAAGAACTCCTGCAAAAGGCTGCAGGCTTCTTGAAGGCAGGGACTGGTCTTTGTCCTTGTGTCCACAGCATACAGGGCAGTGCTGGGCACATAGCAGGAGCTTACTAAGTAGTTGTTCATTTGAACTGAGCACCTGCACAGTCAGGCACCACCACGCGCACATTCAGAGGGAAGAATCAAGGGGCTGTTGTTGTACTGCTCATCCAGAATTCTCTGATGGGTCTGGGAGCAGCCTTCTAGGTATGTCCTGACTTTTACAGATGCTCAGGACTACCTTTGTGGGTACATGAGCTTTCATTGTTTGTCCACCCCTTAAAAGTGAGTTGCTATTTAAACCTTGCTGACTTTAAGAGTGTCAAAGAAGAAGAGTACTTTCTCTTACTTCGTGTCAAATTTGGCTTTCTCCCTGGTAGCTTGTACTTACTTGATGTGGTTCCCAAAGCGAGCCAGAACAGGTTGAATCTTACTGGGTGTGAAGCTGCTGAGAGAGCTAATGGGGAAAAACCCGAGAAACTCTTTTCCAGCAAACTGGTGTCTCTACAGAGTGACTGATGTAAGTGAAATGCAGAGCTCCTACAGAGTCCTTTATATGAGAACTCTCACTGGAGGAGACATCTGTTGTGTTAGGGGAATACTGACCTACATGGCCCTTGGAAAAGAGGGGATGAGCTTACCCTGTAGTGAGGGACGGGGATTCATTTTCAAAATATATTTTTATGTATTTTGTTAAATATTTCTCAATTGCATGTAAAAAAGAATTTTAACAATCTTTTTTTTAAAATTTGAGTTGCAAATTCTCTCCTTTCCCCTTCCCCCTCCCTAGTCCTTGAGAAGGCAAACAGTTTGATATCAATTATACATGTGAATTCGTGTAAGATATTTTTCCATATTAGCCATGTTGTAAAAGAGAATACAGGAAAAAAACTAAGAAAAGTAAAGAAAGTTTTAAAAAAGTATGTTTCAGTCTACACTCAGAGTTCATCAGTTCTCTCCCTGAAGATGGATAACATTTTTCATCATGGGTCTTTTAGAATGGTCTTGGGTCATTGTCTTGATCAGTATAGCTGAGTGTTTCATAGTTGATCATTGTACAGTATTACTGTTACTGTGTACAGTGATCTCCTGGTTCTGCTCACTTCACTCTGAATCAGTTATTTAAATCTTCCCAGGTTTTTCTGAAGCATCCTCCTCATCATTTCTCATAGCAGTCATTGTATTATAATCATACCACAACTTATTCAGCCATTCCTCAGTTGATGGGCATTGAGAAGCATGAATTCATTTTCATGGGAGATGGTGGATTCTCTTCTTTGTACTCTTTGAAGAACAGTGTGGATAAGTCTGTATGGCATATTTTAGGCACAGCCCACCTGAGAAGGAAGAGATGGCCATTTTGACCTCTCATGCTTTAGGATTATCTACTTTTGGCTTTTATCAGCTAGGGGATGTGTAGGAGGCTTAAGAAGTAATCTACCCCACCCATGGGAGACAGTCTCCCTAGCAAGTCCCCCCTCTGCCAAGTGTCTTTGTACTGTGCTGTATTCATTCATTCAACAAGCATTTATTAAGTTCCTCCAATAGCCAAGCACTGTACTAGATGAGAGACACAAAAACAAAAAATAAAAGTGTCTACCCTCAAAGAGCTTTCACTTTCTGTTGGGGCTGAACAGGGAGGAATACATAGACATTTAATTACAAATTCTATACAGAGTAGATACTGAGTGTCTTCTGAAAGGAGAACAGTAGCTGCTGGGCAGCTAGGGAATAGCCTTCTAGGAGGGGGCATCTGATCTGAGCTCTGAAGAAAGCCCAGGATACCTTGAGGTGAAAGCAAGATGGGAAGATGCTCCAGGCTAGGGGCTTGGCCTGTGCAAAGTCAAGGAGATGGAACGTGGGATGTTGTGTAGGGGGAGTATTGGAAGGTGCAGTATGTAGAGAGCAGTACCTACTAAGCCTGGGAAGACCAGCCAGGGCCAGCTAGAGGAGGCAGACAAGAGGTCCGTGAGCTTCTTGAGCACACAAGTAACTTGGCGCACCATGTACTATAGGAGTGTCAGTGTGGCAGCTGTGCAGAGAAGGGATCACAGAGAAGAGCGCCTGGAGGCAGGAGACCAGACAGTACCACCGGGGCCAAACAGGCACATTGGTGTAGTTCTGGCAGGGTGGTGTAGGCTTAGTTTACATTGATACTTAATTGTGAAGCCAGACTCAGAGCATCAGCTGATGCTTCTCATTGAGAAAATTAAACAACAAGCATATTTTTAGCCTCTAAGTGCTAGGGATATAGAGGTGATAGCTTGTGCCACATTACTATAGGAAAAGGAATGGGATGTGTCATTACTTGTGTAACAAAGTGAGCAGAGAGACCATTTTACCTGTTTATTAAACTGATTGACTTGCCATTTTTAAGTTCTTTGGTGTTTTATGATTTACACAACCTGCAAAATTGTCTAGATATTTGTTTATATTGATAATTAGCAAGTTCCTGGGTCTGTTGCTTCAGGCCTCTATGTTTTGGGGAGCCCACTCAACTTCTCTGTATCTCCACATAGAGCTATAAAATAAGAATAAACTATTCACAGGGAAACTGAAGTTTTATTGGGTTTTTTTAAAACTTTTTTTGGTTGTTTGAGCTCTTCAGAAGAAAGATGTTTTATGGGTGACCAAGGATGAGGATGGTGGTTAAGTTTGTGAATATTTGGAGCATAAGCTTAGATACAGATAGGCAAGAGTAAGTTACATAAAATTATAACAGTGGCCAACGTTTGCTGTTTAAAACCAAAATGTTTGTGGATGGATTCTTGTCCGTTTTGAACCATTCTGTTGGGTTCTATTATAGTGTTTCTAAGGAAATCAGGCTAGGCAACATGGAGTGGCCAATAATGAATCAAGTAGTTATATATAAAACGCTACTAAGATTAGAATAGGAAGCTGCACTCCGTTAATGAGGTCATGCTCTCATTTCCCAGTCTGCACCGTTGGATGTTGAATCAGGAGCTTACCTACTGTGTGCTAGGGACAGTGCTAAACACAATAAAGAAAAAAAGCCCCTGCCCATAAGGAACTCACAATCTAATTGGGGAGATAACATGCCAGCAGTGATGTGACAAGCTAGAGGCAGTATGCATAGGCAATAATCAACAGAGGGAAGACACTAGAATTAAGAGGAGCTGGGAAAGGCTTTCTGTAGAGGGTGGGATTTTAGCTGGGACCTGGAGGAAACCAGAGAAGCCAAGAGGTGGCCATGAGGAGGGAGAGCATTCCAGGCAGGGAGGGACAGCCAGAGAAAATGCCCAGAGATGAGAGATGACTGGGTTAAAGCCAGGAGGCCAGTATCACTGGATCAAGAGTATGTGGGGAGGAAGGTGCAAGAAAATTAGAAAGGCAGGAGCGGGGGGAGAGGTTATGAAGGGCTTTGAACACTGCACAAGATTTCACATTTGATTCTGGAGGTGATAGGGAGCCACCGAAGTTTATTGTATAGGGAGGTGACATAGGAAGGGAGGTAACTACGCTCTAGGAATATCACTTTAGTGGCTGAATAGAGGCTAGACTGGAGTGGAGAGAGATTTGAGGCAGGCAGACCCCCTAGCAGGCTATTGTAATAATTGAGGCTTGAGGTGGCCCTCCCAGGTGTGACACTGTGTCAGAAGAGACATGGAAGCATATTCAAGAGATGTTGCAAAGGTGAAATTGGAAGCATGTTGGATTGGGGGGGAGGGATGAGAGATAGTGAAGAATCAAGGAACTCCCCTACACTGTGAACCTGGGGGAGTAGGAGGGTAAGTGATGTTCCCAACATTGTAGGGAAGTTTAGAAGGGAAAAAGCTTTTGGGGGAAGAGAATGAGTTCTGTTTTGAACATGTTGAGTTTAAGACATCTCCTGGATATCCCATTCAAGATATCTTATAGGCAGCTGGAGATGTGAGTCTGGAGGTCAACAGAGAGATTAGGGGAGACTGAGTAGATTTATAATTAAATCCATGAGAACTGATGAAATCACCATGTCAAATAGTACAGAAAGAGAAGAGGGCCCAGGACAGAACTCTTTGAGACACCCAGTTTTGATCATGAAGGATGCTTGTATTTGTTTGGTTTTGGTCAAACACTTTTCTTTCTCTGGATCCACTGATCAGACTTGTTCTTACTTTTAGGTATTGATGTCAAAAAAGGCCGAGGTCGCTACATAGATACTTGCATGGTCAACTTTGCACCCCGTTATCTTCTAGATAATAAATCATCTCATAAGTTAGCTTTTGCACAGAGAGAATTTGCCAAGGGACAGGTAAGAAATTTACCTATGAAGAGTGGCTGGTATTTAATTAATAATCTAATGGCTTTGGACAAGCTGGCTGTTGTTTGAGAAGCATTGAGAAACCCAGCTTTGTGGGAACTTAGAGCCTATTATGGATGGAATGCCTATTCCATCTGCGGTAGTCAAAGCAAGTAATAGAAGTGCCTTATTCAAATACTTTAACCAACTGTCCATTCTAATAAATCATGATTGAATTTATTTTGGAACACCTAGAAAAAACCTGTGTCCAAAAAGTGTTCGCGTTTAAGATAGAGAACCCTTGGGGACTCCATTTTGGGTGGAGGCAAGAGATCTAACAAATTGACGTTGGAAAGTGACTTGATTTGTTCACTTGACTTTAATGGGCTACTGTCTCTTAGGGAACATCCAATCCTGAAGGTTACATCTCTACCCTCCCTGGTTCCAGTGTGGTTTTCCACTGGCCCCGAAATGACTATGACCAGCTCTTATGTGTACGGTTGATGGATGTTCCTAACTGCATTTGGTCTGGAGGCTTTGAAGTCAACAAGAACAACTCATTCCATATCAACATGAGGTAAACATAGGACATCCCTATTCTGAAAAGATATAGTTTCATTGGAAATGCAATAATAGAAACTGCCCATCCCCTGCCTTCCCTCTCCCTTGACGTATTTGTTTATTTTGGCCTTGGCAGGTGTCTTTGAGACCTTTAACCTGGTGAAGCTCATGCAAGTAAAAGTGTATTGGTGGAATGAGCTTAAAGGCAATGTTGATCTTCTTCACCTTAGTGAAAAAAAACTGCTTGTATTTGGGGTGGACTGTTCTGAAAGACTACAAAGTCCAAGAGTAGGAATTGTCAGAAGAGTGCTGAGCTCATATGATGAACTAATGAGTGCCAAGAGCTCTAGACATCCTTCCCACCTTTAGGTGAAGAGTCTAATTACCTATTTTTTATCTATTCTTACAAGTTTGTGCAAATTCTCCAGTGACTCAGTACAATTCCCATAAGACTGGTTCCTTATTCCCAGTCTAGGGATCTTCAAGCCTTTAATAGTGAAAGTAAAAAATTAAAAAAAACCTCAGCCAATCCAGGGGGTATTTTTGCAGTCTCTGTATCACTTTACTTCTCCCTGTCTCGTGAAATGCAATCCAAAGAATTTGGGATTCTGATAGCACATCCACTTTGGGACCCTACATTCACTTTTATGTACATGTATGGAGGTGGTCAGAGCTTCATTGTGTATGTTCATGGAAAGGAGCAGTAATGTGGAAAAATTAAAGTGGGAAATAATCCAAAAATTATTTATATTTGATTTAGGAATGCATTATCTTGGTGGTCAGGGCCACGAATTTGGGTAATATCTTCCAGTTTGTGTTTTGCATCACCTTGTTATGGGGGTTCCACAGAAGTCCATCTTCTCCTGTAAAGCTCTCTTAACTGAATTTACATGACTACAATACCACTTTTATATAGAAACTTCCAAACATGCATTTCTAGTTCCAGCCTCTCCTTTTAAAAAAATAAATAAATAAAATTTGATAGGAACACTTGGTATTCTCTTTTTTTTTTTTGAGGGGGAAAGGTAGGGCAATTAGGGCTAAGCAACTTGTGTCACACAGCTAGTTTTTTGTGTGTTAAGTGTCTGAGGCCAGATTTGAACTCAGGTCTTCCTGACTCCAGGGCCAGTGCTCTATTCACTGCACCACCTAGCTGTCTGATAGCAACACTTGGAATGTTTTTCATCCACATGTGATGTTCGACATCTGCACTCCCTCATCTCTTCTATGAAGGGAGAGAAATGCATCCTCTCATTTCTTTTTTGATGGCCAACTTTGTCCGACATGTTTCCTGAGGCCCGGACTCTTATCTCTAATTGTCTATAGATACCTCAATTTGGCTCTCTGACCATCGTCTCAAACTCAGCATGTCTAAGATCAAATTAGTGATCTTTCTCGTTAAGCCTGCCCCTCCTTCTGACTTCATAATTTATGTGTGTGACGCCACTGTTCACCCAGCCTCTCATCTTCAATTCCTTGGTATTATCTCTGTCTCTTCCTTCTCCTTACATTTTATAGTCAATTGGTTACCAATTCTTTCAGCAAACATTAGGTGCCTATTGTGTACAAGCTGCAGTGGTAGTTACTGGTGATGGTTGTCCCCGCCCTCAAGGCACTTGCCTTCTCTCCGGGGTGGGAGGATCAAGTACTTTCCTGGGAGGTGGACACTAACAATTTGTGGGGATTAGGAAATGTTTCTGGAGGTGATAGCATTTTGAGATGAGCATTAGAGGAAACTTAGGATTCTGGGAGGGCAGAGTGTAGTAGGGTGGGCCTTTCAGGTGTGGAAGTCACTCTGAAGATGGGAGTGGGAGTGCTGGTCTGGAGAAAATTGGGGAGGCCAGTTTGATTGGAACATAGAGAGTGTGAATCAGAGTAGTGTGCAAGGAGCCTGGAAAAGTTGGCCCCAGACCATCACCAAAGACTAGGAAACCAACCAAAAGGAGTTAGTAGTTTATCTTGGAGACCACAGGAAGCACCTGGAGGGGCCTCTGGAACAGATGGACAGTGTAGTCAGACTTGTACTGTGGGAATATCCATTTGACAACTTTTGGCGAGGATGGATTAGGGTAAGGAGAGACAAGAAGAACAACGGTTAGGCAGATTACTGCAGTTACCTGAAAAAGGTAATGAAGGCTTATTCTAGGGTCATGGCCATGTGGAGGCACAGGGCATAGAGCAATGAGTCTGGAGTCAGGAGGTCCTGAGTTCTAATGTGGCCTCAGATACATATTAGCTTTGTGACCCTGGGCAAGTCACTTCACTTCCATTTGCCTCAGTTTCTGCAGCTGTAAAATGGGCATAATAATAGCACCTACCTCGCAGACTTGTAAGGATTCAATGAAATGATATTTGTAAAAGCCCTTAGGGCCATGCCTGGCCCAAAGTAGGTGCTATTTATGCTAGTTTCTTCCCTTACCTCCCTCCCCCATGTGAATGGAAAGAAAGTAACAGATGCTAGAGATTGTGGAGGTAGAATTGACAAGAAAGATTGAATATGAGAGAAGAGAAGAAGATGACTCCGAGGTTGCTGACCTGGGTGACTGGGTTGTTAATGGTGCCCTTGACAGAAGTAGGAAAGTTGGGAAGAAGGCAGGGGTTTTTTGGCTTTTTGGAAAGATGAATGAATTCTCTTTTGGACACATCAAATTCAAAATGCCTTTGGCCCATCCAGTTGAAGACATCTTGATGTGGGGCTGGAGTTAAGGAAAAAGAGTAAACCGCCCTATAGAGATCTGGGAGTCATTTAGATAGAGATAATAGTTGAACCACTGGGAGCTGGTGAGATTGAGAGATAGATAGAGGTAGACTCGGGGAGAAAAAAATGTTTAAGTGTCTAGGAAGAGAGGGTGGTTAACAATAGCAAATGTTTTAAGAGGTCAGGAAGGCTGAGGAATGAGAAAAGGTCATTGGATTAATCAACTGAAATTATTGGTACTTTGGAAGAGAAGAATTTTGATTGAGTGATAAAGTTGGAATTCAGATTTATAAAAGGTTCAAAAATGATTGGGAAATTAAATGCAGGTAACTTTTTCTGGAAACCTGACCGTCAAGGGGAGGATACTTTGAGGGGTTGGTAGGACTAAGGGGTTTTAAAGATGCAGGAGTCTGGCTCTGTAAGCATTAGGGAAGGAGTCAGCAAATAAGGAAAGATGGTATTTGGGTGCTAGGGAATGATTAAAGGATCAGGCTCTCAAAGGAGAGGGAAGGGAATAAGACCTCGGTGTTGTCTCACAATTATCTGGGGTTAAAGTTCCAAGAGTAGGGATTGGCTCTTGTCTAAAAGCCAGCCCCTGAATGGAGCAGGCACTTGATCACGTCTGTTGAATGAACACAACAGTTAGTTTCATTCAGCAAGTATATTTAGGCTGTTGACAAAGGAAGCATTTGTGTATTGGCTGAGAACAAGAAGCCACCTTGGAATAAAAAAGATTATTTTGGATATGCCATATACAGGCAACTGAAAACTTACTTGTATAAATGTAGTATTACCTAATTCTTGGTGAGAGTTTTTTAATTAATCTAGCATGTATTGGGTGATGCACAGGCACCCAGTGGGTGATCCTTGTTTTTGGCCATCTGGTAATATTGACATTTTGACAGCAATAGAAAATCAGACTGTAGCCTCTGTTCTTTCCATGTTATGAATTCAGTTTTATTGCCTTTTTCTGCAGAGATACCCTGGGCAAAAGCTTCTTCCTTCGAGTGGAAATTACTCTTCGAGGAGCCACATATAGAATTTCATTCAGTGACACAGATCAGTTACCTCCTCCTTTCCGAATTGACAACTTTTCCAAGGTATCAAGGCTTAATTCAATGGGAACCCCCTTCAGGAACACACCAACTTTTATAAGAGGAAGGTTGGGTATTTGCTGTCCCTAAGAGAATGGTTGAAAGCATTTTATCTTTAGAAGGATGAGAAGCAGGAATCCCTTTGCCCCTTAGTACATCTAGTACCTTTCATATTGCTGAAAAGCAGTAGCAATAATGAAACTGAATAATTTGAATCTGTAATCAGATAATTAATTGCTGATGAGTGCCCTGGGTACAAAATAGACATGCCCAGGCCAGATAGTGCTCTATAGCTTCCCAAGATTTTTTTTGACAGTAGCAGTTGGCATTCCTTTTTTGGGGGGGGGGGGGGGAGAGGGAAGGCAGGCAATTGAGGTTAAGTGACTTGCCCAAAGTCACACAGCTAGTAAGTGTTAAGTGTCTGAGGCCAGATTTGAACTCAGGTTCTCCTGACTCCAGGGCCAGTGCTCTATTCACTGTACCACCTAGCTGCCCCTAAGCAGTTGGCATTCCTAAGCCCATCCAGGAGTGGGGAACCTGTAGTTTCAAGGCCACATGTGGCCCTCTAGGTTCTCAAACATAGCCTTTGACTGAGTCCAAGTTTTACAGAACAAATCCTTTTATTAAGGGGATTTGTTCTGTGAAGTTTGGATTCAGTCAAAGGGCTGCACTTGAGGACCTAGAGTGTCACATATGACCTCAAGACCATAGGTTCCCCAGCCTTACATAGACCTTTTCCCACTGAGTTACAATCTCTTAAGAGTTCCATGTAGCCAGGGAGAAAGAGACCTAGAATTAGTCCAACACAGCAATGGTTAACTCTGCTGTAGATTTGTAACTAGGCATCCAAAGAAAGTTAAATGAAAATGATGGAATCTTATTTTATATAATTTCTGTGAAAAACAACACTTTCATTCCAAAACTTTTATTCTTCTTTTCTTGTATTTCACAGTAAGAGGACAATTGCCATAGAATATAAATTGCTGTCCTTAGGAATTTATCATGAAATCTCAGGGTTCCCTGCCAAGAGCCCCCCATCCCAACATCTGTCCTCCCTTTAGCTAAAGTATTCTTTGAATAGATAGATTCTCAGGTTTTAAAAGGAAGGGTCTGAACTTCCCTGGAGTTATTTCCATATATAATCGACAGGCAAAGAGGAGCAGGAATGTAAACCAGCTGCCCAGCAAAGCACTGATTCACCACCTGATGTCACCACTTTGAATGAAAGTGCTCTTTGTCTTCTTTGCCGTTACTGTAGGTCCCAGTTGTCTTTACTCAGCATGGTGTGGCTGAGCCCAGGCTCCGAACTGAAGTGAAGCCCATGACCTCATTGGATTATGCGTGGGATGAGCCTGTCCTGCCACCTTTCATCACGTTAACTGTTAAAGGAGCAGGCTCCTCGGAGATCAACTGCAACATGAATGATTTCCAGGACAACTGGCAGCTTTATTATGAAAACTTCATCTATATAGCTGCTACATATACATTCTCAGGGTAATCCCTTGTTACTCTTCTTGCAAACAAAAGGATCTGATTGTTAGCCGGCATTGAATTTTAAGCTGTTTCTTTAGAGACAGAACAAATTCTTCTCTGTCATTATCATGAACTCCTGGGCTAAACTCTTGGGAGTTCATTTAATCTAGCCCCCTACCTTAGGCCAGTGCCAAATGTTATCCAAATTGAATAGAGTATTCTCTTTCAAAATAACCTCTCAGTGACCTTTTAACAACCCTTATTCGAAGGATATATATTCCTTATGTCAACTTTACATCCTTTTTGCTGCTGGTTTAAAGCTCCTTTCCTCATCATTTTTTGTTGCAAAACAACTTTCATCATCACCCTCCCTTGCCAGCCACTGAAGATACTAGGTGAGGCTAACATTTGAGTATCATACCAGGACTCTCCTGAATTTATGCAGAATAGATGAGGCTACTAGTAGTGCCAAATCCCATCAAAACTCTTCAAATTGAAATATTTATCATCATCTAGCTACAGAAACTGTGAAAAACAGCCACGTAGAGCAGGTTAGCTTCAAATAAGGATTGGCAAGCTTATCATTCTAACATTGATATTTTTGATTGGAGACAAGTAAGAAAAGTCTGCAGAAAATGTGTAGAGTAGTTTTTCTTTTATATAGTCATTCTCAGAAATCGTAAGTATTGCCCTTTCCATGTTGATGTTGTCAGAGCAAGTGCTAAATGGGATTTCTCTGAACAAAGAAGGGCCAGCCAAATATTTAGCATTATAAATATACTTGTATATTTGTTTTTTTATTTGAGTACTGCCATTTGGACCTCTTATTAATTAATAAGGGCCCAGTCTATGACAGATTGTTCAGAATGACTTCATCCTACCACAGGAGGTAACTGGCAGTCAGTACATGGTACTTAAATACCTGAGGCACACATAAAAATTCTTTCAGGGGCGTGGGTCCTGAAGACCCTTCTTTTCTGATAATGCTGACTGTTTACGTTGCCATGGCCCTATGCACAAATGGTATGACATATTTAGTTTTTCAAAGGGCATAATAAAAAAATATTCCACTAATAGCTTTCCCCTTAAATTATATTAACTCTGTAGTTCTAAAGTCCAATTCTTGGCAGTTCTCTGAGTTATGTAAATTAAAAGAACTGCAGGGGAGTTGATAGGAGATATCCTTGGAGGTTTGTATGACTCAGTGACTGAATCTCCTTTCGAGGCTTCCCCACATTTTCAGAGTAACTAATGGAGTGGGGCAGAACTGAATCTTTTCCTTCAGGTTTCTTACCTAACAAATTTCTTTTCAGTATTGGGGCTTAGCATTATACTCAGTTCATTGAAACTTTATCTAAGACACTGAAAAGCCCAGGTTCTGGCATTCCCTGAAAGCTTAAGATCTTGGATCCCCAGGGAAGTTAAATAAGCGATAGTTCATTCTCTGACTTATTCATTGGTAAACCTTCACTGCCTGGCTACCATCAGACTGTACTCCTGACTCTCTTATTTCTGATTTCTGTCCCTCAGGGGAACCAGAGACAGGAATCTGGCAAAAGCCTTGGGAGGAAGGTCTTCCTCACTAATTTTCTTACCATCCATTGTCCAGTTAGCATTTTACACCTGAGAAAAAGGCACTGAAATTGTTGCAGAATGAAAATATAATATCTTAAGCTGCTCCAATATATTCTACATACTGCCTATGATGTGCATCTTTGAACTGGAAAGAAGTCTAGTCTGTTTGTTAACCGTGACAAAGTTTTTTCTTTCTGTTCCACTTCTTACTTATTCTTTAGTAGAAATGATTAGACTCTCATTTTCATTGAATTTATGTGAGATTTTCTTGAAATTCCAGGTTGCAGGAGGGAACTGGAAGGCCTGTGGCTTCCAACAAAGCTGTTACTTGTGGAGAGCTTGTCCTAGATGTCTCAGCCAAAACACAAAGAGTTATATTAAAGAAAAAGGTAAGTAGGTAGGCTTTTGTTGGGCTCCGTGAAACACCTTGGAGGGTGGGTGCCCTGCCAGATGTGTCCCTGGCATCTCTAATTGAAATTTAGAGGCTTCTTCTGTAGGACTAGTTCAGTGAAGTTAATGTAACAGTCGGAAGTACTATACTTCCAAGTTGTTGTTTTTAACCCACACTTGTGGTTTCATCTGATTTGGAAATTTCAGGTGAGAACATTTTCTCTACCATTGTAGATTGGCAATGAGGTTTATAGTCTTAGGGAGAGACCTAGGAATTGAGAGGTTGAGTCACTGGTGCAAGGTCACCCAGCCAGTGTGTGTTAGAGATGGGACTTGGGCCTTCCTGATTCTAAGCTGGTTCTCTCACCACTTTGTCATGTTGCTTCTCTGCTGCTTCAGTTATGTTATGAGTTAAATATGCTTTGGTGGACTGGTATGGGAACTCTTAACCCCTGTAACATTGCTTCTTGAAAAAAAAGTTAATTTAGAATTCTAAGCAGCCAATTATAGATTTTAAGTTGGGGACTTGCCTGTAAGGTAAACTTCAACTCTTATAAATGGCATGGCAATGAAGTTAATTGCACTCTCTGACTAAGTGAGAGTTACCGTATGTATCCTACATGGATTGTGAATTTTTAGGTTATTAAAGTACTCTTAAACAGTGGTGTCAAACTCCCAACAGAAGTGAATCTGCAGATTGATTTAGAAAAACCACTAAATAGCATTGTCTGTCTATGTTGTATTGTATTTTAATTTATTTTGTTAACTATTTCCCAGTTACATTTAATCTGGTTTGGGCTACAAGTCTAACCCTTCTAAAATTCGCTAAACAAACATATTAAACTTAATTGAATCAGGAGGCACTTAATTGATCTTGTAGAGACTTGAGCATCCTTGCAAATGTCAACTGTGGTGTAGGACTGTAGATGTAAAAGGCTGGGGGTCCCAGATCTAAGACTGGAAGGCACCTCAGAGGCTTTCTGTCTCCTTTAACACGTGAGGAAACTGAGGGTCAGAAAATGCAAATAATTTATCACAGGTCAGTCAGTAATTAGAGCCAGGATTTGAACTCAGTTCTTGTCATTGCCAGTTAAATGTGCTTTCCCCTACACTGTGCTGAGACCTAGCAAGGTCTGCACTAACAAGAAGATGTAACTCAGAGGTAGTGTTGTTTTGTTTTGCTTTTAAAGAGAACCCTCATCTCATTTTGTTTTCTCATAATTTTGCTCTCTGTCATTGAGCCAGAATGGGGGCTGTTTTTTAAAATTCTGTTTATTTGAGCTTTTGGAGTCATTTGAATTTCAGATAAGTGAGCTTCCTGAGTTAAGCTATATATATAACTGGAATGTCATTCTTTCTCACCTCTGTTTTACAGAATTCCAGGCTCTGTCAGAGCCCAGTTTGGGAAGTTTTTCTTTAATCCCCCAGGCGTTAGTGCCCTCCCCCCAACTGAAATCATTTTGTATATGTTTGTATCTTCTTCTCTATGTAGTTGTGTCCTCTCAGTAGAATATAATATAGTTTCTTGAGGACAGGGACTTTTGTCTTTTTCTCCCTGCATACAGCTTAAAATGCTCAATAAAATACTTGTTGAATTGAGTTGAATTAGAACTTGGTATATCTTCTTGCTTCTTGTCTCTCCCAAGTACCATCATGTAACTAATAAAAAAATGAGAATTACAAAAAGATACATGAAATGGAGATATTTCCTAATCCTCTTCCTATTACAACATGTGTTAAGGCAAACTGCCACCTGAAGCCCTGCAGTTCTTCCAAATTCACAAGATGGCCATTTTGTTTTTCCCTATGTGCGCACTCCAGGAACCAGGAAAGCGATCTCAGCTGTGGAGGATGACGGGGACTGGCATGTTGGTCCACGAAGGCTCTTCAGTTCCTCACAACCCTAATAAGCCTGCAGCTTCCCGATCCATCGAAGGGTCTGCCATTCTGGATATTGCTGGTCTTGCTGCTGTTACAGACAACAGGTCATTATCAAGACAGTTTGTGGTTAACACTCATAGCCGACAAATTCAGACAGACTATGCGATTCTGAAGCTGAGATTGAAGTAAATTATTAACAATAAAACAGGAGAAAATACTTTTCTAATTTGTGAATTCTTTAGAAGGGATCATTTAACTTTGGGTAAGGCTATGCCCATGCTTTCCCATCTGTAAAATTGGTGCTTTTATTTATTTAAGATATATATATTCCACTTACTTCCAGGAGGACCTTAGGCAATTTGCACCAACTAAAGTGTGATACAAAGTAAGGCATCTGGGGGTAAAATAGAACAGACACCATCTAAAGGAATCTAAAATGGGTATGATAAATATCCCTTTCTGTATTTCACAGAAGTGTCTTTGTACATGACTAATGTGAAAATATGTTGAATATGAATGTGTCTGTATAGCCTATATCAGATTGCACGGTCTTGGGGAGGGGAGAGAAGTGAGAAAATTTGGAACTCAAAATCTTATGGAAGGGCATGTCGAAAACTAAAAATAAATAGATTTTGAAAAAAGAAAAAAAAAGAAATGACTTTGTAAGAAATATGAAAATATGTATTAATGTTTATTGTTATTTCTTGTAGTGTACATTTTCCAAGTTAATACATGATGCTCATCTGTTATTATTTTCCATTTTACTTGATGCCCATTTTTTTCTGCCTCTAAGAGATACTCAGATTGCGTCCCAAGACTGTCAGGCATTTCATTAGATTTTAAGAATAGAAGATATTGCAAGAGAATGTAGATCCAAGAAGCTTGAAGACTTGTCATTTTCTGTCTCTCTAGGTACGAGCCTCTGATGCTGAGGAAGCCTGATCGTCGACGCAGTACGACACAGACGTGGAGTTTCCGAGAAGGAAAGCTGACTTGTGGATTGCATGGGCTTGTTGTACAGGTCAGTGCTGTTTGAAGTTTAAGGCTAAACAGCATCCAAGCCGTACTTGAGGAGGAATCAACCAGCAGCCCAGAAATGATTCATTTGAACTAGATTTACTCCTAGTAGTGAAAAGTCCAGAGTAAATGGAGATCTTGTTTAGTGATTGGGAAGCATATTAGGAGCAATCTTGGGGAGTTTTAATCAAAACCTTTCAGAATTGTTCCTGCTCCCTACTTGTCTTTGCCTTCCTGTTTATCTTTTGCTTCTGTTTTCTTTAAGGCATCCCAGAATGACCCAGTGAGTGTATTCCTAGCAGATGTCAAAATGCAGATTACTTTGTTGTTTAGGCATATCCCTTTGTCTGCTGTACACTGAGTCAAAATCATGACAGTTGTTCAAATTAAACATTTTTAGGCAGACCTATTATCTATTTATGATTCTTGCCCGTATTTGGAGGTTTTCCTATAGTCTCTCTCCAGTGTACCATTCTCACATGTTTTGCCTTACTTCCTTTCGCTGTATCTGCTGACCAATCTGATCTTCTTTGATATTCCTGGATATGTCCTACCCTTCCCCACCCTTGCCCACTTTGCTTCGCTCCACTTCCCTTCACCTCTGCTAAAGTCTCTCTTTTCAGTCCCTAACTCAGGTGCTACTTCTTTCATTAAGCCTTCCCTGACAGCACCAGGTGAAAGTGATTGTCCTTACCCAGATTTCCCCTAGCATTTTACCCTTGGCCTCTGCTTTGTATTTATTTTTCTCTTGACTCTGTCATAGCGATTTGTGTACATGGATTGCTGCCCTTTCGGGCAATAAGCTCTTTGAGTGCAGGGTCTGTGTGTCCTGTTCGTATCTTTAAAAATGAGGAATTCAGTAGATTTACAAAGACAGAGCTTCTCAGCTCTTACTTCTTTGTTATTTTCTCTACTTTGTATGGGAAAAGACCCAAAATTAAACTTAAAGACACATGATAGTTGGGAGTCAATACCCAAAATAACCCAAAAGCATAGAAAGCAGTCCTTGATGAGTTAAGTCAGTTCATGTGATTGTTGGTGCTAATTGAAAGATTATGGAAAATGGCAGAAGTACCACAGAATTGAAAGGGCAGCTAGGTGGCGCCACAGTGCACAGAGTGCCTGGTCTGCAGTGTGGAAAACTCATTCATCTCCTTGAGTTCAAATCAGGCCTCAGACATTTACTAGCTGTGTGACCCTGGGCGAGTCACTTTACCCTGTTTGCCTCAGTTTCCTATTCGGTACAATGAGCTGGAGAAGGAAATGGCTAACTTCTCCAATATATTTGCCAGGAAAACCCTAAATGGGATCCCAAAGAATCAGACATGACTGAAATGACTGAACAAGCCACATGATTGGAGAAAGGCAAATATCCCAGTTTTCCAAAAAGAACATACAGTGGATTCAGTAGATTATAGACCAATGAGCTTGACTTGGAATTCTGGTTAAAATCTCCAAAATATTATTAAAGACATGGTTAGCAAGCATATCTGGGAAAGAAAGTGGTCATCTCAAAGAGTCATGGTAGTAGTTCTAGCAATAACGAGCCCTGTAAAACTTTCCTTATTCCCTTGTTTGACAAGATTATAAGACTAATTGGAGAGGGGAATATTGTAGATCTATAGTTTACCTCAATTTTAGCAGAGCACTTGGTCAAGCCCTACATGCTCTTCTTGTGAAGAAAATGTTAGGATATGGACTGAACAGCAGTTTGATTCAGAACTGGTTGAATGGTCAGAGCTACCATGTAATCCTTCATGTTTTGGCCTCTCTTTGGATCCCTAGAACTTGGCTCTGTGCCTGACACCTAGGAAGTGCTAATGAATGCTTCTTAACTGACTGACTTGGATGCCAGCTGATTGAGTCTCCAGTAGAGGCTGTGCCTCAGGGATTTGTCCCTGGTCATCTATTGCTGAACATTTTGTCAATGACTTGGATAAAGACATATTAGTTAAATTTATAGGTGATAGGAAACTGGGAAGGATTATAAGTATACGGATGACAAGGCCAGGTTCCCCAAAGATCCTGACAAGCTAGAACATGGGGCCAAATCTAGTAAATCGAAATTAAATATGTATACGTGGTACCTTAGACTTGGGATTAAATAATACATTTCATAAATAAGTGGTGAACTAGACATGACTGGCCAGTGGTTCAGCTGGAAACTCTGGGGGTTTTAGTGGCCTACAAGCTTAATAGGAGTCAGAAGTATGGTATGAAATCAAGAAAGTTCATACAGCCTTAGGTTCCCTTAAGAGGGATACAGTGTCCACAGTTAATGAGGTGAGAGTCCTGATGGCCTGGATGAACCACATCTGGAGTATTGTGTTCAGTCCTGGGACCATGTACCTCTGAGTACCACGTTTTAAGGACTATAAACTTGAGAGCTTCCAAAGGAAGACAAGAACAACAAGGGACTTTGAGTTTATTATGCCACAGAAGGACCAGTTCAGAGACTAGGGAATCATTACGGTATGAGAAGTCCTGCAAAGTTGGGGGGCGATATATTTAGCCGTCTTCAAGTATTTGAAGGACTATTAAATCAAAGTAGGATTAGACATTTTCTGCTTGACCTCAAAAGGCAAAATCAGAAGTGGTAGTTGATAGTTGTAGAGACAAATTTGGGTATGATGTGAGAGAAAATGTTTTGAGAATTAGAGCTCTCCCAGAGTGGCTTGTGCTGCTTCAGGAGGCAGTACAGTTGTCCCTTATTGGGAGTCTTAAAGCAATGGCCAACCAGATGGCCACTCGGCAGCGCTGTTGGAGAGGAGATTTTGGGGAGCTTGGATTTTAGATTAGATGACAGCCTTGAAGTTCCTCACAACGCTGAGGTTTTGAGTGGAAGAATTCATGGGATGTTTTTCTTAGGTAGAAATCAAGTTGTTCTTCCATGTGATAAATTGATTTTTATAGCAAAACGTGCTCTGGGGCCAATATCAGGGTGATTGTGTTCCAGCAGTCAGAGCCCCTGACTACTATTGAGTAAAATTGTACTTTCTTTACTCCTATTGCCCTGAGCTCTTTGGATCAAAGACAAGCTCCCTGCTATATGAAGCATACATCTGGAACAGATTTGTGATTTTTCAATTAGCATTACAATTCATCCTTTCTGAGGCAAAAGAGGCCTTGTTAGGCTCAGTGAGTCCTGTGTCTGATCCACCTTTTATTTCTGATGTGTTTCTAAAATCCTCATAATCCTCTGTGTATATATTCTTCCTCTCTCCTCCCCATCCCCCTAAGTAAATCCTTATATGGTGTTTTTTTTAAGTCTGTTTAAAAGAAGAAAAACCCCACAATTTTGTCATTTTTATATCTTTGAATAATATTATAGTAAAATATTCAACAAAGTAGAAAACTTGTTTTGTTTGGGGAAATGAGCATGTTTTAATCCAGTTATTCTGAATAAAATATTAACTGAAAAGGTTAAAACAATTTCTGACAGTATCCTTATAAGGAAGCATATGCACTTTCTTTTTAAATCTTCACCAGTCATAAAAGCACTCTCCATGTTGAAACCTGCCCAACTGCTGAAAGGTTTTTTTTTCCCCATTACTCACTTTTTGAACTCTTGTTTGATGAATTAACAAAGCAGATACAGAATCCCTTCTCCACCCTCTTGTCTGGCTTATCTGTGCCCTGGTTCATGGAGGTGCTAGAGCTTCAGTTTAGGCTGCATTTAGGGATTACTTTGCCATCACATCCTGGATCTTCTGGGCTGTTGTGATATTCTTTCCTTATACCTTGTCTGAGAAAAGGCCTGTCCTCCGAGTATTCTGGGATGGATCCCTAGCATTTGGGATGCTTATTCATTCCTGTTTGGGAAGTTTTTCTGCTCTGGAATTTGTCTCTTGTTGGAAGGATAAGTGGTAGGCTGTGGTAGCCTGCTGTGTTTTTCTAATAAGTTTCAATTGTTTTTTAGACTCCATGAGATGATAATTTAAAGAAAAAGGGCCTTGGCTCTTCCTATGACTAGTGTATTCTCAGGTCTTCCCTCTGATGCCTGCCTCCTGAGGTCATGGTAGAGACCCTGGCTTCACAGAGGCTCTGTCACTAGAGCACAAAGACCTGCTGACCCAGCTTGGAAGAGGTTCATTTGTGACAATTTCTCCACTAGGTCATACATTTTTTTGGTCACAGCAGCTCACGATGAAAGGCATTGATTAAGGTAGAGAGGGGAATATGATCTGTATTGGTGGAAGGAGTCACCACATTAGTAAAGACTTGGATCCTTGGGGTTGTGAATCAATGCTGGGTGTGTGGCATTGAATGGTTAACTAAAGAAAGTTGAATAAAGCAATGTAGATAAAACTGAGCCAAGCATACCTTCCCCAGAACTTACTAGATAAGTCAGCTTTGTGTATCCTTAAAGTGATCTAAGGATGTACTTTGTAGACAGCTTTGTTTGAGTCTTTATAGTGAACTTTTGTGATGAAGCAAAATGTGTTAATACGTTAATCTTTTTAAACTAAAAAAAAAGAACATTAATTCACAGGATTAAACTTTACAGATGAAAACTAGACCTTTTGCCTTTAGGACAGAGAAGAAAATCTTGAATGGGCTTACAGAGGAGAGAAAAGCTAGAGGTATCCCCAAGAACAAAATCTGCATAGGTAACACTTGATAAAAAAAAGAGATACTTTTTTTTTTATCAGAGGCAAAGTCATTTGAGTAAGGATTGCTGAGACAGAAGTTACTAAGATATTAGTCTTCCTGTCTGTGGTTGAGGTAGCCTTGAGATAGTCATGAAAACTGGTCAGTGTTAAGGCCAGTGGAAGACTCCAGGGTGTTTGGAAGGAGGCATGAGTTGTGGTGGTGAAAATGTCTTTGAACCAGGTACTGACTGACCTGATTGCAGAGGAGAGAGAGGGACCTGGAACTCCATTGGAAAGAATGGAATCTGAAGGAGTCGAGGTGGTGGCTGAGTGGTTCAGTTCAACAAATTAAATTCAGTAAACATTTATTAAGCACCAGGCACTATGCTAAGTGCTGGAGTGATAGGAGGAGGAGTTCACAAAGGGATGGTAAGGCAAGCAACTTCTTGTCTTTGGGTGTCAGGGTGGAAAAACAGGGATGTCCATCTTGGAGAGGTGGTATCTCCAAGAGAAAGCTAAGTTTCAGGGAGATAGAAGAAATGTGAGATCTAGGAAGGAAGGAAGGCTATCAACAACAGATGAGAACTCCAGAGGAAAGACGAGGATGGGGCCTGGGTGGGCTATGGCTGAGCTGGATAAGGATGAGTGGGTTAAGCAGAGGCAGCAGAGAAAGACATTTTTGCTTAGGCATAAGGTGTTTCTGAGACACAAGAGGCAGGGGTTTGTTAGCCATAGTTCGTAGAAAGGACTAAGCAATAAATTGGCTCCAAGGTTCTAATTAGAATGGTGTGTGAGGTCCTCCTGGATCCTAAGCAGGAGAGGGGGGTAGCAAGGGGACAAGGGTAGATTGTCAGAACTCACAACTGCTGTTACTTGAGTAATTGCTCTAGGTGGCACACTCTTGGGTGCTCAGGCGAACAAGGGAGCTCTGTCCTTGCCCTCTTAAGATTTTACTTGGGAAGAGTTAAGAGGAGGGCAGCTTGTGCATATCTTTGCCACTGATCACAATCATCTCATGTAGCATAGGTCCCTGCTCTGGGCACCCCAAAAGGAAAGTCGCCCTGGGAGAGGAACATGATGTTCACGTGGAACCCTGGGGAAGGCAAAGGAATAGCACCAGGGTGGCTACATTCTGGAGGGAGAAAGCTGGAGAAGGGAAGTAGTATCTTCCTCATGCCTCTGTGTCAGCACCCGAGGCAAAGAAAGCCCTGCTTACCTAGTCCTAGCTGTGGCTCTGTTTTTCATGTGACATATTATATTGCTGGTACCTCTGTCTTTTTTCCCTGACCCTCTTTATTTTGTCATCTTCTAGGCAAAAGGAGGACTCTCTGGTTTATATGATGGGGCAGAAGTTGTTCTTGGTCCTGATACTTCTCTGGAGCTTTTGGGACCAGTTCCACCTGAGCAACAATTTATTGATCACAAAATGAGGCCTGGATCTGGAATATTAGCTATTAAAGTTATTCCCGATGGACCAACTCGAGTGCTGCAGGTGACAGTCTCTCACATGTACCTGACAAATTCAGTATGTTTCTTCCTTTTAAAAAGGGATGTTTAGCTTTTAATCCAGCTGCTGTGACCCCTAATGGGCTGTAACTCCTGGCATCACCTTTTTACGCAGTGTTCTAAGCAGTTCAGCTTTGACCACCTTTTACATACAGTATCTGCCATCATAAAAACTTCTTGGATCGATTTTTGTTTTGCCCTTTTACAAAAAAAAAAATCCCACTTCCACTCTTACATCTACCCACTAGAAAACAATGGGGTGGACTTTTTTTTTAATGTCACCATATATCTATGAACTTCATTCTTTATAATAATTGTGCCTTAAAGAAGACTAAAATCCAATGAAGTGTTGAACTTCAGACTCAGTGTGTTTCAGGGCTTAATCTGTTCAGAATTTTTTTTGAGATGATCCTGAAGTATGAACATTTTGCTTCTCAGATCCTTAGTTTGAACTCTCCGTCACATACAATGAATTTGCTTCATTATTAATGAAAGCTGACCCTCGCTGGGATTTGTAGTTCCCATACTTTCATAATACTTCTGTAGAATAGATTTGTCATTAAAAATAAAAAAGCAGGCTTCTTAGTAGTTTATCTGATTTTAGATAACAGACTTCAGCCAACGGAAAAGTGACCGTCCGTCATATGAAGTGGATGACCTTCCTGTTACTGAACAAGAGTTACGGAAGTTTAAGAGCCCAGATACAGAGCAGGAACTGGAAGTAAGATCCAAATGTCACAACTTCATGTTTTGAACTTCAGTGTTTGAACAAGATTTCCCCCTTTGGTTTTATCCTTATCAAGCCCTGCTCTTTTTTCCCCCGTACTTCCATCTTTTAGATATGATGTTCTATTTAAATGTAGCAAATGTTGTCACTTGGTTATCTGGCTTCACAAATATGTGAATACAGTTTGCAAATGGCATTTTCAGTTCATCCAAAACATATGTTCCAACATAGAAGATGTTATTACAAAGAAATAACTCTTTGAGTTTAAAATAGCATTTGAGATAGGGGAAAAAAGAAAATGGAAGGGTCTTTTGCATCTCACTGACCCAGAAAGCTCCTGCTTTTGGAAGGAAAAAACCCAATTTAGGAAGGAGTAAAATCAGATTCCATGGGACGTGTGCTTAATCCGACGTGGGCATGCTGGGATGGAGGGTGTCAAGGCTGTCTAAGGGAATGACCGCACCTAGCTTCTTTTCCTCATTCTTAGTCGACCTCCATGTAGTGCTCAGTTTGGGATAATTTTGTTTCTGTTCAGGTTCTTGTGAAACTAGAAGGTGGAATTGGATTGTCTTTAATTAATAAAACCCCGGAAGAGCTAGTCTTTGCCAGCCTGACAGGAATCAGTGTCCACTACACACAGCTTGCAACCAGTTACATGCTCGAGCTCAGCATTCAGGATGTGCAGGTAAGAGGAGAGCTTTTAGGACTTGTTGATCTTTTTAAAATTTCTGGCACTAAACTGAAACCAGACATGGGTATTTGAGCAACTTTAAAGCCTTAGTAGGAGATGTCTCACTCTTTTCTTTAACATATTTATGTGGAGTCATTTATAGTTGTTATTCATCACACTCATTTTTATATGAAACGGAAAAAAAAATTTTCAAATACAAAGATTTGTTGTGGTTCAGTCATGGCCAGCTCTGTGACCCCATTTGGGGTGTTTTTGGCAAAGATACTGGAGTGGTTTGCCATTTTGTTTTCCAGCTCATTTTATAGATGAGAAAACTGAGGCAGACAGGTTATTTACCCAGGGTCACACAGCTAGTAAGTATCTGAGGCCACATTTGAACTGAGGTTTCCCTGACTCCAGGGCTAGTGCTCTCTCCAGTGCACCACCTAACTACCCAGAGTATACAAGTGGTTTTTGTATTTTTTATGATTCTCATAAAGAAGAATTCTCAAAATGACGGCTGAGCCCGAAGCAGTTTCTTGCCTTTGGACAGAACTATTCATCAAGGAATTAACATTGAAAGTTTGAGAAAAGGATATGTAGTAAAGGTTGACCTGCTCATTCTCCATCTTTGTGGAGAGAATAAAAGCAGTGGGCAGAACCTTAGCAGGAGGGATAAAGGGTCAGCATGAGGAAGAAACCTTAGAATGTGTGACCAAGGGAAATTCTGCTCTTGGCTTTAAAAAGAAAGTAGCTTGTCACCTAGCTGAGACGATTCATGTTGTAGTCTACTTTGAGACAGGAATGGATTGGATGATCCCCAAAGGTCTCAACCATTCTCTGATTTAAAAGAATTAAAAATGTCTACCTCCCATTGTAGAATCATACTGGAACATTTTCTTCCTCTCCCCATCCTGCAACTCTCCCTTTAGCTTGAAATAAGCTAAGAGATTGGTACCTGCTAGATCAGAAAACAATGACACAAAGACATGTTTCCATCCCAAAGTGGAAAGTCTGCATTCTTATTAACAGTATATAGTGCATCCCCTGGAGAGGTGGAATTTCTAGTCCCTTTCATGTCATATAATTCAGTCTTGTCAGTGTTGAAAGACTTTTTCAAAATATTTTTGCTTTTATCTGTATGTACCAGAGAAAGATTCAAACTAATCTATTATTCTCCTTTTCTTTGACAACAGATACAAAGTTTTGTACTTTGTACAATTTTGCACTTGTGCTATTTCTTCATCTTTGTTCATTTAAAAAAAAACTATTGAGGAAATCCATGGAACCATTTACTTTCCATTTACCTTTTTAAGAAAAAAAGAACTCCCATAAAAAAATTACTCTCATTAAAAGTAAGTTTAATGTAGAGAAAAAATAAACTGTGTGTACCCTTTGAGCCAGGAATACTACTACTAGTCTGTATCCTAAAGAAATCAACAGGAAAAGGAAAAAAAGACTTATTTGTACAAAAATATTTATAGCAGCTCTTTTTGTGGTGGTAAAGAACTATAAATTCTTTGAGGCAACACCCATCAGTTGGGCAATGGTTGAAAAAGTTGTGGTATGTGATTGTGATGGAATACTATTGTGCTATAAGAAATAAGGGGGTGATTTCAGAAAAACCTGAGAAGACTTATACAAACTGATGCAAAGTGATCTGAGCGGAACTGAGAGACCATTGTACACAGTAACAGCAATATTGTGATGGTGATCAACTGCGAAGGACCGACCTGCTTTCAGCAATACAGTGATCCAAGACAATTCCAAAAACACTCATGATTAAAAAACACTGTATCTACCTCCAGAGAGAACTGATGAACTCTAAGTACACACTGAAGTATGATTTTTTTCACTTCATTTATTTATTTGTTTTGCAAGGTGGCTAATATGGAAATGTATTTTGCACTATTTAAAATGTCTGTTTGATGCCATAATTCTTTCCTTCTAAATGAGTGGAGGGACAAGAGGGAGAGATAGAATTCAGAATTCAAACTTACAAAAAAAGAATGCCAAAAATAAATAATAAATTTGGTTTTTTAAGAATAAAAAAAGACATAAGAAAGTTTCACTGACAGTGTAGAGGTATTGATGATGAGATTTGCTTCAGACACATTCAGTTTGGGATGCGAGACACCCAGCAGACAGTTGGCGATGTGAGGCTGGGTTATAGGAAAGAGACTAGTACTAGATATGAGATCTGGGAATAATCTGCATAAAAACAAAAGCTGAATCCTTGAAAGCCAATGAGAATTACCAAACGAATTAGCAGAGAGAAAGAGAAGAGGGCCTAGGACAGAACCATTGGTGTGCCCAGAGTTAGTTGTTCTTTTTGTTCAGTTGTTCAGTTGTGTCTGACTCTTCGTGGCCCAATGGCCCGTAGTACACCAGGCCCTTCTGTTCTCCACTGTCTTCCAACGTCTGTCCAAGCTCATGTTCTTTGCTTCCATTACACTATATCCATCTCATCCTCTTCTGTCTCCTTTTCCTTTTGCCTTCAGTCTTTCCCAACATCAGGGTCTTTTCCAAAGTATTTAAGGTTCAGCTTCAGTATTTAGTGAACAATCTGAGTCAATTTATTTGAGTGCTGACTGATTTAATCTCCTTGCTGTCCAAGGGACTCTCAAAAATCTTTCCTAGCACCACAATTCAAAAACATCAGTTCTGCGGTGCTCAGCTTTCCTTGGAGTCCTACCCTCATGGTCATACATTGTTACTAGAAAAACCATAGCTTTGACTATGTGGACCTTTGTTAACAAGGTGATGTCTCTGCTTTTTAGTATGCTGACCGGATTTGCCATAGCTTTCCTTTCAAGGAACAAGTGTCTTTTCATCTCATCACTGCAGTCACGGTCTACAAAGGTCTTTGAGTCCAAGAATATAAAGTATGACACTGCTTCCATTTCTTCTCCCTCTCTTTGCCTGGAAATGGTGGGACCTGATGCTAAGATCTTGGTTTTTTTGATGTCAAACTTCAAGCCAGCTTTTATGCTCTCATCAAGAGGTTTCTTAATTCTTCTTAACTTTGTGCCATAAGACTGTTATTGTCTGCATATCTGATATTGTTGATATTCCTCCCAACAACCTTAATTTTGACTTTTTATTTGTCTGGCCTGGCATTTAATGTGATATGCTCTACATAGTAGTTAAATAAATAAGGTGACAATATGCAGCCTTATCATACTCCTTTTTCAATTTAAACCAATCAGTTGTTTCATGTTCAATTCTAACTGTGGCTTCTTGGCCCGCATACTGGCCCCTTAGGAGACAAGTAAAATGATATGGTACTCCCATCTCTTTGAGGACTTGCCACATTTTGTTGTGATCCACACAGTCAGAGGCTTAAGTGTGGTCAGTGAAGCAGAAGTAGATGTTTTTCTGGAACTCCCTTGCTTTCTCCATAATCCAGTAAATGTTGACAATTTGGTCTCTAGTTCCTTTGCCTCTTCAAAAACCAGCCTGTACTTCTGGTAATTCTCAGTTCACATATTGCTGAAGCCTACTTTGCAGAACCGTAAGCATAACCTTACTGGCATGTGAAATGTAGACATTCCTTGGCATTGCCCTTCTTTAGAATTGGGATATAAATGGATCTTTTTACAAGCCAGTGACCACTGTTGAGTTTTCCAAATTTGCTAGCTACTGAGTGCATCACTTTAATAATATTATCTTTTAGGGTTTTAAATAGTTCATTTGGAATTCTGTCACCCCCACTGACCTTATTGTTAGCAGTGCTTCCTATTGTCCACTTGACTTCATTCTCTAGGGTGTCTGGCTCTAAATCACTAACCACACCATTGTGGTTATCAGGGATGTTAATATCTTTCTCCTATAGTCCTGTATATTCTTGCCACCTATTCTTAATCTCTTCTGCTTCTGTTAAGCCCCTACCATTTTGGTCTTTTATCAGGCCGATTTTTGTATGAAACATTCCCTTGATATCTCTGATTTTCTTTGAGATCTCTCATCTTTCCCATTCAGTTGTTTTCTTCTATTTCTTTGCATTGCTCATTTAAGAAAACCTTATCTGTCCTTGCTGTTCTGTGCAATTCTGCTTTTTGAGTAGATCTTTCCCTTTCTCATTTCCCTTCTCCTTTCCTTCTTTCCTCAGCTGTTTGTGAAGCCTCATCAGACGGCTATTTCGCTTTCTTGCTCTTTTTCTTTGGAATGTTTTTTGGTGCTGCCTTTTGTGTAATGTTGCAAACCTCTGTCCATGGTTCTTTAGGCACACTGCCTACCAGATATAATCTCTTAACTCTGTTCCTCACTTTTGCTTCATATGAGATGTTATTTAAGTCAGACCTATATGGTCTGGTGGTTTTCCCACTTTCTTCAAGTTAAGTCTGAATTTTTCAGTAAGAAACTCATGATCTGAGCCATAGTCAGCTCCAGGTTTTGTTTTTAGTGACTATATGCAGCTTTTCCACCCTTGGTTGCAAAGTATATAATGAATCTGATTTCACTATTGACCATCTGGTGATGTCCGTCTGTAGAGTCACTTTTGGGTTGTTGAAAAGGATTGTTTGTTGATGACAGCAAATTACCTTGATAGAACTCTATTAGTCTCTGCCCTACTTAATTTTGGACTCCAAGGTTGAACTTGCCTGTTATTTCAATTATCTTCTGATTTTCTCCTTTTATCATTCCATTCCCATCTGATGAATGTGACACATTTTGGGGGGTGTTATTTTTAGAAGATATTGTAGGTCTTCATAGATATGATTGCCTTGGATTTGAACAGATATCGTTTTGTCGTTTTCGAGATCATATCCCATTACTACTTTTCTCAGTCTTTTATTGGCTATGAAGGCTACTACATTTCTTCTAAGGGATTCTTCCCCACAGTAGTATATGTCATGATTTCTGTATTATATTCATCCATTCCCATCCACTGGAGTTTACTGACACCCAAGATGTTGATGTTTAATCTTTCTATCTCTTGTTTGACCCTGTGCAGCATACATTGGCTCATTGATCTTACATGCCAGCTTCCTGTGCAATATTGATCTTTTTAGCATCAGACTCTCCTTTCATTGCCAGAGACATTTGCAGCTGAGCTTCCTTTTGGCCTTGGCCTGGCTGCTTCATTAGTATTAGAACAACGTGTAATTATCCTCCTCTCTTTCCCATTATCATATTAGACACTTGACCTGAGGGTCTTATCTTCCAGTTTCATCTCTTTTATTACTGTAATACCCTCCATGGGGTTTTCTTGACAAAGATACTAGAGTGGTTTGCCATTTACTTCTCCGTTGGATCACCTTTTGTCAGAATTCTCTACTATGCCCTGTCCATCTTGGGTAGCCCTGCATGGCATAGCTCATAATTTCACTGAGCTACACAAACTTTTTCTCTGCCACAACAAAGCACTAATTCAGGAGGGACCCACAGTTAACCCATGTATCATAATGATAATAGCTAACATTTGCATGAGGCTTTAAGATTTATAAAGCACTTAGCTTATATTGTCTCATTTTATCCTCACAACAGCCCTATGAGGAAAGGGCTTATACATCCTCATTTTAGAAAAGAATACTCAGATGCTCAAAGAAATGATGTGACTGAGCCTTGGTCCTGAAGCAGGATTCCAACTTGGGCCACATTCACCATGGTCTAGCAAAGGAGGCTGAGACAGGAGCAGTCTGACAAGTAGGAGGATAACCAAGAGAGAGGAATGTCATGAAAGCCCAGAGAGGAAAGAGGGTCCAGAACGAGAAAGGAGTTAGCAGTGGTCAATGCTACAGAAACTGAGAAAAGGCCACTCTAGAGAATATAAGCTCCTAGAGAGCTGTTTGTTGATAGCCACCCTTCCTCCAAAAAATATGTATGTTAAGACCATGCATGAATTATGGGGGGCAGAGCCAAATGGCAGCATAGAAGCAGGAAAACTCTGTGAGCTCCCCCCATAACCACCTCAAATACCTATAAAATATGACTAAACAAATTTTAGAGTTAGAGAACCCACAAAGTGACAGAGAGAAACAAATCTCCTGCCAAAGGCAGTGTGGCAGGCGGACAAGAAGGGTCCATCACAGTGCACTGGGAGCCGAGTCCAGCCCCACATGAGCCCTAGGGTAGCCCTGACCAGCACAGGGTGGAGTGGACTTTGGGAGAGTAGATCACCAGCAGCTGTGGCAGTTGCCAGAAATATCAACCCATAAATGCCAAAGACAAAGTAAAAGGTCAGTGGAAATCTGTTGGAACTGGGGGGGGAGGGGCAGAATGTGGTCTAGCCCCTGCCTCTGGAGCAAGAAGCAGCAGAGGTGCTGCAGCTTGGTGGTCCTGAGGTGTGTGACCAGTGAGCCAGAGCTGGTGGGAGCTGTAGAGACTGTGCCCTCCTAATAGCTCCAGCAGCTGCGAAAACCCCATTGATTTGGGAAAAAAGCTCTTCCCTCTGGAAGCAGAGTTCACTGTGGCAAAGAGCTCAAAAGTCAAGTAATTGAGTAGCAACATGAGCAAGCAAAGGAAGCAAAGCAAGCACAGCAGTCCAACTTTAGATTCCTTTTTTGGGGGACAAAAAGGATCAAAGCATCCAACGGGAGGAAGACAACACAGTCAGAACTCTTATACCAAAAGCTTCCAAGAAAAATATGAACTGGTTACAGGCCATGGAGGAGTTCAAGAAGGATGTGGAAAATCAAGTAAGAGAAGTAGAGGAAAAATTGGGAAGAGAAATGAGAATGATGCAAGAAAATGAAAAGAGAGTCAACAACCTAACTGAAGAAAATAACACCTTAAAAAATAGACTAACTTGGGGGCGGGTAGATGGTGCAGTGAATTGAGCACTAGCCCTGGAGTCAGGAGGACCCGAGTTCAAATCTGGCCTCAGACACTTAACACAAAACTAGCCGTGTGAGTTTGGGCAAGTCACTTGACCCCAATTGCCCTGCCCTCCCCCCTCCAAAAAGCAAAAAGAAAAAAAAATAGACTAACTCAAATGGCAAAAGAGGCCCAAAAAGCCAATGAGGAGAAGAATGCCTTAAAAAGCCAAATTTGCCAGATGGAAAAAGAATTTAAAAAACTCACTGAAGAGAATAATTCCTTCAGAATTAGATTGGAGCAAATGGAAGCTAATGATGTTATGAGAAATCAAGATACTATTAAACGCATCCAAATAAATGAAAAAATAGAAGGCAATATGAAATATCTCATTGGAAAAGCCACTGACCTGGAAAATAGATCCAGGAGAGATAATTTAAAAATTATTGAAGTGCCTGAAAGCCATGATGAAAAAAAAAACAAACCTAGAAATCATCCTTCAAGAAATTCTCAAGGAAAATTACCCTGATGTTTTAGAACCAGAAGGCGAAATAGAAATTGAAAGAATTTACTGATCACCTCTTGAAAAAGATCCCAAAAAGAAAACTCCTAGGAATATTATAGCCAGGTTCCAGAGTTCCCAGATCAAGGAGAAAATATTACAAGCAACCAAGAAGAAACAATTTGAATATTGTAGAAACACAATCAGGATAACACAGGACCTAGCAGCTTCTACATTAAGGTATCAAAGGGCCTGGAATATGATATTCCGGAGATCAAGGGAGCTAGGATTAAAACCAAGCATCACCTACCTAGCAAAACTGAGTATAATATTTCAGGGGAAGATAAGGTCATTCAATGAAATAGAGGACTTTCAAGCACTCTTGATGAAAAAAACAATTGAATAGAAAATTTGACATTCAAATACAAGAAGGAAGAGAAGCATGAGAACGTAAACAGGGAAAAGAAATCATAAGGAACTTATCAAAGTTGAACTGTTTACATGCCTACATGGGAAAACAGTAATCGTAACTTATGAAACTTTTCTCAGTATGAGGATAGGTGAAGGGAATGTAAATATATATATATATATATATACATACATATGTATGTCTATATAGGAGGGTATATGTGCGTATGAATACATATGTGAGTGTATATATATATATGTGTGTGTGTGTGTGTGTGTGTGTGTGTGTGTGTGTGTGTGTGTGTGTACAGGTATACATAGACAGAGGGCACAGGATCAATTGAATAGGAAGGGATGATATTTAAAAGGTGAAATTGAGAGGTGAGAGAGGAATATAATGAGAGGAGACAGGGAGAGACAGAATGGGGTAAATTATCCCATATAGAATAGGCAAGGGATAACTGTTACAATGGAGGGGAAGAACAGGAAGGCAAAAGGGTATGGGTCAACCTTATTCTCACTGAATTTGGCTTAGGGAGGGAATGACATACGCTCTGAATTGGGTATCTTGCCCTACAGGGGAGTAGGAGGGAAGGGGATGAGAGGAGGGAAGATGGAGGGGAGGGCAGGTTCGGGGGAAGGGTAGTTAGAAGCACACACTTTTGTAAAGGAACAGGGTCAAAGTGGAGAATAGAACAAGTGGGGAGGGGGGGATAGGATAGAGGGAAATATAGTCAGTCTTTCACAAAAGACCATGCATGATTCCATGATGAATTTTGTCTAGTCGTCTTCTAAGTGCCAATATCAATTGAGTAAGTCATAAAATAGGAGATGTTCTCATTAGAGTCACAGAGGATGTCTTGCACATAGGACTATTTACAAAAGATGGTGAGGTTCCTGAGTTCTTTCTATTTATAGATGACATCGTGCTAATTACATAAAGCCATATCAAGTATAGACCCTACTCAGAAGTAATCAGAAGAGACAGAATCTTAACAAATCACAAAGGAAAAGCCAAAAGGATGAAGAATCCATATAGTCCAGATAATGACTTACAGTTGGACAGGCAGTCCACTCAGTTAGTCCATTGGTTCCTATTTGATGGACAAATGTTGCAGACAGACAAAAAAAGCTGGCTCCAGAATTATATACAAGGGAGTGCTTAGGTTCATTTTCTTTGGGGAAATAGTTCATAGCAACTGGAATGATTTGAGTTGTTTCTTGCCACCAATCTTTAGCTGGTGATGTTGCATGACAATGAATTATTAAACACAATGATATCAAGTGAATCAGAATTGTAGGTGATCTCTGCCACCTAAAGGGCACTAGAAATATCCATGGTGAGTGTAAGTGTATTACCTTTGATCATTTGCACATAAGAATAAACGTGATCAGGGTATGCTCAGAAGGACAGATTAGTTAGATACATGGCAAGAGTGAGGGATAGTAGAGTTTAAGTACCCTGTTGCTGACAATTAAATATTTGAAGAACTAGAACAGGCTATCTAGCATGTTGAATTGATCTTCTCTGTAAAATTAACTAGAAGACATGAACAAAATCACTTTGGGATATAGTTTTGCATCAGTGAAAGGAGTATTCCCATATCTGCAAAAGTATAGGGGAAAGATAAAGGAAGTTACTATTCATTATTCCTTCTTTAAAAAATAAATATTTAGATACATAAGAATAGAGTCTCCAAAGTCCCCAAAAAAGTTAACTACAGGGAAAAAATTGTTTGGATTATGATAAAATATTTTCACTACAAGGTTTCTTTCTTGAGTACGGCCGATCCTAGGAAAATTTAGCTTTTTGAAGTCACTCAGAAACGTGTCTTCAGGTTTTACTATGTCTCTAATACAGCAGGATGGTATGAAAGAAATAGAAAGCAGTATCCCTTCCCATAAGGGGGTGGTAATTTAGTTGCAAAGATAAACAAAATTTAGACTTACATACAAAATAGTTTTTCAGTTACTGACAGCTAATATAGTCTGTAACCTGAGTAGCAGAGACTAGAGTCCTAGAGAATACAGGCCAGATGAGAATGGATGAGGTCTTTGAAAGCCAGGCTGAAGAAGGTTTATAGATGAGAGATAGGCAGTAAGAAAAAGTCTTCTATTTATTGATATTTTCAGTAAGGTAGAACTGGTTTAAAAAGGAAAACTGTTAAAGCCTGTGACTCTCTTAAGCAGCTTGGCATATTGAATAAAATGCTTCGCTCATAAGAGGATCTGGGTTTGAATTACTGATGACAAATCATTTACCCTACCTGAGCCTTAGTTTCCTTATCTGTAAAATGGGAAGAATAATACCTGTAGTACCAAATTCCCAGAGTATTTGTGAAGTTCCAGTGAGAGAGTTTACGGAAGGCACTCTGCCGACTTCAAACTGCTGTAGGAAAGCCTGTCATGACGATGATTACCCCCTTCACACTTTTTTTTTGCTGGGTTCCAGATCAATTCAGGTCTGGGACAAGGTGTTGATCCGCTGTTTTTACATTTGATAATCTAAGGACCAGAGCACAGGTGAAGAAAGAAAAGAATTGTTGAGGACCACGGGCCAGTGAGTCTCTGACCCTGATGGCTGATCAAGCCCTCTCAGGTGAAGGGCTTGCTGGCAGGCCTGGATAGGTTCCCCATCCCCCAGGGAAGAGTTTTAGGGTGTCAGGATTGGATTCCCGAGATAAAGCGTGGTGTTTACACCCCCAGCCTGGGAACACTGTAAGACTAGGATGTCCACAGGGGAAAGCCATTAGGAAGTATCCTTTAAAGGCTTGCCGTTAAGATAATAAAGGAGACTCTGTTTTCCACCACTCTTTGAGTCCGTCTCTCTCAGCCTCTGGGTAGATAACTCAGCCTCTCTCACAGCCTCTGGGTAGATAACTCTCTCAGCCCTGCTGGGTGATAGCAGGGCCCCCACATTCTCTCTCAGCCCTGCTGCAAGATGGCAGAGCTCCCTGCCTTGGCCCACCAACAAAGAACTTTTCTTTTTTTTTTTTTTAACTCATTGGAGGGGGGAGGGCAGGGCAGTTGGGATTAAGTGACTTGCCCAAGGTTGCTCGGCTAGTGAGTGTTAAGTGTCTGAGGCCAGATTTGAACTCAGGTCCTCCTGACTCTAGGACCTGTCCTCTATTCACTGTACCACCTAGCTTCTCCAAGAACTATTTTCTGTAATTGAATTCAGAGGGTTAGGCTTTCAGGTTCTCTGCCTCCACAGGCTCCTCAAAGTATCCACCATATAGCTCTAGAAGCAAGCAAGATGACACAGACAATGTGTACCTCAGCCTGTGCTCAGGTGAGCCTGATCTGCTCTGCTAGGACTCTCAATTTTGAAAGTTTTTTATTCCATAGATCTTGAAGATGGTGAATATTTGGTATGGTGACATTATTTGAGATGTTCTTTGTTTCTGTGGATGCATGTTCTATTTGCTTGGGTGATAATGGTTCATTTCTAGTACCATTTTGGGGGTTGAATTTCCAAAGCTGTTTTGAGATTCATATTGTAGTACTGAGATTTGTCAGCTCCTTGTATATAACTCTTGCATCTAGGACATGTCTTGTAAGGTGTTCATTAGGTCCTAATCTTTTTTTTTAAAGCTTAAAGTGATATATGGCACAGTTTTTACTGTTTCCCTTGCAAAATATATTGATTGCTAAATCTAGGCTCCTTAAGGATAGTTAAGTCCTTTTTCAGTTGTATCCAATGTCCTGTGACCCCATTTGGGTTTGTTGGGAGTTTTTTTTGCAAAGATACCAGAGTGGTTTGCCATTTCCTTCTCCAGCTCATTTTACAGAGGAAGAAACAGTCAAATAGGGCTAAATGACTCACCCAGGGTCACAGTGTTTGAGGTCAGATTTGAACTCAGGAAGATGAGTCTTCCTGACTACAGGCCTGGCACTTTGTATACTATCTGTACACAGTGGTGCTACCCAGCTTCCCCTTAAAGATGACCCATCTTTTTTTTTTTTTTTTTTTTTATATGAGATTC
>CM053582.1:97044542-97066065 GCA_028627135.1 Pseudochirops cupreus
TTAGTGGGAAGTATCTTTGTGTGCGTTTTGGAGTTCCAGGATTGGTTTAGAGTCCTATTTTATGGGTATTTTGGGGTGGCTATGTGAGAGCTGCGATATGTTGCTGCTTCTACGCCGCCATCTTGGCTCCGCCCCCCCCATTTTATGCAATTCTACAACATCCCTAACTGTGCTACTGGCAAAAGCAAAAGGCAAAGCTGGAGCTACACAGGAAGGTGGGATCAATCAATGAACAAGAACTATGGTGAGTACTGATGTTAAACAGACAAAAGCCTTCAAAAACCTTACGTTCTAATGGGGGAAACAAGATGTGCACAAGTAGCTTTATAATACATACAAAGTGCACACAGGGTCATTTGGATGGTGATACACTAGGAGGTGGGTAGCCAGGAAAGACTTCAAGGACAAATAAAATGGCTCTTAAGCTGTCTTGAAGGAAAGCAGAGATTCAAAAAGGAGAGTTGAGGAAGGAGTATATTCCAGGCACAGGAGACCATTAGCGCAAAGACAGGACAACAGGATTGGAGTGTTAGGTGTGAGGAACAGTGAGTAAACCAGGACGATACCACCAGAAAGTGAGAGAAGGGGAGGTTAGTATAACAAGACTGGAAAGGCAGGAAATGGCCAGGTTGTGAAGTGACTGAAATGCAAACAGAGCAGCTTAAAAGTGATCTAAGAGGCAGAGAGCAACTGGAGTTTATTGAGCAGGGGAGGTACCAGGATCAGAACCACTCTGACAACCAGCTTGGAGGGGAGAGAAACTTGAGGCAGAGAGTCCAAATTGGAGGTTGTTCAATAGTCTAGGAGAGAGGTAAACAGAACCTGAACTAGGTGGTGGTTGTAATGAACAGAGGAAAGTAAGGTACATAATGAGTTCTACTTTGGTCATGACAAACTTGAGAGCCTGAAGGACAAGCAGCTAGGTGGCTCAGTGGATAGTGCCACTGAACTTCCCGAGTTCAAATCTGGCCTTAGACACACACTAGCCATGTGACCCTGGGCAAGTCACTTAACCCCGTTTGTCTAACATGAGTTGGAGAAGGAAATGGCAAACCACTCCAGTATTTTTGCCAGATAAATCCCAAATGGGGTCAAGAAAAGTAGGACATGACTCGAACAACTCAACATCAGGAAAGGTCCAGCTGGCGGTTCATGATGAGGGTTGAACTCAGCTGAGAGATAAGGGCTAGATATACATATCTAGAAGTCATCTTCATAGAGATTCCCATAGTAAGGTCATTAAAAGACAGTACAGAGAGAAGAGGTGCCAGGACAAAGTCTCATGTATACTCTTACTTAGTGGGCATGACTGAATGAAGATCCAGCAAAAGGAGACTGTGGAGGAATGGTCAGACAAGTAGAAAGACAAACAGGAGAGAGAATAGTGTCACAAAAAGCCAGAGAGGAGAGAACATCCAGGACGACACAATGGTCAACAATGTCAAATGTTGCACAGTGGTCCAGAGTACGATGATGGACAAGAGGCCACCAGCTTTGACTAAGAGATCACTGGTAACTTTGGAGCAGTTTTAGTTGAGTGATGAAGTCAGAAGCCAGATCAATGGGGGTTAGGAAGGGAATAAGAAGAAAAGAATTGAAGGCACTGAATACAGATGTCTTCTGCAAGAAGTTTGGCTTAAAGAAAGAAAGGTATAGGAAGACAGCAGGAATGGCAGGATCTAGTGAGGGTTTTTTTAAGGATAGGGAAAGCTTAGGTTTGTTTGTAGGCAACAGTGTTTACTATGTATCAAGTGCCAGGGATGCAAAGGAATCAGTACACAAAGAAAGACTGAAGGTCTAAGGATCTAAATTGGAAGCCAGGAGACATGGCATCAATGCTAACATTGATTTTATGATCATAAAACCATCTAACTGGAGACTGAAAAGGGATCAAAAGAATATTCAACTTTCAAGGAGGTAAATAGCTAAAACTATTTAAAAGTCAGTTAGGTATTGATTTTTTTTTAGTACTTCTCTTACTGAAGACCTTTAGGAATTAAAAGTCTCAAATGTCCCATAGCAGTCTATTCCAGTGTCTTCATCCTGAATAAAATTCCTTCTTGAATAGAACTGACCTCTTTCCTGTTTTAATTTAAACCGATTTTCTCTTCCTGGTTAGAGATATAGAGAAAAATTGCTCAGTATTTTTTTTACAGGACAGCTAGGTACGGCAGTGGGCAAGTGCGAGGCCTGGAGTCAGGAAGACCCTAGTTCAGACACTCACTAACTGTGTGGCCCTGGGCAAGTCCCTGATTGGCCCTCAGCTTTCTCATCTGTAAAATGCACTAGAGAACGGAATGGCAAACCACTCCCATATCTTTGCCAAGGAGGCCCCAAAAGGGGTCCCGAAGAGTCAGACACGACTGAGAATAACTAAACAACAAAAATTCTTCTCACAAAAAAGTTTTAAAAAGCATTATAATTAAAGTGAATAATTAAGAAATCCCCATCTTCTCAACACATTAGTTTCTCTACCTCTCTACTGGGATGAATGCCTGTCCCTCTCTAGCTTCCATAAATATCACAAAGACAGGCAATGTGGCAGAGTGAAAACATCATTGAACTTGGGAGCTGTGTGATCATGGGCACCACATTTACCGTCCCTGACCCCCAGGTTCCTCATCTGTAAAGTGGGGAAAAAAACAGAGGCATTATCTGTCAAAAGGTCATGATGAAGGCAGTGCTTTGCAAACAGCAAAGTTCTACAGAAGTGGTCGTCATTGTCATCATCGTTGTCGTCGTCATCATCGTGACATAAAGGAAAGCACTTTGGGCTCTTCCAAAGGCAGGTGCCACACCGATCTAATGTAGGACTATTTTGGTTAACTGAAGAATGGCTAAATCCCAAGCCAGTCCAATGCTCACTCTAGATACAACTCTCAAACGTCATTCTATGGATTACCCTCACCCAATTACCATCTTGGCCTGGCTTTCTTTGTCATTCAACATGCCTGAAAGCTGCCTTCACTGTCAGGGTGACTTCCTGATATTTGGGGAACACAAAATCATGTTAAACATAATCAAGAAAGTAAATACACTACAAATTACTGTTTTGGCCCTAATTCCAGTCCTAAACATCGTATGCTAGAAACCCAAATAAATTATTTGGGAAATATACATGCCACTGCCTGCTCCTTTCCTCACTTGGCCCCACCCATCATGAGCACAAATGAGAAGTAAATGCATTTAACACGCTTCCTAATAATATCATATTGTTTCTAAAAATGTAGAATGTTGCTAAATATGAAGTGACAAAAGACAAATGGAGTAGAAATAAAGCAAGTGAATAAATTCACCACCAAATGGGCACAAAGACTGACATGGCTATGGAGATAAAGAGCATATACATACTGGAAAATAGCACTAGATTTCAAATCAGAATCTCTGGTTATGAAACAAATCTGCCCACTACTACCTGACAGACTTTGAGCAATTCACTGCCTTAATATGCTGGGTAGATTATTTGGAGGAGAGAGATGGGGTCAGTTTATTAAATTCCACAAAACTGAGAAGTGGCAGCCAAAGGACAGGAAGGGCCTGCACATCTTGGAAGTAAATTGAGCTTTCTAATCCTTTGCTATGTTTCCATCTCAAAAAAGGGAAAAAATAAAGTGACCTAAAAAGTCGTCAGATAAATCAAGGTACTGAACCAAGATGTCTCAAATAGACTTTCTCTTTTCTATACTAGACAGAACTAAAGGATTTAAACAAGAGCAGTTTGTTTTTTTCCATCATGGCCCCACAAAAGCGTGGCAGAACAGTCATTATGCTGTTGCCTGAGCTTTCTTCCTTACCGTGAGCCAGGCCATGGATGCCAGCTACAAGATGTTCCCCACTCGTTGCTGCATGGTATCGAATATACTCTCGCTCTGTCTGGTGGCGATTGTCCATGGTCTTTCCTAAGCCATCTGATAATGTCCCGGCAAACTGCAATGAGTCAAACACAGTGGAAATTCATTTTGAACTGAAAATCATTTTTGTGCATAATGGTTATTGCTTCCAAAAAGCATTCATTAAATCTTGGTTGCTCATTCAATGAGTTCGTTAGAAGATCTTGGTGTACGCTGTACCATGTTCAAAATCTCAAAGTCAGAAAAAATCTACTTTTCCAAGTAAGCACTGACCCTACTATTTCCATTTCATCTCTGTGGAAACTGAGGTACACATGGAAGTTAATGAGGTAGGTCATTACAGAGAGAAAGAACTGAACCAACTACTCAAGTATGAGATAATATCCTCTACCACAAGTCATGGGGAAATTTTATATATTCTGGTACACTTTTACCAGAGACACTTTCTCATCCATCAAGGCAGGATAAAAGAACATAAACCTATGTTTTGTCACTGGGCAATTTAAAAGGATTTAAGGTAACAGTTAATAAACCACAGGGTACTTATCATCGTTCAGGCATAAAAAGAGAAAGATATTAAATATATAATTAACCTTCTCCTGAAGGATCTACCAAAACAAGTGGTTAAGTGCCAATGACCCAAGACTAAGCTTTCAAAAAACTTACAGGAATGTTATTTAGACACAAAACTCAGTGGAAAGCTCTAAGGCAAATATTATTGTCTCCAAATCAGGTATATCTGGTGTGTGTGTGTGTGTGTGTGTGTGTGTGTGTGTGTGTGTGTGTGTGTGAGGGACAGTAAGGAGGGAAAGAAATTGTTTAGTTCTGGTTGTCAATATGACTTCAGGAATCCTGCACTAAAAATAGTCACTGACGAAAATTCTTGAATATTAGAACAAGTGAATTCTGAACAAACCAGAGAAATGCAGGAAAAAATGCTGAGCACGTCCATGGCACCGACCAAAATCTGGCCAGAAGTGGACAGTAGGGCTTTGTAGTTGGCATCAAGGCTTATTAGACCAAAGGCAATGATGATCTACCTTTCTGAAGATGCCATCTCATAGCATTGTGTATTTGCTTTTACACCATCAAAAATCTTCTCTTTTAAAAAATTAAATAGCATTACTCTGTATTTACCAATATTGAATTTTCATGTGACTGGGATGGGATTTTGCTGTTTTAATATTAACTTTATGACACTACTCGAGAGACCAGAAGGCAGATTAGGGTGTCAACATAACCAGAGTTTAGATCATTGCTCTAAGACTTTAGTCAAAGGATTCTTTACCCACTTTCTGGTCCAATAAAGCTATGATGCTTTGGAGCAACTCCTAGGAGATTATACTGTATACTCAATAGGAAGCATCTAGAACTGAAAGCAAAGTTACCTTCCTACCAGAGAAACATCCCAGCTTCCCCAAGGAAGAGGCAGCACATCTTGCAAATGCCAACCCCTCTACATGTACCCCTCCTATCTTCTATCTTCTCTAGAAGCTTACCCTTTCAAGCATCACTTTTCTTCCAAATTTTTAACCTCTCTTTGTCTATCTGCTCCTTCAGCACTGTTTACAAATATATTCATGTTTTCTTCATCATTCACTTGACCTATATCCTACATCTCCTCCTTTTCACAGACTCTTGAAAGAAGCCATTGACACTTGTTACCTCCATTTTCTCCTTACACTCACTTTTCAACCCCTGCAATCTCATTTGTATCCTTATCACTCAATTGGAGCAGTTCTCTTCATAGTTACCAAGAACCATTAAGTGGCACATCAGATGGTCTTGTATCCCTCCTTATGCTTCCTGACTTCTCAGGAGTTACTGATACTGACTTGCTTTCTTCCAAGGTCCTTTCTTCTCTTGGGGTTGCCATGACACTACTTTTTCCTGGTTGTCCTCCTACTCGTTTAGACACCTATTCTCTTTTTGTTTCTGTAGGATCACTATCCTTGAGACCCCCTATGTTCCTCTCCTCCCCACAGGTATACTTCAGGACTCTGTTCTGGGCCCACCCACTGGCCTTCCTTCCTAGTCTTTTGCCCCTTTTCCTTCTCCCCCTCCCCCTTTTCTTCTCTTGGTACTCATGAGCTTCCAGGGGTTCCAATATCATTTCTATGCAGAAGATTCACAAGCCTGTATGTTCAGCTTCAGTCTCCCTCCTGTACCATTAATTGCCCATTTGATCTCTCTAACTGGATATCTCACAGACAAGCCAAATTCAACACGTCCAAAACAAAGCTAATTATCTTTCTCCCAAATCCTCCCATCTTCCTAATTATCCTATTTTATTGAGGGTATCACCATCATTCCAGTCAGTCAGGTTAGACAATTTGGAGTTGAACTCAGCATTTCTGCTACGTTAGCACTCATGCACCATCAGCTACTAAGTGCCATCGACTACACCACTCCAATACTTATGACCCCTGTTCTCCATTTATCAGGCCACCACCTTAGTTCAATCTCTTCAATTCCCCCTCAACAGATAACACTATAAAATACTGCACACAATAAGTGCCATAGAAATGTAAGATCTTGTTGTTGTTATCATGTTAAACCTCCTTCCTGAGCCATTTCCAGACTCTGCCACTCTGAGATCAATGAGCAGTGAAAGACTCTCTTTGCTCAGCTCTTTCATACTTTCTCAAACTTAACCATTCCAGCTGCTGTTCTTTAGATGAGTTATTCTGTTAAGTCCCTTCTGCCTATTCCTGGCAACTGAGTAGAATGAGGTTAAAATCTCATAACACTTTTTTTCTTCCTTTCCTTAAAAACATTTTTGAAAAGGAGTAGTGAAGATAATCTGGGCGCTTTGCCCAAAACATCTCCATCCCCCTCTACCCCCCATTTCCATAAAACAGGTTTCAGGTCCAAAGCTTTTGTGTGAGCTGATGCCAAAACCTTCATGGCTGACTTGTTCTCTAGCGATGGACATGACACCACCAACACTGAGCTCACTCCTTAGTAAAAGACTTGCAGATATCTAGACCACAATGCTTTGTGACCCTTGGCGGATGAACAAGATGTGACCTAATAAGAATTCTCTATCTTTATGACCGCTAAAATCACATCAAATGATGCTAGGGTACCTTGCTTCTGCTAAGAAAAGAAGTAATAGCTGATTTTTAGAGCTAGCTTTTCCAAGGACCTCTGAGTTCTCATTTCTCTACTAACCAAAAAACGCTAATGCAACCTGACTTGGCTTGCAATGATCTAATTTATGTGATAAAAATCAAAGACAAATAGACAGTTCCATGAGCTCATCACCAGTCTTTGCCCATTAAAAGTTTAGGCTCCCATACATAACATTGCACAGGAAACTTGGTAGACGTGACTACTACTAGATATAGCCCAGGGTTTAAATTCCTTGCCAATCTGACTTCATGAAGTTGAAAATTTTATGAGATAAAAGCATTGGAGATTTTGTGAGAAGCAGTACTACTATAAATGGAACATAACAAGAGGGCAAAATGACTAAGTTCTCTAGTGCCAGGCTCTATAAGGATTATGTGGGGAGTGGGGGCCAAATGCCAAAGCAGGTTTAGAATGCTCTACCCGTAATATGGACCCTCCCTCTCACCCACATCAAAGTCTGACACAACCATCCTGCAGAAATGCTGGTGCAGCTGTCCCCCAGGGATATCAAGCTGGAAGGAAAGAAGGTGTATGCTGACAAAGCAAGGTAATTCATTTCCTCCCACTAATATTGATGTATTCCAGAGCTTACAGGATGGGGGAAATGGTCAAAATTCACACCAACCAACATAGCACCAGTTACTGATCCTTGCTGGTGTTATGACAGTTGTGAAATTATGATTGACCTTTTACTCGGATCAGAAGCAAAACCAAAAAACCAAAAACAGGGTCATGGCTCACATTGCTGGGGCACAGTCTCTAATTATGGCTGCTTGACTTTATGAAATTCTTTATTGTCCAAAAGCAATGTCTGATGTGTGTTTAGAAATGAAAATAAAGCCAAACGAAGTTAATCTTTTTTTGAGAATTTCCTCAAGGGACCAAATAACTCCCAAGTTACATTAAAACTAACAAAAGAGAAAATTTTAAAGCAAAGATTCAGATACACACGAAGCAAATCATTGTGGTCCCAGGAACATAGCTATGGGATAGGAAGACACCAAAAAACCATTGAGAATAATAATGATAATGATATTTTTAGTGCGTGGCAGAGCAGAGTAGTTAGTAGATGTAAAGATGGTCTCAGGGTCAGTAAGACTTGGGTTGAGTTTAACCTTTGACACAAAATGAATGGGTCAATCACTGCACCTTCTCAGCGTCCTAGACAACTCAGTTCCTAACCAGGAGTTCCCTACATGGATGGAATCAGAGTAGTTTAAAAGTTTTATCACCACTAACACTCAGTGTCACCGTGGGTAAAACACAGATTCTCTCTGGGCATCATTTCCCTCTTTGCAAATGAGGGAATCAAACACTGGATGACTTCTAAGGGCCCGTCGAGATCTGATGCCAATTAAAATTGACACTTGGATGGCAGTTTGTAAGGTACAAAGCACTATCATCCCTGGTCTGTGCCTTTGCTGGATCCTCACAATAGCCCTTTAAGGTAGATATGAATGACTATCCTTATTTCCAAAAAAGGAAATGTAGGGCTTGAGTAGTTCAGTGACTTGTCCAGAATCACAGTCAGTTTGAACTAAGGTTTGACTTCCACTCACCCCCCCGACACATCCCAGAGCTCGCAAAATGATCCAGATTTCCTGCCCTAGATCCTTTTCATAAGTGTTCACCTCTTCTATTGGAAAGAGAAAAGTCAACTACAATTCTCATTCAATGCTGAGATGAGGAAAGTAGAAACGCACTTCATGTGCTCTACTGGAGGGGATGGAATGACTGACTGTTTAGACCGGTGGTGAGGACATTTTGCAAAGTGCCAAAGCCCTGTCCATTATTAACACTCTTAGCACAAGATAAAAAGCAGGGGGCTAATATTTGCAGAAACCTAATTTCATTTAGCTAATTTTGTAGCAACATTTCAGCCACAAAACACCGACAGGAAACAAGTAAATGTTGCTTGGGTGAAGATTAAAATTTCTTAGGAACAGAACGTCCTTCAGAAAACCTGCCTGCTACACTTGTGAAGATAATAACGGTCTCCTCCCTCCCCCAGCCTCCTCCAAGGCAGCTCTAGCACACGCCACACTTCTGAGATCTGGACTCAGTCCAAAGTAATTAATTTCTATAGGGTCATATTTTCTCTTTAGCAGTGAGGGGGTAAGGGTTTAACGTTCTCAAAAGTTCTTCAAGACGCCGATTCTGCTGCAGAACCAACACACACTGTGCGTCAACAGCCCACCCTCCAAAAATAACTCTATTGTCAACACAAACAGAGACACTGCAGATGAGCCAGGGTTCGGGCCCGGCTTGGAGCGGCTCATCCCATAAAACTGAAGTTCAAGTCGATGTGGGAATGAGCAAGAAGAAAGTCCCCCCTGCGTGCGCTGCTCTATCACATCAACGCTCCTGACCCTTTAATGGTCTCCAGTTAGCACGGGATGCAAATGGAGTTTGGCCAGAGTAAATGGAGCTGGGGTTTGAATTCCTTCTTGGTTCTTCTTGCACGGTTATTCACTGAATGGAAGTTTCCTCCTTACTATCTTTGCTCCACACCATAATTTATGGTGACACTATCTTCCTTGCCACTAGGCAAGATGGCTTATAACAGCAAAAAAGAGTGCTCTAGGCAAGATAACGAAGTATTCTCATGTTTCTCTGGGTTGAGGGTTACCAAATTGCAAAATTTAGCATCAAGTAGAATTCTGATTTTGTTCAGCCTTGCTTGTATCGTCTGAACACGCTAATTATTTTAGGCCACACTGTATTAAAAAAAGACCTCAACATTGTACCTATTGTTAGGTTGATACATACTTATTCAGGCATCCAAGGTTCCTTAAAATCAGTGTCAAGGGGTTCATTTCACGTGGTGTGATTTGGGATGATTTCTCTTAAAGGCAAAATCTTGGGCTTTATCCTGCTTAGCCAAGACTATTATTGTGCAATGGAAGGAATGCTGGATGTGAAATATGCAGTCTGGAACTGAACCCCAATTCTAACTTGCTATGTAGCAGGTCAATGCACCTAACTGAGACTTATCTACCTCATGTGGAAAGCATATTACCTACTTCACAAGGTGATTGCAAACTGAATTCAGTATACAATAATATACTGAGATGTTATTAAAAAAAAACAAACTCTTTCTCAATTACTTGGCCTTACAGGCCCTCAGATCCCTCTGTGTGGTGAAGTGACCCAAATTCTGCATGGGACCAGGAGAGCTGAGCTCTTCTCTTCATGGGATTATCTATCACTCAGCAGTTGTGTGAAATTTCCTCTCTCTAGGTCTCAGTTTCCTCATCTGTACATGAAGGAAACAGAACTAAATGCTCTCTAAGGTCCATTATTGCCTCAAAGTTTTTATTCTTAAGACAAAATGCAAAAGTTAATCAACAAAATTCAATATGCAGAATTTAAGAAACATTCATTAAATATTTACTATGTGTAAGGTACTAGGGATATCAAGATGAAAAATCACAGTGGGGGGAGCTGTGAGGAGGTGATACACACACAAATAAGCATAATGCTAGGAGAATGTCATAAATACAAAGGGGAGCTCAACAAGGTACCCCAAAAAAATAAAACGACCAAGTGACCGCTTCAGCTGAAGAAGCAGGAACTCAATCTGGGCCTTGAAGGAAGAAGAGGCTTAAAACCCTCCATCTCATGGCTTTGGCCGTTCTCTCTGGCTGCCCCCCAGGCCTGGAATGCCCTCCCTCCTCCACTCCAACTACTGACTTCCCTGGCGTCCCTCAAGGCCTACCAAAAACCCCACGTTCCGCAGGAAGCCTTCCCCAACCCCTCTTAACTCCAGTGCCCCGCCCCCTGTTAATTATCTCTTATTTATCCTGTAGAGAGCTTGTGCTATATATGTTTGTTGTCATGTTGTCTTCCTCATTAGACTGTAAGCTCCTTGAAAGCAGGGATTGTCTTTTGCCACTTTTTGTATCTCTAGCTTTTAGCAAAGTGCTTATCACAGAGTAGACACTTAATAAATGTTTTCTGAATTGAAACTGAAAAATGGGCAAAGATAGGTGGGAGGGAGGTTAAAATATGGGAAGGACAGGCTATGTGAATGTCCATGGAAGCAGGAGCATAGGATGAGCTCAGCCACACACACAACAGCTTTGTTCAAGTTTGGCCAGAACACAGTATATGTAGTAGTAAAACACAAGGTGGGAAAGGTAGGCAGGTTAGAGCTAAACTGCAGAAGAATTTAGTAAGTCAGGTGAAGAAGGTTATATTTCATCCTGGAGGAACCATGGAAGGATTTAGGATAAGAAAGTGACAGGGTCTGACTTTCAAAAAGACAACTTTGTAGAACATAAGTTCCTAAGGTAGGAACTGCCTCACTTCTGGACTTGCTTGTATCCTCAGTACCAAGCAGTACCAAGCACAAAACAGGTACTTAAACATTTCTTGACTGATTGAAGATTCCTTCCAAAGCTATGAGGACGGACTGGAAAAGAGGGAGACAAGGTGACAGCAATACTTGAGAGAAAGCTATTATAAAGCAAGGTGAGAGCTTTGAGTTAGGGTGGTTATTAGTGGTAGTAGAATAAAAGGCATGGAGGTGAGAAATGGCAAATGAGAATTTGTGGAAGGTGAAGGAGATGGAGGGGACAGAGCTGACATCAAGGTTCTAAATGAATGGCAGGGACATCCAGACAAGTCTGCTTTGAGACAAGCTTCTTTCATGGTGTCTCACAGTTATCAGGCAAGGACTACAATACCCCTACCTGTTGAGAGGCACAAGCAAAGTGATCCAAAGAACACTGGGAGTTTCATTATCAGAGTGCCACACAGGTACCTCCTGATTATTCACATTAAAGGAGGGCCAGGCAGACCTCTGACCAGATGGGGCAGGGTCTTTTGTTGTTTTATTTTTTAAATTACTGCACCTACAATTAAATGACTGCAGTAGATGAGATTAAGGCTACAGCAGGCAGCAAGGAAGGGGGGAAAATCCATCCGGGGACAAGAACTAAGTCAAGATTTTTTTTCTCTTAAAAAAAGAAGCTGACTACAGGGAGGTAACCAAGACAATGACCTTGTTGTTTCTCTGGCCTGAGGAAATCTAAAAACCTTTCTACCATAAGACATAAACCATGTAGCTATTTCATGGATAAACACTTATCAGGAGGCAGACACTCCTTTACAGTTAAGAAACAAAGTTATCCAAAGCCACCCAGAGTTATCTCAGCACACAAGGTCTAAACACATGCAACCAAGTTAGACCTCAAGACTGTCCTGGTGTCTTAACTCAGCCAGGACACACGCCTGCTAACTTGGCAGGCTCTGGCTACATTGTGACTGACCCAGATAGGAACTGAGTTGTTGTTTCTGATTCATCTGGAAAGAGCAGTTTGAGGTACTAGCATTATAAAGTTTTCTCTTTTTTTCTTCACTGAAAGGTAATTTAATTTTTGAGGGTATTTTAAGAGAGTTTGCTTCAAGGTGAAAGGCATTAAGAGCATACACATAATATATACATTGGTAGATTCAGGCTAACCTCAGGTGACCAATGAACTCACCACCTGCAAGAAACATCTCCTCATCCCTGTTTCCTCTTTCCTCAATTCTTCCTGTATTTATTTATTACATAAATGTTGAATGCAATGTGTAGTAGTAGAGAGAAGGCTAGATTTGCAGCAAGGAGAGAACTGGCTTGGAATCTCATCTCTGATACTAGAAAGAAAGTAGTCCTACTATCACTGATGCCTGCCAAAATTCTCTACAGCGCGTAAAAGGGAGCTCACATGCCACGGGGTCCAAGTCTTCTTTGATTCTGACCTAGAAAACATAATCTTGCCATGCTCTCTGCTCTTTGGTTTTACCTCTTCTCATACTTAACTTCCAGTTAGCTGGCAAGAATGAACGAGTAAAAAGTGTGAAAGGAAAAAGGACCTAGGCTTAGGTTCTGCTTTGGCTCCTTATTTGTCATGTGATTTGAGCAAGTTGGTAACTTAGTTAACCTTCTGAGAGACTCAGTTTTCTCATCTGTAAAATGGGGGGGTCGTCCTCTCAGGTCCCCTCCAGCTCTCAATATATTATCCTACGATCCCTACCACTGAGGACCCTACTTCTTGATATCTTCTGCAGAGAAGCAGTGCTTTGCATACAGCAGGCCTATTGACAAATTGATTCTAAATGGAATTAATTAATTAACCTATGACATCACCTATAGAGGTTCTCCCATTTCCTGGTTTAACCAGCTAATCCACAGGTAAATTCCCTCAATTCTAAGAAAGTACACTGGACTACAAATGAGGCTATCTGAGTTCTAGTCCCAATGACACTGGTGAGCTGTGTGGCTGTGAACCTCCAACCCCATTTAGGCATCAGCTTCTTCATTAGTAAAGAGGGCCATAGTGACCTTCCACGCCTTACAGTTATGCTGCCAGAATCAAGCCATACAGGCGAGAGAGGGTGGGTAGAGATGCCTCCAAACAATACAAAATACAAATGGAATTACTGCTCTTGTTATTTGGATGGAGGTTCAGATGAAAATGGTCCTGGGACAAGTCACTATTTTACTCTTACTTTTTTACAGCTTATGTTCTGCAGGCTGTTCCATGGATAGAAAAAATAAATGCTTTTTGTTACTGAATTAGGATGTGAAATCGCCCTCCATGGTTTGAGCAAATATGTCCTCGGTACAAGTCCACCAGCAGACAGGACAAGAGGGATGCCAGGTGCCCGTTCTGCTCTCACCTGCTCCTCTCTCTCCTCTGCTAGGTCTTTATATTTTGAAAGCTTTTGGCTCCAGGTAGCTTGGAGATGATAAGCAATAATAATAATAATTGTGAACATCAATTATTCCCATGAACACCATCACTATAGCCATATAAGTGCTTCACCAGTTTCCTTTAGAGTTAAACCCCTAACCCTGAACATCACATCCTGAAATACAGGACACCAGAAACTTGAAAAAAAACTGAACACTTAGGGGGAAAAATGTCAAAAAATGTCATGTTCATTTTATTTCTGGTGACAAGTTCTTCAGTTTTACACAGTCTTTTCCATTTCAGATGAATGATGTGTCTTTCAGTACCAATGGCTGAGACAGAAATGGGGGGAGGGGAAGAGAGAGAATGTAGATGAAACTAGAGATGAGCCCTATTAGAGGCTGGGCTTCATCTCACTTCCTCTAACACTCCAAACCAGACATTGTTCAAATGTTTGAAATACTTTGCTAATGTTTTTAAATGCCAGAATGCAAAATAAATCCTTCTTCAATCATCTTTGAAAAAAGAAAAAGAACTTTATGTGAAGAAATATGGTCCTTCTTGTGGGGAAATTTAAAGTTGGGTGTGGGATTATGCTTTACAATCTGCAAAACACTTTCCTTCATCTGATCTTCACTAATGGTAGGTTCTCCAGGTATTATTTTCCCCATCTTACAGATAAAGTAACTGACACTCAGAATAAGACAGTTGAGTGACTTGCCACTGTTCAATCTGAATCCAGGTGCCTCCTGACTAAACTACTAAATGAATGAGAAAGCATTTACCGTATATTTACTCTGTGCCACATATGGTGCTAGACTTTGGTGATACAAATACAAGTCAGAGAGTCCTTCCTCTGACGTTCTAATGGGGAAACAATAGGGAGAGATGGAGAAGTGGTGGTGGTAGAAAGAGAAAGGAGCTTTGGGCTAAACAGTCTCAAAGGACAATGAGTCACTTGACATGCCCTTTCTGTCGGATTCCTGTGTCCCAACGAAGAGGGTGAAGGGTTAGTCAGCAGCAGGCTGAAGCATGGTCTGGGGCCAGCTAAATATAGGGGGCTAGGCAGGTTTTTGCTCAGCTGGTCACCAATCAAACAGCTGACTACAAATCTAGCTGTCTTTCCATTATATCATATTAGACATACTTACAAAGATAAATACAGGATGGTTGAGGAAGGAGAAAACGCTAAGGAAAGGCTTTCTGAGGGAGGCAGTACCTGAGTTAAGCCTTAAGGGAAGTTAACATTCCTGAGAAATGGAGGTGAGAATAGTGTGCATTGCAGGCCTGAAAGGACAGGCTCTGTATGCAAAGGCTTCTATGAAGGCAAGCCATAGAAGCTCAAAGAAGAAAAAGGTGAGCAGTTAAGCCTGTGAAAGAGAGTGATGAAGGAGAGGTGGGAGGAGAAGAGTGGTGCTCAGAAGATAACCACCAAACCAGGGATGAGGAGACATGGAGAGCTGTCTAGGTCAGGGCCTCTTCAACTTTTTCCACTGACAAGCCCTTCAGCACTTCCTAAACTGTGGGTTGTGAGCCCAGCTTATGAAGTCTTGTAATGTCTAGCCACTCTTCTCTCCATGTCTTTCACAACAAACTTAGATACAAGACAAGCATTTAAAGAGAAGAAACTAAAGCTTTTGCAGCCCAACTGGTATTTACTTTAAAAGAGGCAGCTCTGGGAAAGCTGAGTCCACAAGAGACTAGGCCAATACTTCATCTGGAGGGTCACTCTTTTGGCTCTGCTAACTGGAAGTCAAGAGAAGTAAATTATTAACAAGTGTGACTAGTGCTTAGATAACCTAGATTGTGCTAGTCTACACAGAAAGCCAAATGAATAATTCAATATTATCTGCCTGAATAAAGAATATTAAACCAATTTAAAGTGGTCAGAGCTAATTTGGTCCAGACTATTTAAATTAATAGTAGAATAATTTCTCTTACATGAATCCAGCCCAACTCCCACACTTAAATGAAGGTCAGAAAGATACTTTTTCAAATGACCCCAGACTCTCTAGTCTTGCAAACGGGTAGAGATGAAAATAAATAAACTTGTAATCTCAGGCTGTTTCCCAATATTTCCCTCAAAGACCTCAGATCTTTGTTGAAATAATTCTTTTCATTACTAAATGGCTTTGATTTATCTATTTACCTAAACTCTTTTGCTACTTCAATAAATTCAATTTAACTCATTTTATTCAGCATCTACTATGTGACTTCCAGCTGAACGACTAAAGGAGAGGAGAGGAAGAAGTCTATCTGACATTTACATGAACTTTTCCTTTGTTAGCTCATTTGATCCTCATAATAACCCTGCAAAGCAGATACTATAATTATCTACTAGTATCACTCTCTACTATTATTAGGTGTTATTATCCCCATTTCACCAATAAGGAAACTGAGGCTTTGAGAAGCAAAGACTTGCCCATGGTTACAACCTAGTAAGTGCCAGAGGCAAGAGCCAAAGCCATGCCTCTCCGGGTTCCAAGTCTCACAGTATTTCTACTCTACCATGGGGCCTTTACCTGGGGTTCAAATCCCAAAATTTACATCTGGGTCATTCAAATACAGTCTGTCTTTTCCTTTCTTTGTCTTTCCAGCATTTAGCACAGTGCCTGCCATGCACTAAGTTCTTAATCAATTTTGACTGACTGATTACTATGTACCTGAAGCTGTGCAAGGTGCTGGTGTTACAAGAAGGCGGAGTAAAACAATCTCCTACTTTAATGGAAGAGACAAGTAAACATAAACTATATATACTATAAATAGAAAATCAGTAAATACGAATATATGCAGAATAGTCCCATACAAAGTAGTTTGGTAAAGAATGCACTAACAATTGGGGGAATATGAAGGATGTACCAGAACCGCAACTTAAAGGAGAAGAAGAACTTTCTGAAGGAGGGGGAAAGGAGTAAACCCCAGGCATGTGACACAGCTGGGACAAAGGCACGGAGAGGGAAGATGCCAATCAAGGGTGAGGAAGATTCAAGGCTGATCTGTGAGTGAGGCGACGAGGCTAGCAAGGCAGGTTGGGGCTAGACTTTTTAGGTTTGAAAAGCTAAACAAAAGAATTTACATTTTATCTTAACAGGCAATAAGGAACCCCTAGAATTGACAGAACAGAGAGAGTACCGCCACGGTCAGATCTGTGCCTAAGGAACGTTACTTTGGCGGCAGCAGCAACAGCACTAGCAGTGGTGCGCAGGCTGAGACACGAGGCAAGGAGACCAGTCAGGAGACAGCTGCTAGAATCCACGGGAGAGGGGATGAGTGTCTGAGCTAACTCAGCTAGCAGCGGTGTGAGTGGAAAGGAAGCCCTAGAGATAAAAGACGATGAAGCAGAAACCTCAGCATCTGCCTAGTGAGCGCATGCCTGGGCTAAAGGACAGTGAGGAGGCCAGAACACTCACTGCAGAGGCTAGGAACCACAAACCCTGGGAAGCATGGCGGTATCTTCAGTGGAAACAGAGATGTTTGGAAGGAGGGAGGATTTGGGGGAAAGATAATGAGTACTATTTTGAACTTGTTGATGGGCCTTCCAAAAGGAAATGTCCAATAGGTAACTGGTGATTCAGCACTGAAAGCTCAGGGAAGAGAAGGAGCCTGGACATATTGAATATCTGAGAAGAAAGGAAGGAAGGAGGAAATGGACGTTCAGTAAGTGCCTCCTGTGTGCCAGGCCCTGTGCTCAGCACTTTATAAATATGATCTGATTTGATCTTCACAATGATTCTGGGAAATAGTAGTATTATTATCCTCTTACAGATGAGGAATCTGAGGTAAAGAGCAGTTAGGTGACTTGCCTAGGATTACAGAGCCAGTAAGTGTCTGAGGGCACATCTGAACTCAGGTCTTCCTGACTCCAGGCACGGTGCTCTATCCACTGAGCAATGTCAAGTTAGGCACCTGCATAGAGACCATGGACATAAAATGCTAGAAGAGCTTTAAAAAATCTTATTTTATTGTTATTATTATTATATATCTTGAAGCTATCCTAACTTAGGTAGCCACTGAAAGATTAGCAATGTTTAGCCTTGGCAAAAATAAATGAAGAGAAAGGATGGAGTTTATAGGATCATAAGATTTTAGAGTAAACGGTTTACATCCAGCGGAACTACTTCATATTACAGATAAGGAAACTGAGCCCCTGAGCAGTTAAGTGACTTGCCCAAAGTCATATAAGTAATAAAAAACAGCAAGAATTGAGACTGGGCTGAATTCATTTTGATACCAGAAAATATTCTAGAAATATTTTCTTTGCTTAAGCCTTACTAAGAATTTGCTTTTTATTTAACATTCTTCTAAAAATGAATCGTAAGAAAAATAATTAGTAGATAATATTGGTAATTGAATTTTTTCCTTAATAGAAATCTGAAGGCATACAATTGAAATGCTCTATTATGGCCTTCAGTTAAAAAGGCCAAACTAAACTCGCTGCAAGCAAAGACTAACAATTAAAATCACCACCAAAAGCAACAGCCCGATAAATCATTCACAGGAAAGAGCCACCCTAATATCCTATCTGGTGCAATTTATAGGACAGTCCAAAGAGAATATATTTGTTTCTTTTAACTTTCAAGTATCCCACTTTCTGGTTATGTCCAAATGACAAGTGATTCTGATCCCTGAGCAAATTTGGAAAAAATTCCCTTTTTTCACCTGGTTTCTTTTATTTGGTCCTACTTTTCATTTTCTTTTCTTTTTTTTGCTTTTGGAGGGGGCAACTGGGGTTAAGTGACTTGCCCAAGGTCACACAGCTAGTAAGTGTTATGTGCCTGAGGTCTAATTTGAACTCAGGTCCTCCTGACTCCAGGGCCGGTGCTCTACTCACGGCGCCACCTAGCCACCCTTATTTTTCATTTTCTAGGAGTGGAATGAACTATCCAAAACACAAACTAATTGTGTGTGAACAGGACACATCTCTTGGTAATGATATCTTCCCACCGTTTACTTCCTCCACAGGCCTTCCAACGAAGGGTTCCTCTATCAGAGTTTCATCTGAGCATAGTTTTTCTTCATTTTTTTATCTTTTTGCTTTTTTGGAGGGGGGCAGGCAGGACAATTGGGGTTAAGTGTCTGAGGCCAGGTTTGAACTCAGGTCCTCCTGACTCCAGAGCCGGTGCTTTATTCACTGTGCCACCCAGCCACTCTGAGCGTAGTTTTTCTTTCCCTGAGAGACAATTAGGGCACTGGGAACTTGGGGGCTGGGGGTAGGAAAGGAAGGAGTACAGGAAAGAAAAGAAGACCCAAACCTGATCTGGCTACTAAGCAGGAAGCAACGGTACTCTAAAAGCAGCACATTTCCCAGAAAGATTCCACTGCCTTAGAGAAGGTTAGCTTATGGTGAGTGTGGGTTTTGCCTTAAAGGAAGAGGAAGTGAAAGAGAAAGTAGATCAGTCTCCTGCAAATCTGTCTTTCTTAACTCTCCAAGGCAAACCAGCAAATTCAGTAGCTAAGCTTTACTACCCAATTACATTCTCATTTCAAAAAAATATATCTTGTACATTGCTCGGGCTCATCTTCCTTAAGCACGGGTCCCCTCTGCTTAAAAACCTTCACTAGCTCCCTACAGCCTACTAAGGTAGCTTAAACTCATTTGTCCAGCATTCAAGATCCTACCTAATAACATGATCCTGATCCTACCTGGCCAGTTTTATTTCTCACTACACACACCATCCTCACTATCTGGAATCAGACAGGTAGTCTATGATCACCCCATGTTATTTCTCCTTGCCAGAAAGGCTCCACTAGCCCTCTTTTCTCCAAATCCTCCTCATCCTTCAAGTTCAGCTCAGATTCACCTTTTCAGGGAAGCCTTCTGACCATTCCAATGCTCATTAATCTCCTTCCCAGAATGCTGGCAGTATATAAGGTAGGAAGGATGACACATTTTAGTGTATGTATCATATCACACCATATACTTTATCACATATTATAGTAATTATATCATATTGTCTATGTTAATCATGCACCATCCCTGAAATAAATTACAAACTCTCTGGTAAGAAGAATGTCAACTTAAAAGTAACAAGAAAATTCAATTTTATATAATATCTAAAAATTAATTTTCTTAAAAACAATCCCTTTGGGCAGATAAGTGCAATTATTATCTTTATTTTGAAGATGGGGAAACTGTTTGAAATAAAAGTCATGTACAATCTTCTGAACAGTTTTTTCAACTCACTTAGCCATATTTATCAACCATATCCCAGATGGATCCCTAAAGGAAAGTCATATTCACTCCGTGGGATCAAAATGAACATTTTAAAACTTGGACAAATGAACTAGTCTATAAAACTTGAGCAAGACAGGTCTCCTATGGCTCTGACCTCAACCAAAGCACAGGTGGAAACTGAGATGATTTGGAAGTCAAGTCTTCTAAACAACACAGGCATTTGTTCATCTGCAAGGTTATGAGAAATGCCAAGAATGTTGCACCAGAGTGAGGAAAACACATAATTTGGGAAGTGGTAGAGCCAACTGCAACCTCAGTCTGATGAAAACTGCTTTTCTCTCTGAAGGGGAATGGGTTAGATTAATTAATGTCTCTCTAACGCTCCAAGATCCCCAAAAGTTCTTAGAAGCTGCAAATACACACCAGGTATAATTTTTCAATACTTTTTTTTTTCTTTCAGGGAATAGTGTGTGAGTGAAAATGCCCTCAAGGTAAAATGGCTTTCACATGTTAAGATAGTCTTACTCAAAGTGAACAATGTAAGCCCCTTTGAAAAAAAGGATAATCATTAAGGCATTCAGAGCAGGTTTGGAAAAACAAAGAAAATCTCATCTTCTAAGCTTTGAAAATGACCAGATAGGGGTGGAGCCAAGATGGCGGCATAGGAGCAGTAAGGTATCGCAGCACCCACATAGCTACCTCAAAATACCCATAAAATATGACTCTCAACAAATTCTAGAACTCTAAAACGCACACAAATATACTTTCTGCTAAAGGCAGCTCAGCTAGGAGGAACCATCTCAGGGCTAGAAGCCTAAACCAGTCCACCCTGAAACAGCGGCTTGGCCCTGGGGGCAGCTGGATGAGCTGAGCTGCAGCTGGAGCAACAGAAGAGCAGATCTGTGGCAGCTGTGGCAGTTTCCAGAATTATCAAGCCATAAGAAAAAAAAAAGGACTAAGTGAAAGATCAGTGGAACTCGGCTAAAAATCGGGGAAGAAAAGCGGGTCTGGCCAAACTGCCTCCAGGGCAAGGAAGTGGCAGAAGCGGAGGTCCTGCACCCACCTCCACATTGCCGCTTCAGAGTTCCTGGCCTGCAGACTGCAAGGGGGCCAAGTGATCATTGAGAGGCCAAGTGTTCTCATGTTGAGTGGCCTGGATCCGGATCGTGGTCTTGGGGGGTGGTCCTGTGGTACCTTTTCAGTGAGCCAGAGCTGGGGAGGGCCCCAGCAGCCTCCTAAAAGCTCTGGCAGCTGGGAAAACCCCAGCAATTTGGGACAGAGCTTTACCCTCTGGAAGCAGAGTTCCACAGACCTAAAAAATCACAGACTGGCCAACCATGAATAAGCATAGGAAGCAAAGTAAGAACAGCAACCAAGCTCTAGATTCCTTCTTTGGGGAAAAGAAGGATCAAAGCAGGGAACAGGAGGAAGACAACACACCGCACCAAAAGTTTCTAAGAAACATGAAGACTGCCTAAAAGCTAGAGATCAGCTTAAGAAAGATTTTGAAAACCAAATGAGAGAAGTGGAGGAAAAACTGGGAAGAGAAATAAGAATTATGCAAGAAAATCATGAAAAGAGAGTCAACAACCTGACTGAAGAAATTAACACCTTAAAAAATAGATTAACTCAAATGGCAAAAGAGGCCCAAAAAGCCAATGAGGAGAAGAATGCCTTAA
>CM053582.1:97066565-97103477 GCA_028627135.1 Pseudochirops cupreus
GACTCTGGGCAGCTGTTGAGCCCCCCGGCTGTGAAAAACCCAGATGTTGGTGCTTCCCTCTCTGGTAACTGAGTAGGTAACTGATGTAATGGTCAGACGCTGGAAGCCGTCTGCTGATCTGTTTTTCTGTTTGTTTGTAACTTCTGTTTGTATTCTCTGAAGTTCAGGGTGCCGACTTTTCCCCCTGAACTAGGTAAATGATATGTGTTTGATTGATTAAAGTAAGATTGTTAACCCTTTTTGAGTTGCTTTCCTTTAGAAAAGCAAATCTAAGAACCTGTGCTAGTAGCTGCCCTAGGTATGCTAGGGTGCTTGCCGATACACCTCCTTAATCCTTAATTCACTCATCCTTAAGGAGGCAAGGTCTTCTTAAGAGACACAAAATACAATAGTTAAAGTTCTCCACCCATGGGGTGCAATTAAGTTACAATATCAATCACTACCCAGTACTCTCTTAAGGAGTAGTAGGAAATACACAGGCCATGTACTCCTCAGTCATCAGAAAGTTACAATTTTATCAGTTACTGCTCAGTATTCACGGAGAGGTTTTTTTCACCTTGACCCGAGGTAGGCTTTCAGCTTCCCTGGATCTCCTTCCACGGTCCCAGCTCCTACCTGGATTCACCAAACCGTCACTTGGGTTCAAAGGCAGACAGCTTCCAGCTCCCTGTCCCGCTCTCTATGTAGTTCCTGTTCCAAACTGAAGTTCACAGTGTCCGGTCCACCTTAAAACCTTCACATTCTCTTTTCCTTAACTTAACAAAGCCACAAACAGACAAAGTACTAACACCACAGTTATGCCTCCTCTGGCAGCTCTGACTAGCCCTCCGAAGTCTTCAGCAGCTTGACTGGCACTCATAAGAAGCTCTGCCACCACAAGTTCCCAGGAAATTCTGAATTTCCCAGCTGGGGTTTTTCCTTATATACAGTATTGCTCCTCCCTGTTTAGCCCTTTCCTGTTACATCAGCAACAGGGGTTCATACCTTCTGTTTCTTCAACAGAGGCTTAATTTGAAACTAGGTGCTAAGTACCTCCTAGCTTTCCAATACAAAAGGATCTTCAAATTTCATTACCATTACACCTTTGTAACATCTCTTGCATAAGTTGTTTTCTCTTCACCAACAGTCAATGAGCAAGTCCTTATTACCTCACATCTAGACAATAGCCTTCTGGTTTTTTTGCATACCTCAGGTCTCTTCCCATCCATCTTCCACTCATCTGTCAAAGAAATTTTACTAAAGTGAAAGCTGAACACATGAACACATCTACACTCCACCTCCCCACTCCAATCCAGTGGTGCTTCAACTTCTAGTAAACACCAAATGGCAGATGATGCTAGTGCTGCAGAAGGAGTGGGAGGCCCCGGAGTTGGAGGCTGAGGTGGTTTCCCTACTGGCTGCAGCACTGGGGTCAGAGGTCAAAGTTGGGGCCATGGTTGAGGTTGTAGCTGTGGCCACAGGGCCCAGGGAGGAAAGGCTGAAGACAAGGAGTGGGTTTCTGTCACTAGGCTGGGCTGGCTAGTCAAGGACATGAAGACCAAGTCTTTGGAAGAGATCTATCTTTTCTCCCTTCCTATCAAGAAGCCTGAGGTCATGGATTTCTTCCTGGAATCTTCATTGAAAGATGAGGTTCTGAAGATCATTCCTGATCAGAAATAAACCAGAACAGGATAACATACCAGGTTAAAGGCTTTTGCCACCATCGGTGACTATAATGGTCTAGCCTGGGTGTCAAGTGCTCCAAGGAAGCTGCCACAGCTATTTGTGGTGCTATCATTCTGACCAACTGTCCATTGTTTCTATGAGACATAGCTACTGGGGAACAAGATTGGCAAGGCTCACAGAGTGCCCTGCAAGGTCACTGGGCATTGTGCATCGGTTCTTGTGAGCCTAGAGGTACTGGCATTGTCACCTGTGCCTAAGAAGCTCCTGATGATGGCTGGAATTCATGACTGCTACACTTCTGCAAGGGGTGGTACTGCCACTCTGGGCAACTTTGCTAAAGCTACCTTTGATGCCATCTCCAAAACAAATAGCTATCTAACCCCAGACCTATGGAAGGCAACCATGTTCAGTATGTCTCCCTATCAAGAATGCACTGACCATCTTGTGACAACTCACACTCACATTCACATATCTGTCAAGAGGATCCAGGGAGCTGCTGTGGCAACCACATAGAAATTTTTTTATAAACAAGGAATAAACTGAACTATTCTCACTAAAAAAAACCAAAAACCATTAAAAATAAATAAACTCCAGTGGCTCCCTTTTACTTCCAGGTTCAAATATAAAATCCTGTTTGGCATTTAATGCTTTTCCAAGCTGGCCCCTTCCTATACTTCACTCCCCTCTATGCACTCTGAGATCCAGGATCACTGGTGGTGTTGCTGCTGTGCACACAACACTGTCTCCTGACTCCTATTTCACTGGCTGTCCTACAGACCTGGAGGGCTTTCCCTCCTCATCTCTGCCTCCTGGCTTCCCTGACTTTTTCTAAGACTTGTCCCACTCTCTGTGAGGTCTTTCCTGTCCCTTCTCCTCCTCCTCCTGCCACTCAACCCCCAATACCTTCCCTCTGTGGTTACCTACCATGATAATGTGACACCTTTCTGCCTTTTTCTATATACCCAGGACTTAGCAGTGTCTAGCACATAGTAAGGCCTAAATAAACACTTATTGACTGATGGTCAGCCTCCAGCCATTGCTGGTTCTATGCTCTGAGTTCAAACCTAAGTTTAATGCCTGTTTCACATAAATAGTTTGAAGACAATTATTATGTCCTCTCCAGGACTTTTCTTCATGTCCTAAATAGTTCTGATACTGTCTATCTGTGCTGTCTCTATCTATATTATCTAGAATAGCAAACTGGGAATTTCCATGGTCAGACAAGACAGGACCAGAAGAAATAGTCATTTCTCCTAAGATAAAGGTGAAACACAAGCACCAAGCAGACCAGGAGAGCCAGGGAGAGTTGATAGGGTGGGAAAGCACGGTTACTCCCCTCAAGCTGCTCCCTAAATTACTGATTTCCCTTTTATTGCCCAGGAAAAATGCATTCTGATAAAGTCCTAACTTTCCCCAGGTTGAGGAAGTTTCAAGTAAGAGGAAGACGAATCATTCTGGTGGTACAAAGAGATTCAAATAAAAGAGAAGCTACTGCCTTGGATGATATACCTTTGATGAGGAGACAAAGGATTCATGTGGCATAACGCTTAACAAAGAAATTTGTAAATGAATGTAAATGAGTATTTTTGTAGAGTAATTTCTATGACCTTGCTACAAATTGCTCTGGAGGTCAAAACTACTGGAGACCCACCTTAGGAGAGAAATTGCCTTAAAGGGAGCTTCTTCTGGCACCTAAATGTCAATGAGGGACTAAGGAAGCCCTATTGTATATCACATTTTATAGTGGGCTGTTATACTGGGCTCCAGAAAAGACCAAATTATTATTATTTTTTTAACAGTTAACAAAGAGAGATTTACTCAGCCAGGAGAAGAGAAAAATGTTTAACAAAGATAAACATGAATTAGACCCTGGGCCAGTTCAGTTGAGCAAAGCTCCTTGGAAGTTCTAGGTTACCCATCATGGCCAACTAGCTAAACATGAGAAAGTATCTGGAGGAGCTTGTGATGGTGACTAGGTTCACATGTGAAGAGTCTGACCTATTAGTCTCATCCCCTCCCCAGGCAAGCCCTGAAGATGGCTTTAGTCTTACAAGAGAAGGAAAAATTAACCTAACTTGAATGGAGTTAAGGAGTTAGTTAATTGCTTCCACAAGTCTCTAAGCATGTATTACAAGTCTACCATGTACCAGGCACTGTGCTAAGTCCAAGAGATGCAAAGAAAGGTAGAAGATCGTCCCTGCTCTCAAGGAGTTCACAGTCTAATGGGATGGGGAGGGGAGGGGGGGAAGAGGGGGAAGAAGAGGCAACATGCAAACCAAAATGTGCAAACAACACATATACTGGATAAATTGGTGAAAAACAATAGAGGGAAGGCAAGAACATTAAGTGCTAGCACCACACCTTAGAACAAAAAAAAAGAGGAAAAGTAGTTCAACAGAATTGACCCCATCAGCCAAGCCTGGCCTCCTATGCAGTGCTCCACATCCATCAGCTCCCACTTCTACAAAGAAAGATGTGCCTTCTCATAGCTCATCTTTGCAACTAAACTGGTCATTATAGTTACATGGCCTTTGGGTTTTTTTTGATTCCCACTTATACTGTTATAGGCAATGTAGGTATTGTTTCCCCGATTCTGCCGACCTCCCTTTGTGTCCTGCATATAAATTTTCTCATGCTTCTCTGTGCTCTTCATATACATCATTTCTTAGAGCGCAGTAGCATTACACTCATTCGTTACACTCACACATTTGTACCACAGTTTTAGCAACTCCCCAATTTATGGGCTTCGATTTTGCTTCTAGTTTTTTAGTACCACAGAAAGTAGTATACCTGGCTCAAAGGATGTGAATGCTTTAGTTATTTTCTTTGAATAACTCCAGTTGGCTTTCCAGATTACTGGACTAATTCATACTCTACCAAGAAGGTGCTAACGCACCTCTCTTTCCACAGCCCATCCAGCATGGACTATGTGCATTGCTTGTCATTCTCTGTTAATTTGCTGTGTATGAGGGAGAAGTTCATAATCATTCAAACGACACACAAAAGCAGTAGCCTGATAGTGTAAGCCCACGAGGGCTTAGAGATCTTGAGCTTTCTTTTGTATTTTTAATGAAGAAAACCATTTATTGGAAAAAAGTCTACTATTGCTAAACAAACAAACAAAATAACCTTCACCTGGTCATAGACACAAAAATTAGCTTGGCAAAACTAACACTGCCTGGGAACACATATATCATTCACTGCCCTATTTAGAAAATAACTTGAAAATCTGTGGCAAGCAAAATAACCTATTTTATGACATCCCCATATTTTCACTTAACTAAATCCTTGTTCAAATTTTTCTATCCTTATTTTTTTCACTTCTATAACAGTTTTACCTTCTTGATAGGTGGGGTATATAAACCTCCTTAAAACTATACTTTGCTCCTTGCAATAGGAGGAAATTCCATTTCCACGATTTCTTCTATACTCTAGTGTTCTTTTTTGCAGTCTGGTTGCTGTTATTCTGCTTCGAACTCCTGGTGGATGGTCTGGTCTCTCTGAGGGTATATTTTCTTCTAGAGCCAAGAGTTCCCCTTTCCTGTAAGCCAGGTTCCCTCTGGTTATTACTTAATCTTTTGGACCAAATTTCATTCCCTGATAAAGCATCATTTTCTCCAGCCCAGTTTGTGTTATTTAACAGAGTGCTTCCCTCTCTAAAACAAAGGCTCAGACTGGGGTTTCTTTTGTTGATAGGAAAATGTCTTTGAAGGCCTCCTCTTGCTCTGGGGCCGATTTTAGAAGAAGATTCTCTGAGTTGCAAGAGTTCTCAACCATGGTTGGTTCAAACAGTTTGATGCTAGCAGTCCTTAATTTCCCCCTCTTAACAACTTGCTTCCAGTTTTTTGCTTTTTCTGCTGCTGCTTCTAAGATCTTGAACTTTCAAAAGCTAATCTTAGGATCACAGAATCTCAAACTGAAAGGGACTTTAGAGAATTCAATTCAACATGAAGAGAACTTATCATTTTTCCCTCCTCTTCCCTCAAACTGCCCCTCTTCTAAACTTCCCAATTTCTGCTGAGGCTACCATTATTTCTCCATCATTCTGGTTCCTTACCTCAAAGTAATCACTGACTTTTCTCTCTTCCTCATGTTCCATCTCTAATTAGCTGTCAGATTCTGTGTATCCTCTCTCCACAGGGTCTCTTCTACCTGTTATCTCCTTTGGCCCCCATTCAGGGCCTCCTTCCTTGTAACAGCCTCTAAACTGGTCTTCCTCCTTCCTTCTCCCCTTTATATCTATCCCCCACACAACTGTCAAAAACATCTTCCTCTGGCACCAGCTGTGTAAGTGCCTCAGGTAGACACCGAGACACTCTTCAAAAACCTCTCGTGGCTCGCTCCCCTCTGTCTCTAAACTGATCCACAAACAAGTTCTTACTAAGCAACTACTGTGTGCCAGAAGCTGCAGTCAAGGAGTCTGCAAACACACGCTCTTCACTAAGCAGGTGGGGGGGTGGGGGTGGGGAGAGGACCAGGAGAAAAGCCCTCAGGGAGCAGGTGGTACTCAAGCTGCACCAAGATCTTCTAAGATGAGCAAGGAAGACGAGGCATTCCAAGAATGCCTGTGCAAAGGAACAGACGTGGAAGATGGTGTATCATGTGTGAAGAAAAGCAGGAAGGCTGACTTGGTTATAATGAAGAACAGATGAAGGGGATTCATGTGTAATAAGCTTAGAAAGGAGGCCATCCAGTGCAACGTTATCAAACTCAAAGAGAAATGGGGACCACTAAACCATACATAAAGATCCTTATAGGCTGCAAATTGACTTAGCTTTAAAATATAATGTTATCAATGTCTTACTGTATTTTATTTATTTAGTTAACTATTTCCCAATTACATTTCAATCTGGTCTGGGCTGTACTCAGGAGTATTGTAGGCTGCCTATTTGACACCTCTGATCTACAGTAATTCCCTCATTTTACAGGAAACAGAGGTTGACATGACTTGCCCATGAACTAGAAAGTGTCCAAGGTGGAAGCTGAACCCAGGGCTTTTGACTCCATGATTTGGAATCTATTCATTATATAAAACTCCATTATGCACTATGTTCTACTCATTATGCAAAGCTGTAAATAGCCTCTTCAGATTTCAAGCCTTCCACAGCCTGATTCCACCTTAACTTTTTCTTCTCTTTCCCAGATGCACATTCCTGCCAAACTAGACTGGTGCTGGCATTCCATCTCCCCCACCATTCACTTACTCAAACAGAACTCTGTCTGGCTTGCTCATCTCCACCTTTCAGAAGGGGCAAGGTGGGTCCTCCCAAGGAGGTCTGGCTCAGGAGCCATGGGTACTCTTTCCTGGCTCTGGCCCTTTTACTGGCTGTGTCACTTCACTCTCTTTCTGAGTCCCTTACTTCTTCATCTGTAAAATGAGGAGACTGCACCTCATGGCCTATCCAGCTCTATGTCTATGATCTGAAGGCCCTCCAAAGTCACCTTATACATATTTAGATACATATTATAATGAATCTCCAGCTTAATATGAGCTCCCTGAGGGAGGGGGCAGTCCTGTTTTTTGTGCCCACACACAGTACCTTGTACATGAGCCATTGCTACCTGGCTCTCAAGTCAAAGAAATAAATGAATCACCCAAAGTCACAAAAGCAGAACACTGTAGAGAATTTAAGGGATTTAAGTACAGGACTTATGGGTCCAAATCCAAGGTTCTTTTCATTATAAACAGCAGTTCTCAAAGTGTGGTCTGAGAACCTCTGAAGGTCCCCAAAGAACCTTTCAAGGGTTTTGTGAGGTCAAAATTATTTTCATAATAATACTAATTTGTTTTCATTTCTAATACAATAAATATCAGTAGGTATAACCCATATAAACAGAAGCTCTTTTGAGGTGGGGATGGAGAGTTCTTGAATAATTTTTAAGACTGTAAAGAGGGCTTATTATATAAACATTATTTTCAGGAATATATTTAAGAAGAAAGAAAAAGGGGCAGCTAGGTGGTGCAGTGAATAGAGCACCGGCCCTGAAGTCAGGAGGACCTGAGTTCAAATCCGGCCTCAGACACTTAACACTTACTAGCCGTGTGACCTTGGGCAAGTCACTTAACCCCAACTGCCCTACAAAAAGCAAAAAAAAAAGAAGAAGAAGAAAGAAAAAGTGTTAAAATAAAATGCCTGGCCTTTTGTAATTGAACAGTGAGACCACGTCCTTCTTGGTGGCATTCACTGAGCCTACCAATCCAGATCTAGGCCAGATCTGGTGACTCTGCCTGGATGCTGAATTCCTCCAGAGATGCAACACTTTTTGACAGACACAGTTTCCTTTTCCCCCGTCACTGGAAGAAATGACAAAATTAGCTAAGAGAATAAAATTAAACAAAAATTTCCCAAACAATAACTAAAGTCTTCCATGTGAATTGCCCATATTAGTCTTTTACTGAAGCAGACTGGTATTACCAAGAAACCATGCACCTAGAAGATCCCAGAAAACAAAGCAAACACAAAAAAGTTTTCCACAAATCCTGAGAACCAATCTCACAGGCTAAATGCATGGGGAGTCAGATTAGGAAAAAAGGTAGGAATTAGCTTCAGGGATAGGGGTGTTTAAAAAAACACACACACACACACACACATTCAGGCATCAATTTCTAAAAGTGCAGTACATTTTGCCCCGATTTTATGCTAATATGCTTAAATATATCTATACATCTCCCAGCTGCGCTTTGTGCTGAAAACCAAATATTATTATTTTTAATGACATCTTGATTGCTTGGAGATGCTTAAAGTAGCAAAGTTCAAGAAACAGCTTAAAGAAATTGCAATTTAACATATACATTTAGAGGAAGATGGCTATTAGGGATGTGTTCTGAATAATCACTTGTCAACCTGGGCCCCAGTAAAATGGGCTACAGCTTTCATGTCATCCCCTGGCAGGGCAAAAGGGACATCCTGGATGCCATAAGTCTAATCACATCATGATTTGAGCAGATTCCTCCTCAGTGCACCCCAAAATCTGCAAAGTCCTGTCAGTTTATAAGCTGTTTGGTCATACTTTGGAATCTTCTCCAATTTTGTACTCAGAAAAAGGACACTACTCAACTTTTAATCCTTTCTCCTATTTTTAACCCCTTTACACCAGATTCTGGATTCCCAAGAACAAATTAATCTAGAAGAGCAAGAAATTTCAGCTGGAAACTATAAGTGGCTAAGGTGACAACATTCCTTACAGGTGGCCTTAAATCTTCTTTGGCAAAGACTGTGCTTTGGAGGAAGACTCTGTGTACAACTTAGTTCCTAATTTTAAATATGGCAGGACAGTCAACTTCAGAAGCAGAGAAAATGTACCTCCCTCTCTTCTCTGTAGAGATGGGAACTATGGGCTTAGAACATGGTATATTCCATCAGACTTGGCAGATGTGTTAGTTGTGCTGAATTTCTTTTCTTTTGCCTTTTTATTCTGTGATATAAGAAATGACTCACTGACTAGGGGAGGGAGGGAGGATATATTTAGAAATGTAGGTGATGAAAAAACAAAAGACATCAATACAAGTTTAACTTTTTTTTAATAGGAAAAGAAAAAAAATTAACTGCTAACACCCTACTCCAATGCATGACTATGGCACAGAGGTGAGCTGCGCTTCCCAAAGGTCACAGCAGAGGAGGGCAAGCTCAGGCAGGTCCTACCTGCCCAGTGGGAAAGAGCTTGGATATAGATCACGTGACAAGCTCTGAAAGCCTGGCAGTCTCACACGTCACGGAGGCTCAGCAGGGAAGATGGGAGAAAGGCACATGACTAACACAATGAATGTACTGGCCTCTTACATCTGCTGAGATCATATATAACGCAGGCTGGAGGGGGAACCCTTAACTAGTCTAGTTTCTTCCTATCACAAAACCAGCAATCTACTTACAACTACTGATGATCTGACAATTCTGGAAGGAATAATGTTGTTTGAGAACATTATGTATTTATTGACTTATATTTATCTAGGTTAGAAAACAGCTCCTGAACAGCAAAAAAAAAAAAGGTCCTTTTAAAAAAAATTTGACATCTAATAAAATATATTGGTCTAACCTGTACACGGAAGGTGACAGACTAAATTCCTTGTCAGAACTTTAAATGAGATGCTTAAGTGGGACTTCAGAATTGAAGGCTCTGAGTGTTAAAAGCAATACCATTAAGAAAGGAAAACAGTTTTTGATGTTTTTTCAATCCTCCTGCTTTAAGGAGAAAGAGTGTTTTCTTACAACAACTATCATTTGGGGGGGGGGGTGAATAAAATGAAAAGCAGAAGGGAGAACAGAACTTCAGTGTTTTTCATAGTAAAGTAATTTACCCTGGAGTGCAATTTTTTTTTTTATAAGAGAATGCCAGGGATGGAAAGGAAGGAGTCTAGAAGCTGGAGAAGGTAAAGGCAAAATCTCTGGATATTTGTTGTTTTCTAGAAATAACTTTATTCCCACATATAATCATGTTATCATAAGATATAACAGGCTCTCTAGCCAGAAGGTGATTTTGAGATTATCTAACTCAACTCTTTACAGAGTAAGGCTTGGGGCAGGTGGGAAGAACACATGACCTGCCCAAGTCACACAAGTGGTACGCAGCAGAGCCAGGGTCTGAACCCGAGTCCTCCGACTACAAATTTGGTGGTTCTTTGATTTCACTGTGATGCATCTCTATAAAGTCAGTTTGCTGCTCTAAGGAATTTTCCTTAAGGACGGAGCACCTGGCATCATGGGAATTATTTCTACCCATTAAGAGAGACAAAAGCTTATGGTTCAAATTGTAGCTGTGACTTCTTGGTCTAATTCTTTGGTTTTTGCATTTTCTCCCTGATTGCTATCTGAATTTATGCTATTTTCTGGCTTCTTAAGCACCTTCTTCAATCAGCTAGCCTCATTTATCTGACTACTTGTGAGCAGCTAAACTAAAAGGAGGTTGTTGAATTTTCACTGATAGATGCTACTTCATCACCATTCCCACAAAAATCCTGATCTGCCAAGGCTTTTGGTGAGATGCCCAACATTGAACGCTTGTTTCTAAGCAAAGCATCTCAGCAAAAGGCTGACTATTGCTTGAGGACTCAGGGTTATCAGGTCGAAGAGAAAAGCAGAACAAGAGAATGGTCTAAAGTCAAGAATTCAACTCACTTCTCTACATATGGCAACCGAAGGAGCCTCCATGTGGACAGAGTGGAATTCCCTTGGGTACCTACATTTAGGATCAAAGCACTTTTAAAAATACAAAACCTAGAGTCTCTAAGGAATATAAACTACAAAACTATCTGAAGTGAACTTTATTTAACCTACAGCCTGGTGCCAACTCAAATATGCTGCAACCTCTGCATTTGAAAGACGGCATTTACCTAGACTAACTCGCAGATACATGGAAAAGCTATTATGGGGATAATCAGCCAAACTATAAAATGGAGCAGTCATAAAATGACAAAAACAGACACAACTCATAAATTGCCTTTCTCCCCTTCAGAATTCATGCAAGCACTCCCTTTGTGTGTTCCTTCAAACAAAGATAGAACTTTTGCCTTAAATAAACAGGGTGCATTGATGTCTATTTAAGCCATATAAATATATTGTCTTTAAAACAAATGTGATCTCAAACAAAGGGCAGATGGTCCAACAAACAAGGTAATGTGAGAATTAGAACCTTAGCCAGTTCTAGTCAATGGAGCCCTGGCTACTGATCACTAGGAAAAGAGTACAGAGGATCCACTGGGTTTAGACTGGACTGTCAGCCTGGCCCTGCTTTGGTGTCCTAGGCATGCACAGCTAGGGGAAAGTTCTTTGGGGTGGGCAGGGACACATCAGGGACACCTCTCTGCACAGAGACTGATCGAATCAGGAAGAAAAATAGTCTCATGAACTGGCTGTATTTTCTACTGAACTGTCTGGCCAATCTGAATTCCACCCTCTCTAGACTAACAAATTTGAACATGGCTCCTATTTCACTCCAGGCTATTTTTCTGAAAGCTACCAAAGTACATTCTAAAGCCAGGTGGTGATTGTTTTAAAAAAAAAGAACAAACCCAAAACCATCCGCATCAGCAGAACTCCTCAAGTCTATGCTGAACAGCATGCAACCCAGTGGCGCCAGAAGCAGCACTGGGCTTAGAGGCAGAGTGGTTAGTGTATGGCGCAGGAAGAACTTCAGAGTCACAAGACCAGAGTTCTGGCTCTGCCACACACAAGCTGGGTGTGAGCTGGGATAAGTCACTCCATGTCTTGGGCCTAAGTTTGCCTGTCTGGGAGAGCAGATGACTTCTGATTCCTTTCAGTTCTAACAATCTGACTCAGAAGATCTAGGCTCAAGCCTGTACTTTGTGCCTTTGGACAATTCATCCATCTTAGTTATGTCATCTGAAAAATGGGGGGGAGAATGCCTGCTCTGCCCATGTCAAAGGGTTGGAGTGAGGATCAAGTGAAATAATGAACATGAATGGGTTTTTGAAATGGTATAAAGTGCTATTGAACATAAGGTATTATTTTGTTTCCTGTGGAAAAGATGAGCAGAACATCAAGGAGGATGCACAGTACAGGGGAAGGAGCACTGACTCGAGTCAGAGGACTCCGGTTTGAATCCTGCCTACTGATATGACTTTGGCTAAGTCATTTAACTCATCCCAAGGCTCAATTTCTTCACCTCTAAGATGAGGGGATTGAAGAAGATGGACTCTGAAGGTCTCTTCCAGTTCTAGAGCTACATGAGCCTATGAGGAAGAAGAGATTTCTCCCATTATTCCTGGAGCTGGAATAACACCTCTTCCATGGATCCTGTTCAGGCTGATAACAGAACTGAGAGCTTGACCTCACATCATCTGCATGGAGCTGTGCCCAAAAGGGTGCTATGAAAGCTCTGAGAGAGCAGCATATCCCAGGCAAAGCATGAGGATTGGGAGAGAGAGAGAGTGTGTGTGAGGAACAGCCAATAGCCCAGTTTGGTTGGACTAAAGAGTGCATGAAGTGGAATTACATGCAAGAAGCCTGAAAGGGGAGTGTGAAGTTTGACCGTAAAGGGCAGCCTTAAATGCCAGAGGACTTTGTATATGATAGTAGAGGTAGTGCAGAGGATAAAATGCAGGTCCTGGAGTCAGGAAGACTTGAGTTCAAATCTGTCGACAGACACTTAAGTAGATGTGTGACCCTGGGCAAGTCACTTAACCCCGTTTGCCTCAGTTTCTTTAGCTAGAAAATGAGCTGGAGAAGGAAACGGTAAATCATTCTAGTAGCTTCGCCAAGAAAACCCCAAATGGGGTCACAGAGGGTTGGGAATGACTGACATGACTGATCAACAACAACTAGAAGTAGCATGGTACTAATGGAATTTATTGATCAGGGAGTACCTGAACTTTAGGAAAATCACTGTAGGGTCTCTGTGAAAGAAGAAGTCTTGAGGAAGGACAAATAGTTAAGAAATTACAGCAATATTGCAGGCTTGATATGATGAGGCCCTGATTTAGGGTGTTGAGCCTTCAAAGACAGAAGGGAGCCAATGTGAGAGGTGTCTGGAGGTACAATCAACAATCCTTGGAAATGGCTGTGAGCTAGGTGAGGGTGAGGAGTAGAGGACTACTCTGAGACTGCCAGGCTGAATGACTGTAAGGCTGGTGGTGGCCTTAGGAGAAGCAGGTTTGTTTTGGGGTAGGGAGGTCAGTCATTTTACTAAGTGCTCACTGTGTGCCCAGAACTGGGCTAAGTGCTTTACAAGTAACTCATTTGAAGGGATGGGTTTGGGTAAAAAGATGTTCTGTGTTTGCAACATAATTTAATTAAATGATTTGGGGATATCCAGTTGAAAATATGCAACAGGGAGTTAGTGCTACAGGCATGGAATTCAGAGTCGGGGAGATAGATATATACACACATACACATATACATCCAGCCAATTGCCTTTTCTCAATCCTCATTCTCCTTGACCTTTCTGTAGCCTTTGGCATTGCTGATCACTGGTTCTCTTCCCAGATATCTAGAGCCTCCTTCTCTGTCTCCCCTTTGCTGGGTCCTCCTCCAGATCATGCCCTCTGATACTAGGTGCCCCTCAGGGTGCAGGCCTGTGTCCCCTTCCATTCTCCCACTATACTATTTCACTTGGTGATCTCATTAGCTTCCATGGATTTAATTATCATCTTTATGTTAATGATTCTTAAATCTACTTACCAGACCCACCCTCTGCTATCACCAATCTCGGACCTCCAACTGCCTTTCAGATATCTCAAACTGGATGTCCAACAGACATCTTCAAGTAATCATGTCCAAAATGAAACTCATTATCTTCCCCTCCTACCTTCCCTGTTACAGCAGAGGTCATCACCATCCTCCCAGTCCCTCAGGCTATCACCTAGGAATCATTCTGGATTCCTCCCTCCGTCTCTCTCTCTCGCCCCCCAAATCCAAGCTGTTGCCAAAGCCTGTGAATTTCACCTTTGCAGCATCTCTCAAATACACTCCCTTCTCCGCTCTGACTCTTGCCATCGCTCTGGTGATGCCCGTCCTCACCTCGTCTGTGGACCACTGCACCAGCCCGCCTGCCTCCAGTCTCTCTCCACTCTAACCCTCTTCTGATCAGCCACCAATTTGCCTAGGCAGCAGACGTGACAATGTCACCCGTGGCTCTCGACCCCCCCACATCAAACATACAATGCTCTGTTAGGCATTCCAAGGCCTTTAAAACCCGGCCCCTCCTACCTTCCCAGTCTTCTCACACCTCACTTGAAGACAAGGACTCTGATTCAGTGACACCGACCCTACGGCTATTCCCTGTGTGAGACACTTCGCGTCTTGGCTCCAGACGTGTTTGGGCTGTCCCCCATGCCTGCAGCGCTCTCACTCCTCTGTCCCACTTGCCGGCCTCTCTGGCTCCCTTTCAGTCCCAGCTAAGACCTCTTCCTTCAGCAGGAGCCTCCCCGCCCCCATTGCCAATTTCCTGTTGGTCCCATGTCTAGCTTGCTTTGTGTGTGTTTGTTGCACGTTGTCCACCCTCACCCCTTAGCCTGAAAGCCCTGTGGAGGGCAGGGACTGTCCTTTGCCTCCTTTTGTCTCCCCAGAACTCAGAACAATGCTTGGCACACAGCAGGCACTTAATGAACGATTACAGACCTACTGGCTGATATGCCTATTCCATACACAGACACCTACGCACGCACATACACACATGGGAGTTATCTGCATAGAGAGGACAACAATTGCTCCTATGGGAACCAATGAGGTCACCAAGAGCACAGAGACAGAGTGAAGGCTGCAGGACAGAGCCTTGGGGTGTACCGGAGAGGCAGGATGATAAACTAGCAAAGGAGACAAAGCAGGTGTGGTTAGATAGTAGGAGAACCAAGAGAATGGCATCACAAAAACCCCAAAGGAACATATTCAAAAAGGGAAAGTAATTGGGAAAGAATTTTTACAACCAATGTCTCTGATAAAGGCCTCATTTCTAAAATATACAGAGAACTGAGTCAAATTTGTAAGAATACAAGTCACTGGGGTAGCTAGGTGGCACAGTGAATGGAGCACCAGCCCTGGAGTCAGGAGGGCCTGAGTTCAAATCTGACCTCAGCACTTAACACTTACTAGTCATGTGACCTTGAGTAAGTTACTTAACCCCAATTGCCCTGCTCTCCCCCTTCCAAAAAGCAAAAAAAAAAAAAGAATAAAAGTCATTCCCCAATTAATAAATGGTCAAAGCATAAGAACAGACAGTTTTCAGAGGAAGAAATTAAAGATATCTATAAGCATAAGAAAAAAATGTTCTAAATCACTATTGATTAGAGAAATGCAAATCAAAACAACTCTGACGTACCACATCTCACCGATCAGATTGGCTAACATGACAAAACAGGAAAATGATAAATGTTGGAGAAGATATGGGAAAATTGGAACATTAATATATTGTTGGTTGAGCTGTGAGCTGATCCAACCATTCTGGAGAATAATCTGGAACTATGCCAAAAGGGCTATAAAAATGTGCATAACCCTTCAACTCAGCAACACCACTTGTAGGACTGTATCCCAAAGAGATCATACAAGTGGGAGGAGGACCTGTATTTACAAAAATATTTATAGCAGTTCTTTCTGTGGTGGCAAAGAATTGGAAATCAAGGGATGCCCATCAATTGAGGAATGGCTAAATAAGCTGTAGTAAATGAATGTAATGGAATACCATTGTGCTATAAGAAATGAGGAGCAGATGGACTTCACAATAACCTGGAGAGACTTATATAAACCGATGCTGAATGAGGACAGCACACCCAGGAGACCATTGCACACAATTACAGACACATCATATATGTGATGACTAACTCTGAAAGACTGGGCTCCTCTCAGTAATATAACACTCACTATAAGACAACTCCAAAAGATTCATGATGGAAAAGGCTATCCACATGCAGAGAAAGAATTACAGAGTCTGTGTGCAGATTGAAGGAAATTACCTACTCTCTCTTTTTTGTTTTGTTTTGTTCCTTCTTTCTCGTTGTTCGTTCCATTGGTTATAATCCTTCTTTACAACTTGACTAATGTTTAATTCGAAGGTATTTGTAAAACCTATATCGGATTACATGCCACCACGGGAAGGAAAGAGGAGGAGAGGGAAGGGGAGAAAATTTGGAACTCAAGGTATTGTGTAACTGAATGGTGTAAACTAAAAGTAAACAAATAAATTTTTTTTTAAAAAGGGAAAGTAATTAACTGCAAGTGAGGAAAAGCTCCTTAGCAACAAGAAGCTAATTGACCTGCCCAAGGTCACACAGTCACTGGGTGGCAGAAGCAGAACCCAGGTCTTGCTGATTCAGAGGCCATGACAATATTCTGCCTCCTTAAATGTCCATGGTGGCAGTCATGATGACAGATAATGAAACTGAGATTAAAGGAGTTACAGGCATAGAGTTAATGTATGAAAAAGGTTGTTTTCAAACTTGAGACTCCTGACAATATTCCAGACTCTGGACACCCCCTCCTTCTAGGCCGGGTGAAATGGAGCCAAGATTGATAGGCAACTGAAGCCTGGGTGGAAAGCATGGAGCTGGGACATGGAAGACTTTGATTCCCATGTTGCATCTGTCCATTTCTAGCTATGTGCACTCAGGCACACTGCTTCCCTTCTCTGGGCCTCAGTTTCCTTGGCCCCTATCCAGATCTGTGATTTTACTGATGGGGAAAACTCCTGGCATGGAAACTCCCTCTATTGAAGCAGACAGTTCATATGTAACAATGTTTTACTTATTACTAGACCAGCTGTTCTCAGACTTTTTGGATGCAGAATCTCTTTGCACTCTTAAGTTAGTGGGGGTAAAGGGTGGAGCCAAGATGGCGGAGTAAAAGCAGGAACTTGGTATAAGGTCCCACACAAACTACCTCCAGTACTTGTAAAATATGACTCTAAACAAGTTTTAGAGCTACAGAACCCACAAAGTGACAGAGAGAAACAAATCTCCTGCTAAAGGCAGCCTGGCAGGCCAATAGGGAGGGTCTATCACACCCAGCTGGAAGCCAAGCACAATCCTGAGTGAGCCGAGCTAGCCCAGACCCAGGGTGGCCCCAACCAGTGGCACAGACTAGCCAGAGCAGATTTCAGGAGAGTGAACCACCAGAATCTGTGGTGGTTTCCAGAATTCTCAACCCATAAATGCCAAAGAGAAAGTAAAAGGTCAGTGGGGAACTCTGTTGGAACTGGGTGACTGAAGAGCGCACTCCAGCCCCTGCCCTGAGGCAAGAGCTAGTGGAGGTGCAGCAGTGGCAGCAGCTGCCGTTTGACTGCCTCCGGAGTTCCTGGCCCACAGATCATAGAAGGACCAAGCAACCATTCACAGGGTAAATGCTCTTGCTTTGACCTGCTTGAATCTGGATCATGGTCTTGGGTTGGTGGTCCTGGGGTGAGGAATGCCAGTCTGGCCAGAGCTTGTGGTAGCTATAGAGAGGGTGCCCTCCTCAGACCTCTGAAAACATTTGTGAAAACCTCAGTGATTTGGGACACAGCTGCCTTCACTCTGGAAGCAGAGTTCTACCACGGCAAAGAGCTCAAAAGTCAAGTAATTGGCTGGCAAGATGAGCAATCAAAGGAAGGGCAATCAGATAACAGAATCCTAAAAGATCAAAACATGGAACCAGAAGAAGACAACAAAGTCAAAACTCCTGCATCCAAGCTTCTAAGAAAAATATGAACAGGTTACAGGACACAGAGGAGCTCAAGAAGGATTTTGAAAATCAAGTAAGAGAAGTGGGGGGAAAACTGGGAAGAGAAATGAGAATGATGCAAGAAAATCATGAAAAGCAAGTCAACAGCCTGCTAAAGGAGACCCCAAAAAATACTCAAGAAAATAACATCTTAAAAAATTGACTAACTCAAATGGCAAAAGAGGCCCAAAAAGCAAATGAGAAGAATGCCTTAAAAAGTTGAATTTGCCAGATGGGAAAGAAATTTCAAAAACTCACTGAAAAGAATAATACCTTCAGAATTAGATTGGAGCAAATGGAAGCTAATGACTTTTGAGAAATCAAGATACTATAACACAGATCCAAACAAATGAAAAAATAGAAGGCAACGTGAAATATCTCACTGGAAAAACCACTGATCTGGAAAATATATCCAGGGGAGATCATTTAAAAATTATTGGTCTACTTGAAAGCCCTGATCAAAAAAAGAGCCAAAACATCATCCTTCAAGAAATTCTCAAGGAAAATTGCCTCAATATCTGAGAAACAGAGGGCAAAATAGAAATTGAAAGAATTCACTAACTGCTTCTTGAAAAAAATTCCAAAAAGAAAGCTCCTAGGAATATCATAGCCAAATTCCAGAGTTCCCAGGTCAAGGAGAAAATATTAAAAGCTGTCAGGAAGAAACAATTTAAGTATTGTGGAAATACAATCAGGATAACACAAGATTTAGCAGCTTCTACATTAAGGGATTGAAGGGCTTGGAATATTATTCTAGAAGTCTAAGGAGCTAGGATTAAAACTAAGAATCACCTATCCAGCAAAACTGAGTATAATGCTTCTGGGGAAAATATGGTCATTTAATGAAATAGAGGACTTTCAAGTATTCTTGATGAAAAAGTCAGAGCGGAAAAAAAAAATCTGACTTTCAAATATAAGAAGCAAGAGAAGCATGAGAAGGTAAACAGGAAAAAGAAATCATAAGGAACTTACTAAAGTTGAACTATTTACATTCCTACATGGAAAAACAGTAATTGTAACTCATGAGATTTTTCTCAGTATGAGGACAGTTGAAGGGAATATATATGCATATATATGTATATATATATATATGTGTATGTATAGGAGGGTATAAGTGTGTGTACAGATATATGTGTGTGTATGCGTGTGTACATGTATACATAGACAGAGGGCACAGGATCAGTTGACTAGGAAGGGATGATATCTAAAAAATAAAATTAAGAGGTGAAAGAGGAATATAATGGGAAAAAGAGAAAGGGAGAGATAGAATAGGTTAAATTATCTCATATAAAAGAGGCAACAGAAAATTGTTACAATGGAGGGGAAGACCAGGAAGGTGGAAGGGTCAAGCTTACTCTCATTGAATTTGGCTTAAGGAAGGAATAACATACTCACTCAATTAGGTATCTTACCCTACAGGAAAGTAAGGGGTAAGGGAATAAGAGGGGGTATGATTGAAGGGAGGGCACACTGGGAGAGAAGGTAGTCAGAAGCAAACATTTTTGAAAAGGGACAGGGTCAAAGGAGAAAACAGAATAAGTGGAGGATAGGATAGAATGGAGGGGAAGTTAGTCTTTCACAATATAACTACTATGGAAACATTTTGAGTAACTACACATGTACAACCTATATTGAATTGCTTGTCTTCCCAGTGGGGGTGGGTGAGGAGGGAAGAAGGAAAAGAATCTGGAAATCAGTTTTTAAAACAAATGTAAAAAGAAAAATGGCTTTTTACATGCAACTGAGAAATAAGACATACAGGCACTGGGGTATAGAACTCCATCTTGCCCTACTGGAAAGTTGGGAGGTGGGGGTGGATATGAGAGAGCAGATTTGGATAAGGGGTATTCAGCAGGCTTGCTATCTTGGGGTGGGAGGTAGGGAAAAGACGGGGAGAAAATTTGTAACTCAAAATATTGTGCAAATGAATGTTGAAAACTAAAAATAAATAAATAAAAGATTAATTAAAAAATAAAATAAAAAATAAAAGTTATTGAGGATCCCAAAGACCTTTTAACTATATGGATTACATTTATCAATATTTACTGTGTTAGAAATGATGCTTCAGGGGAAATTCTAGTATTTTATGAAACATTTTGATCTTGTAAACCCTCTGAAAAGGTCTTGGGCATCCCCCAGGATCCCTAGATCTCACTTTGAGAACCACCACACCAGACCAGAGATTGGGAGCTGAGTAGACATTAGAGATGATCCCTGAAGGTTCAGCTGTAGCTCCAACATTATATGATTTTTTGACTCCCTGGGTCTTGCTATCCTTCAATGATTTCTTTCTTTAATCACATGCGCTAAGTCCCTCTTTAATGGAATATTTCCCATGGCCAGCATTTGATTATTGTGGTTGTTTGCACTTCCTTAAACTCCCTTTGTGTGCACAAAAAAGCAAACAGAAAACTACCCAAGAGCAACATTAAAGGTCTGACTCTAGCCCACAAAACAACAAGGAAATTTAGACCCTTTGGCCCACCACATGCATAATCATAGATAGCTCTAAACTTGTGTTTAGTTAACAGGCCCAGCTCTGAAGCTACCCTTTTCCATGTTAAGTGGTAATTGCAATTTTGCTTGCTTTCTCATTTGGAAGACTTCCTGGCTGATTTTTTATAACACATCTAGTTCCCTTTGTACCAAGATATAATTATCCCAATTCCCTAAAGTGGCTAAGCTTATGACTCCAATCCTAGTTAGTTTATCAAAGGCAAAATGATCAAATGAAAAAAAAAAGGTTTAAACCACATGTTCAAAAAAAGTAAATTGGCTTTTCTGTGTGCTCCAAAGACCACCACACTCCAGAGCCTAGGCACTGACCACATGAAGGAAGAAATTCCGAGAAGAAGAGGAGCCAATACACAGAAAACCTAGGCATTTTTAGAGAACTCAGACTCTGACTGGTGAAGCATTTTATAGCAATAAACTACAATATAAACGCCAAATCATACATTTCCTAGAAAAACAGGCATGACCGCCAATTAAATACATTATCACTGCCACCCGTGCCTTGAGAGCGCGCTCTGGAAAATGACAGTATTCATGGGTCAAGCCACAGTCCTGGGCCGTACTAAGCCCAGATCAAAGGCAGCTACTCCAATAACACTGCAAATCAGTTTGCATTAGAGGGAGAGAATGAGAGGACAAGCATTAATGAAATTTTTACAGAGACATGCTTTTGGGGTAGACTGAATAATGGCATCCATAAGAAAGCCAGTTAAGTGGTCTCCTCTCAAATTCTCATAGGCAGGTCAATGCTCACAGGCACAGCACTGCTAACCCCCAAAATCCAATGGAATTATCAGAATTTGATAGAAATAGATTTTTGCATGAAACTGAGGTGTCAATTTTCCCAATGCCTCAGACTCTCTCCCATTGTGAATTGGGTGTTGAAGGGATGAATAGTGAGAATTAGTTGGATTTTTATTTCATAGACAATCAAAGGTCTCCTGGTACTTCTAGACATTGAACAATGACACAAATGTAAGCCAAATACAGGCTTTCGTCCTTCCCAATTTACAATAAGGATAAACCAAAGGTAAATGCCTTAGTACTGGGGAGCTCTTTGCCTTCTTAATGGTGCATTCACCTCACCTAGTCCTCATAATATGGTGTGCTGAGCTTATTACCTAGCCAGGTACAATGTGGACTGACTCACATAGCAAAATGGAATGGAAACCAAGAACTACATAAGCACTCTCCCAAAGGAAGAAACCACGAGACCATAAACTTCCTTTCATTAGCTCAAATTGTAAAATAACTATTTCTTAAAACTAAGGATCTAACACTAAATGTTTAAATGTGTCAGACCATGGCAAGGTTTATTGGCTGAAAGGGAGAATCAAGAAAGTTATTCCATGACTGTGTGTGGTAACAATCATCTGTATAATACCTACACCAAATTCTGTCCAAAGGATTAAGTTCTGGATATAATGTGAAAATTAACCCAAGGAGGAAATATAGACTAATTTGGGTTTTTAGACTTTTGTCTAATTTTAAAAAATGATTTACTTGTTCTCTCCTGTCTCCATCTTTCAGTCTCTCTCTGAAGACGAAGGGGATATTCTCCCTGAATAACCAAGAAAAATCAGCTAGATCAAAGCAGCCGTGTTATCATAAAACTATGCAATTGTGTTTGGTCTCCACAGGTCCACGGTCTCCAAGGTGCCTCACTCCTCTTGCTTCCCAACTGTGGCCTGTCGGCCACAACTCCCTCTTAAGTATCTTCCCTTAATTCTTTCCCTAAGCTTTATGATGGTCCCTTATATAACAGATCAAGTTCCTGCCATGGAAACTGTCAATCATCAGAGCAAAGGTCAGAGATTTAAATACAGAAGAAATCTTAGAAATCAACTATTTCAACCCTCTCATGTTATAGATAAGGAAACTTATGCACTAAGAAGTGACTGGCCCAATGTCACAAAAGTAGTAAATGGTAGAATCAAACTTTAAACTCAGGTCCTTTGAATCCAATGCTCTTTCTAATATACTACATGGCGACTGCCCTGCTGGCTGGCTTACCTACCTGAAACTAACTCAGTCTTAGGTTATTATGAAATGATTTGAGTTGAAGCAACATTAAATGGACATACTTCCACAACATTATAAAGAAGAATTTCATAAGACCACACTATTTCTATATTTTGGTGGATGGCCAAGTAACCAGGCTCTGTTGAGCTTTGTAACAAATCTCCTATAATGAAAAACACAGTACTACAAATGTTTTCTTTCATCCTCAACAAGTAACAGTCCTTTTTTAAGAAAAGTACCTGATTACTGTTTGGATTATCAATCAGAAAGGAGCTGAGTTTTTTAGATTTCTTATATCAAAAAACAATTTTTCTTCATTAATTCTACTCTACCCCTCCCTCAAGTATCCAACCCCCTCCCAAAATCAAATATGCCTGAGTTATCCACTCTAAAGAAGGTGTCATCATAAAAGACCTAGTAGTTTAGAAAAGAAGAGACACATGAATGATATCCCATTCACTACAGACAGTATATCAATCCTAATGTTCAGAAGTTCTACTAATTACTATAAAGGCAATTTCTTGCCACCAATTTTATTCACTATGACAAAAGTGTAGTATGATCAAATAATGTGGCCCCAAGAGGTTCATTATAATGGCATTTTACCTGTGCTTTCTTACCTTGGCAGCTGAGTTTGATACTCCATGTGTGACATTTCGGATAAGGCCCCCAACGTTTCCATACTTTATTAATCCTGTAACACCTTCAGACACATCATTCAGGAGTCCCATAGGATTGCCAAGGAAATCAACTGACCCCAGTATCCTAGCAGCTTGACTAAGGAGTTCCTTTGAATAATAATAGTGAAGAGAAATGTGATCAGCTAATGTTTAGATTTACTAAGCCTGTCGTTCCTAAGCTAAAATATCAGAAATACAAAAATATCCTCTTATTCTTACAATATAAACACAGCTTCAAAGATGAGAGGGCCTTCTCCTTTCATGGTCCCTACCCAAACTAGTCCCCTCCCTCACTCTCCCTATAAACTCTCAGCACAGAGATGATTTTGAATTATTCTTTAAAGCCATTGATCAGAACAAAATCAACAAGCACATGAGGCTCACAGAACACTATAAGCATGATCAGAAATTGCATGTTTGCACTATGTGTGTCCCCAACCACCAGTAGTAGTTATAGAAGGAAGCAAAAGTAGGCAGATAGAGAGCACTCTTCCTCCCTAACTGGTGACTGAAAAGTCACAAAATTTACCTTCATCTTAGGCTCTGGCTCCCAATTCCACAGAATTTTGAATTTCACATTCCCACTCACCCACCCCCTGCCAGTCATACTGCTCTGCTAATATGTGGTATTCAGCTCCCCCTATAGCTCAAAGGAAACATTACCAACTACACAAGCTACATTAAAAAGAAAAAGGGAAAAAAATAGTAGTAGCACAGAAGGCCAACAATGGGTTGACTATCTTGCGACTATGACCACTGGCAAGTTTGATATGATCCTTACCATCTGCTCACTGAGCACCTGTGGTATTGTATTTATTTGGTCTTTTTAGCCTCAGACAAAATGAAAGGCAAAATGTATAACTTGGTTTTCATAGTGTCTGATTTTTAAATTAATGCCTAATCCTGGAGCCAAGGTCTTGGAGATGTTTGTTGGTTTTGTTGGGTTTTTTGCCACTTTCTTTTGGACATCCAATAGCCTTTTCTTCCAGGCCGAGGAACACAATATAAACATGGACCTATGACTAGTACAGATCAAAGCACCCACCGCTGCCTTTGATGCCATCATTTAAAACCTAGGGAAAACATCAACCTCAGAACTAGTAGAAGGGAAGCCACCTGTAATGCTGGTATCAGGGAACAAAAAGGCAACCCCATCGTTCTTCAAGAAGCAAATTCTGATGCATGGCATATCAATAACTCCAGAAAGAATATGATTATAAGCTATGATAGGTTTCTATTGAATTGCTTTGGTAATAAGAGTCTCCAGACCATTAACATGCAAATATATTTCATGTGCTCAGTACTCACCTCTTGGAAGTGTTTGAGGACATCATTAATGATAAACTCCTTTGTCTCATAAGGATGAACTCTAGTAAATGGGTCCAAGTTGATTACAGCATCTTCAAATCGAATGAGTGGAAATCCCAAGGTGCTTTTCAGGGCCTGATTATAAACAAGAAATGACTCCTTTAATTCAAAGCCCTGACTTCTGCAGGACTCCAATTATGGCTTCCAGGAAGGTCACATGTCATAGTAAATCAACAATAAAAAGATACACAGCATTTCAGAGGTGGAAGGGGCTTCAGTGGTCTCCCAGATCAGCCCATCACTAAACAAGAATCCTCTCTACAACACACCAGTAAATGGTAATTATATCTTTGTGTGAAGTCATGTAGATAAGAGGAACCTACTGCCTCCTGGAGTAAACTACTGCACTGTGGGATGTCAGTAAATGTTTTTGTCTAAATTTCTAGTGATATCTTTTGCCTTTGTATCACCTTCATTTCTCAATACATCTTTCTCCTCTACTTCTTTTATAACTATGACTTTTAAAATGAGGGGAAAAAACAGTTCAGTGAAACGAATACATCTGCCGCTCCCAGTGTTGCGCGAGGTAGCACTCTACTCCCACCTCAGAAAGGAGAAAGGGAGCTGCAGTCTGCTAGCTCTGATTTGGGGCCAAATTTGATCACTCGGATTCCATGGCATTCAGTTTTAATTCCTTCGCTGCTGCCGTCATTGTGCTGCTCTAGTTCCGCTCCACTCTGTCTCTGCCCACATAGTCTTCTATGCCTCTCTGTGTTCTGCACAGTCACCATTTTCATACAGTAATACTCTATTTCATTCATGTGCCACAACTTGTTTAGCCAGAACCCAAATCAATGGGCATCTACTTTGTTTCTGGTTCTTTACTACTACAGAAGTGGAAGTAAGTTCTAATTTTTTTAGAACGTCCTCTATTCTCCCTGTAGCGAAAAAGCCAAGACAAAACCTTTCGGTTTTTGGCCTTAGGGTCCCTCACCAAACTTGGCTTGCCCTGAGGGTATTCTTACAGAACCATGCCACAATTTTATATTCGTCCTTTGATCTAATTCCCAGATTCCATTGTCTGTATGTGCTCAGTACAAGCATGTCAAAGACTTCATGCATATAAAGACCTGTCTTTTTTTTTTTTTAGCTTCATCTTTTCTTCCTCTCTGAAATGTTGCTCCTTGGATCCCCATAAATTCACTCCTGAAAACTTCCTATCACTTTGGGGCAACTATTTATGTCTTTCTTTGTGTTCCCACAGTGTAGTGTGATGCCTGGTACATAGAAAGCATTTCATAAATGCTTGCTAATTGACTTCCTTGGAAAAAAATTAGCTGCTAGCATCTATCTACCTATTATTTTTATACCTTTTAGATTTATAAATGCCTCTTCCTTTTTACTCCACAGACTTTCCTAGTTACCATTCACCCCAACAGAAGCCTTCCGTGGTCATAAAAAGAGCTAAATAAGACCAAACTACATAATGATATCTGGCAGCTTATGCAGCAGTCAGTACCTTTCATTCCCTATTGTCCCTAAAGTCTTCAGTTTATTGTCTAAGACTGTAAAATCTTTGGAAGTTCTTTCTAGGTTCTTTATGATATTACCACTTGTGTCCACATCAGAAACGGACAGTAGTCTACAGGTCAGACCAGTCTTAGGAAGTCATCTACCACTCCCTGGCTCCATGGCCCAGGAAAACAGCACACCTCCCTAGTCCTCCAATCCAGCGCCCCACATCTCCTTGTTCCAAAAATCTACCAGAATTTATTGTTTTATTTTGAATTTTCTCTTATGGCCTGCTGTGTACATGGCAATGCTTTTTTCCTTTTCTCATTTTGCACTTAAGTTTGAAATTTTTTAAAAATTGCCAAAAAAATAGAAAGAAAAAGAAAAATCTACCAGATTAGAGGGGCAACTTGAACACTTACTCTGAACCAGATACTCTGCTCAAGCACTAGAGACAGAGAGAAACCAAAATGAAATAAGCAGCTTATGTTATATTGAAGAAAATACTAGATAGCCTGATAAAAAGTAAATATAAGTAAATTTTGAAAGAGAGGCCTAAAGAGCTGGGGAGATAGTAAAATGCCTCCTGGGGCCTAAACTGAGCTTGAAGAAAAGCTAGGGAGGTGAGGAGATGACATCCCGACCATGGACAGAAGCCTACATGGTGGGAGATGTCACAGGAACACAGAATGGCTGAGGATACTTCCTCATGTACAATAAACCTGGGAAAGTAGGCAGGATCCACGATCCAGTCTTGAAGGCTTTAAGAGTTTTACATGGGATTCTTGGGGGAACCATGGTAGCTTTTTAACTAGGAGAGCGTCATAATTAGACACACTTTAAACTATCACTTTCAAGGCTGTGCTGAGCATGGATTGGAAAGGGGAAGAACTTAGAGGACAGAGGCCAACAAGGAGGCGCTAGCAATAGCGCCTGTGAGAGGAGACAAGGGCATGAATTCAAGGGGAAGAACTCCAGAGACCTGGAGACAGAAGCAGTAAGATGTGTGGAGAACCTGGTAATGTGCAGGGGAGGCAGAGTGAGCAGGTGAGGATGGCTGTGGGGAACTGGAAGACAAGAAAGTGAACAGAATTACAGAAGGAGGGAAGGAGATCAATTTTTGCTGGTAAAAACTCTAGAGGCCCTTAGGAATGCCACGGCCGGGGCAGCGAGGTAGCACAGTGAATAGAGCATCGGCCCTGGAGTCAGGAGGACCTGAGTTCAAATCCGGCCTCAGACAATTGACACTTACTAGCTGTGTGACCTTGAGCAAGTCTCTTAATCTCAATTGCCCTGCTTTCCCCCCTCCAAAAAAGCAAAAAAAAAAAAAAAGGCAGCTGATTCCAAAGCAGCCACTGGGCACACAGAATCCTCTGCATTAAGAACCACAGAGTGGCACCTTGGCTTTTGACAGTTATGTGACTCTACACATCCACAGACACAATGGGCAGTTTCGTAATAACGACGTTTTTAAATTGTGACAACAAACACCTTTTTGTCCTCAAGTCCTCACTCTGTGACCCTAATTTACAGAGCACTTTTCCTTTGTAGACCCCAAAAGGCCCTCACACATGATCATATTTAATATCACCAACCAAAACTGCAGACAAAGGAGAGGTGTGATTTTCTTCATTTGGTAGTGTGTGAGAAATGAGACTTAATTTTCTGGCTCAAAGTTATATAAGGCAGCTAGAAGAAACAGGTCTTCAAGTAAAGCCAATTCTATTTTCTATGATTCTTAGAGAATTATTCTTTACTATAGGACAGGAAGTGAGATAAGGAACAACAGGCCAAAACATGAAACTTATTAACTCTGACTTCCTCAAACCAAACACTGGAAGAGGAAATATATACAGTAAAGATTTATCTAAACACTCCAGTACTTCTATGGAACTGTAAAAATTCTTCGACCATCAAGACATGTACTCACTATTTATAAACCTACCAACACTCTTTGGCCAACTCAAAGGCATAATCTGGCACTGCGGTCTTCTCCCCTCTTCACTGACTTTGGGCCACAAATTTAAAGGTGCTAGGATGCATCTCACTGGCATGAATTAGTCTGCCACCTAGAGGTCACTCAAATTACATCCCTGGTCAATTCCAGTGCATGAGTGATGGGGAGAGAGATGGCTAAATAGGGCCTTTTTATGCAGTAACCAGTGACTAATCAAATACAGTAGTATACAAACCTGATGCTTATTTAAACAAGTAGCAGGCGGTTTCCTGTTATAAAATGCTGGATGTTAAGAGAAAGCAGCTCTGTGCATATAGGTTCCTAATAAAAATAAGAAGCTGTCTACCTCCTACCTCCCCCGAAATGAATGCTTATAGAAGACTTATAGAAACTTTATAGTTGGGAGGAAAAATAGCTGCCCATATGCCATCAGATGTTAGATCTTGAGCTGGGCCACCTCCTTTCCTTTCTTAGTTTATTCTGTGCTAAACAAAACTGTCTGGAATTCATTCTTTAAAGGTTTATTTATGGTACATAGTGACTGTTTATGTGAAATGGGGTATTTGCCCATTTCCCTCTTGGGACAGTATTTAAAACTGCAAGGATATTTCCCTCTCTTGCTCTCTCTGAAATACAATTAACAATGCTGGAACTTTTTTTGTGAAAAATCTGGTTTTTATTTAGGGAAGGGAAGAAAAAAAAATTAAGGGTCTGAAATTTTCCAACAAATTATTTCAAGCCTTTGAGAAGACGCTTCTGAGCTTTTTAAATAGTGTCTTTGTTTAAAATTTCCCCTTACCCCCTCCTTCTCACCAACTATTTAAAACTGGATTTTCTTCCAAACTACATTGCTCAATTAAAGCTCTTCTTTTGTAACTCCTCAGAATGGAGAAAGGCCCATTATAAGCTTTAATAAGTTGGGAAACACCTTCCATTTTCAATATCTGTGAAAACCTTTAAAGAGCCCTGAACTTCTTTGGGCTTTTCAATAGCAGTATAAATTGATGTAAAGTATTAACAACTTTAGGTTCCAGGAATAACTATGCCATGGTTTAATTGTGGGAACTTAGGTCAAGTCCCCTGACCTCTCTAGGTCTCAGTTTCTCCTTCTGTGAAATGGGAATCAATGTAAATAACAAATGTGAGAGTATGTTGAATTATTCAGGAGATATATACTATATAATAAAAGAATAAACCCACTGGTAGTGTAAATCTATGGAGGTATCCTGTCTGTGGCTGACAATAAGCCTACTCTGGCATAAAATAATGGAATCTGATTAAATAATCGCACCAAAGCCACAGTTAACTTTTGGAAAGACTATCACGATTCCACTTCAAGGACAAAATGAGATTTTCCTAAGGCTATTACAAAGTACATCTTTTAGCCATTACATATTCATCTAGAATGAGCACATTACCTTCTTAGGAAGTCCTAACAAAATGATGTTACTATGTTCAAAGTCTCAGAATGAGATGAGGTCATTTTATTAGTCTTGCTAAGACCCAGTGCAGTGGAGACTTCTAGATTACTTGAAGTTCTAAATCTCACTTTACTCAATGTTTAGCCCCCTTCCTACAAACACACACACCCCCCCCATACACCCACCCACCCACACGCTTCATCATATAATCATCCCATTTAATGTGTTTACCAATGAATGGGAAAAGTATCTTAAAAATATTCTTTCAGCATGGCTTAGTGCCTAGATGGGACATTTTACTTAAATCAGTGATTTCCTGTCTATTGTACACATTTTTAACATTTATATGTAAAATTATAATGCATTAGCAGTCTTGAGGAAAAATTTTCTGCTGCATCTAAGTATCTAAGAAAAATTTTCTGCTGTATCTAAGTATCTAAGTTTCCTATTAAGAGGTTTAAAAAAAAAGCCAGGAAATGCCTGACATCAGTTTGCTGGGAGAATGCCGAGAGTTCTGGGGGGAAAATACACTTTATCAAGCAAACTCATTCTGAAAGGTTACACAAGTCAAGTGCATACTTGTGGATGTTAGCAAGATAGTGGTTTTCCCATGGTTTTCCCCCACTTCCACATTCAGTAGAAGCATCCATGGGAAAAATGGAATAAACCAGATTAAGAAGCGGTGCAGTAAGTCTTCAGAGGCACCATGCCTTCTCAGATGGATGGGATAAGCACTAATGGGTTCCCTGGTTTTGGATCCTCCAAAACTGGGAACACTGCAAAGCACACCCAAAGACTTCTGTCTGGAGAGGCAATGTGCTGCCCAGGGAAGAGGATAAGACAGGATAGATTTTTAGTTCACACTTTGGCACAAACCCTCTGTATGAACTCAGACAAGACAATGTACCTCTCTGGGCCTCAGACCCTTCATTTGTAAAACGAAGCACAGATTAAATAATTTCCAATGTCCCTTCTGGTTTTAAAATTGTGATTCCAACGTGCTCCTAAGGGCAAGAACCAAAGTTATGCATATACTGACTGACGTGAAGAAGTTTCTTGAAATAAATGCTTTTTGATGATAATGAAAAAAACAGAGACGGTGCCTTGTTTGCTTCCTGATGTAGCTACCATATGGACGAAAAATCTACTGAAATGACTTTAGGGGACCAACTCCCTATAATTATGAAAGACTACAAATATTTTCTGGAAAAGAAGAAAAAGCAGAGAGTTAATGTACATGCTTCCCCCATGGAAAAGTCTACTTTCAGACTCATCCACAGTTACCTTTGGACACTAGCTTACCTTAAGATCTAAAGGCAGCTTGTTGGAGGTGAATACACTCAGTTTGATCTGAGGTAGGCTGATTTTGAGATTTTCAAAGTAGTATCGGTTTGGTGTCCCATCTTGTTCAATAATTTTTTCGTGGAGATTTTCATCATATTTTTCGACCTCTGGAAGAAAAAGCAGAGCAGAATCATAGTTAGAACCTATTGAAATGCTATTCAGACAAACATACTCAAATTTACTGTGGAAAAAAATAATCTATTTAAAAAAGAAAACTTCAAATCTAACTGACTAAAGCAACAAGCATGAGATTCTAGATACCATCCTTGCACGATGTACCTGCACCCTGTGATGCCCTGCTGTGTTCAGTCTCCTAAGATGGGACTTTATACTTTAGGCAGTTACTGGCTTTGAAAAAACTGGTAAGGGGTTAAAATTAGGGGCCACTCTCTGGTCTCAGTGGCAAGTTCTCTAAACTATCATCTTTTCATTAACCCAAATCTGTTAAGTTTATTCCACAAAAATAGTACATTTACATATGATGGGGAAGGATCTCATTAATGAGACAATCTAGTAGGCATCTTCTAGTAAGTCAACAAACATTTATTAAGTGCCTACTATGTGCCAGGCCCTGTGCTAAGTGCTGGGGATACAAGAAGAGGCAAAAGACAGGTCCTGTCCTCAAGGAGCTTACAATCTAATGAGGGAGACAATATGCAAACAAATATAAACAAACAAGCTATAGATGGGATAAATAAGAAATGATTAAAAGAAGAATGATGCTAGAATTAAGAGGGCTTGGGCAAGGCTACCTTGTAGAAGATGAGATTTTAGTTGATATTTCAGGGAAGCCAGAAGGCAGAGATGAAGAGGGAGAGCATTTCAGGCATGGTAGATAGTCATAGAAAAACTGACAATGCCTGGAGCTGGGAAACGGAGTGTCTTATTTAGGGAACTGCAAGGAAGCCAATATCACTGGATCAAAGAGTAAAAAGGATGTAAGGTGTAAGAAGACTAAAATGGAAAGGGGTGAAGGGCAGGGAGATAGATTATAAAGGACTCTGAACACTAAGCAGAGGATTTTGTCTTTTGTTCTGGAGGCAATGGGGAGCTGATGGAATTTACTGAGTGGGGGTGACGTGATCAGATTTGTTCTTTAGGAAAATTACTTTGGTTGCTAAATGTAGGGTAGATTGCCACGGGGAGACCCTTGAGGCAGGCAGACCCACCAGCAGCTATTGCAATAGTCCAAATGTGAGTCGATGAGGACTAGCACCAGGGTGGAGGCAGCATCGGAGGAGAGAAGGGAGCATATCTGACAGATTTTGCAAAGGTAAAATCAAAGGCTTTGGCAATAGGTTGGATATTCAAAGTGAGAGAAAGTAAAGAGTCAAGGATGACCCCTAGGTTTCAAGTCTGAGGGACTGGGAGGATGGTGTTGTCCTCAATAGAATAAACAAGTTAGCAGGGTGGAAGGCTTAAGATAGAAAGAATAGGTCTGATTCTGGACATGTTTTTAATGTCTACTGGATATTTAGGTCAAGATGTCTGAAAGGCAGCTGCTGATGCAGAGAGGTTAGGGAAGGATAGGTAGATTTGAGAATTATCAGCATAGAGATGGTAATCAAATCCAAGGGAGCTGATGATATCACCAAGTGAAGCAGTACAGAGGGAGAAGAAAAAACGGAACAGAACAGAGACCAGTGGGACATCTATGGTTAGAGGACATGACCTGGAAGAAGATCAAACAAAGGACACTGAGAAGGAGCAGTCTGGCAACTAGGAGAACCTGGAGACAGGATATCCCAAAAACTTAGAGAGAAGAAAGCAACAGGGGGAAGAGGATGATCAACAGTGTAAAAGCCTGCAGAGAGGTTGAAGAGAATGGGCATTGAGAAAAGGCCCCCGGATTTTACAAGTTAAGAGATCCATGGTAACTTTGGTGGAATGACTTTGGAAGTTGAACTGTCAGGCATTAAAAAGTGAGATGAGAGAAAGTAAAAAGAAAATTTCTATTCTAGAAAGTCTATTATATTACTAATAAACTTAGAAACAGGATGAACTTGAGCTATACGTGGCACTCTCTTCCTAAAGGCATGCATTCATTTCAACAGGGTAGTGAAGGCAAATTTTCTTTAATTCCAGAAGAGGGAAAAATTAATATATCACTGTATACAGTGATGTTAACTTTGTCCCCATGCACCTTATCCATGCAGATTTGAATAGTTCCTGCTGTTTTTCATTCTCGAAGAGGACTAATGACATTGTGGAGTGATATCTTATCTTGCGTGTTAACTGGATTTAAGTGAGGCAGAGTTGTACAAAATCGTCAGCCTCACTCTCTCTCCCATAGTCATGGAAGTCCAGTGGCAAGTCAAAAGTCAGAATGACTGGCTATGGCCTAGGATGCAGTGGATGACCTTGGCATCTTTGATGGCTAACCAAGCTTTAGGCATTTCGCAGTGCCTGTTTCAGCTGCCTTTGTGGTCCACTGGAACAAACCATTCTCATCTGATGGAGGAAGTCTTCACATGCTTAGGGTAGACATCCCCCTAACTCACTGACAATGTTTGAGGTCCACTGGTAGCCCATCTGCCAAAACAGTTTAAAATGGGGTATGGCCACTGTACATGCTATAGCTTCTTGGAGCTACAGATGAGAGTTGGATCACAGGTGGACACCAAAGGTAAACCAGCAGCTCTGAAAAGGGCTTGCTAAACCCTCTCACCAGAGGCACTAGTCCTCTCTGAACACCCCATATACCCCTAGTCTGATGTGATAAGACATAAAAATTAGGAGGGACCTTAAAAGTCATCCAGGCCAATTATTGTTTCATACATAAGAAAACTGAGGCCTAGGGTGGCACAAGTAGTTAATTTCTATTTGGTTTCTCCAGTCTCACAATGATCCAGGTGAGACTTAAGAGCCCAAAGAATGCTTACTCGCCACAAGGACTCTGACTATTATCAGTTCTAACTAGGGAACGAAAGGGATTAGCAAAGGAATGCTAATACAAATGATGCTGAGGCCTCTCTGGAAATGCGCAGAAGACAGAAGCAGCCCTGGGAACCAGTCATGCTCCAGTGAGGGGAAGGAGGTGATCTGAAAGAACCAAAAAAGACCTAGACCCAGTATACATAGCCTGCAAAGAAACTTATCAACAACAATGTAGAGGAAAAGCATATCCAGCTGAACCAAAAGTAAAATTCTACATGAAGGGACCAAAAAGATAATCTGCAAGTAAGGCCTCAAATGATTGGCTCAATGAATACAAAAAAAGCAGCAGAGTTTTATACAGTCAGGACCCTTGCTGCTGACCCTCATTACACTCAATGCTCCAATTCTGAGCAAAAATAGCCCCTCAATATCATGTGTATGCATATACATATAAGAATGTGCACAGCCTGGGATGATTTTTTTCTTTTAAGTCAATAAGCATTTATTAAGTGCTTGTAATATAAAGGGCACTGTGATAACCAATTCAGATATAACCTATTAAGCCCTAGTCACTAAAACATTTCTCCAGGATCCATATCTTCTTTAACTTGAGAAAAGGCCATTACTGAATTTTTTTTACAAACTGTGAATCTATCTGCTTTTACAAGGACCTTTTAAAACCAAGAGAAAAGCCCAAATAAAGAATTCAGAAGGACAAATATCCACTTCCTGTATTCTATTATTCTGGTGTTTTGGCTCAACAAACATCTTACCTCCCTCCTCTGCCCTGAAAAGAAAGTAAAGTAAATAGAAAATGTAAAAATTACATTATAACACAAGGGTATAGATGCTAGCAGTTAAGGGACTGAGGCTAGTCAAAAATTTTCTCAGTTAGGACCAAAGGAATTGCCCAGGGAAACAAATGCATAGGGTTCTTATTTCTAGACCTCACTCTGTTTAATAAACAAAGATTAGAAAACAAAGTGGTTTGCTAAATGGCTAACATTATTTCTGTTATCCCAGATTAGAGGAATCGGGATAGAGACATAAAAAAGTAACATTAAAGTTACTTCCCATAATCTAGCCACAGGGTGTGCCAGCAGTCCCCTAATGGGTTGCCTTCTGCTACCTTCAGAAGCTAGTCAGCGAATCGTCATTTGTTATGGCATGTCATAACAAGCTTTTGAGATCAGGATGAGAGGTAAGAAGGGAGGGGCCAGGGCACCAAAGATTTCTCATTTTCAAAGAGAGACAAAAAAGGGATGCCATTCTCGGGTAAACACTGAGGCATTAATTAGAGCATTAGGCATTACCTGATTCTGCTTGGTCATAGCCGAAGAAACTTAATAGTTTAAGGAGGAGTTTCTCTTCAATTTGCACCGTGAACCTCTGAGCAGTGATCATCAGATGCTAGAGATAAACAAATCTTGATTTACAGCATGAGTAACAGAAGGGACATCCATCTGTACCATTAATAAGTCTCCAGTGACATGACACAGTTTCTTTATTCACATGATTTCATAACCAGAGATAAGCTGCCAAATTGCTTCTGGCTCTTCTCTACTTAGCTACAATTAACCCCAAACTGCAGGTTTTTAATAAACAATTTAGCATCTGATTGTTTAGTTTCTAGGGCATCTGGGTCTGATTACTTGGGGCTGAGGTTTCAGATGCATCATGGCTGATGGGACTTTACAGCACAGTCTTTAGATGGATGGTGACTAACCTTAGGGTCAGCATCACTGACTGTGGGTTCAGGCCCCACATGTGGGCTCAGTCCCAGAGGCACTGCTGACATAAGAGCAGATGAATGGGATGCGACCTTTTATTCCAATTCCCCAGCAATGGGGGTCTCCAATTTGTCTAGACTTTCTGGTAGTGTTAGCTGGCTCTACACAAAAGGATGCCTCCAGTGCTTCACACAATGCCTAGCACATATTAATTAGGCCCTTCATAAATACTTGCTGGCTGACTGACAATCCTACTATGTTACCCTCCTCTAGTCCCTGTCCCATGACAGCAATGGTGCCTAGGCAGTTCCATCTCTGAACCTACCTGGATCATGTCTGAGCCTGATCAAAAGAGCTGAAACTGTATTTTACTGAGGAAACCATGAGGAATTGAACTGATAGCCCTCATAAGCACTGTACTACCACCGGGTTTCTTCTCAACCCTTAGAAGTAATTTAACAACTTCAGGAGCTTCAAGGCAGTGGTCCTTTTACACAGGCTGCATATGATTTACGAGTACCACACCATTTCTATTCATAATGTTTGTATGGCTTTGAGACTTGGCTCTAAGAGAACACATCAAAACATGTCACACCCCAACCACGACGAGCTTACCTTGTAGATGTTAGTCAAGGAACTCTTACTAGGGAACTTGACTGCATTGACTTGTACAGCTGGACCCATCTCAATGACTTCATTCTCATTACTCAAAGGGGTGACAAAAAGCATGAAGGGCTGGGTGGTGCCAATGAGTTGATTATCCACCTACCACAGAAAGAGACAATGAGAAACTTTCTACCACAGAACGTTCCTTCTATATTTCAGACTACATAATGTGCACATTGATAAAAGTAATCATCGTTGTTTTACACTCCTTTCTCAATCAACCAGAAATTTTTTTTCTTTTCCTTGAGCTCAAATAAAAGTCAAGAATCAGTCATTTAGAATTGTTGGCAAATGGAAACAGCTTATAATCAAAGAATGATAGGCTCATCCAAGAATCTTCCTTCTTCCCAGTGGCAAGCATAAATTTAATAAGTGATATTAGGAACTATGCTACTTTCACATAGTTCCCTGAGTACCTGCCAGTGCTAATACTGAAAGCTTTGTGTCTGTACTCTTCTACCCTCAGGGTTCTGGGAATGCCAATGGGATCTCTGCAAGAAGAGGTGATTGTGACTTTTTATTTTGTACGTGAGTGCTGTAGGGTCACCATTCTACACTGACTGGTGATGTCTTCTCAAATTTTACTAGCGGCTGAAACAGAATCATCACTGAAAAAACTCTCAGAAATACTTTTAGAACAGCAGATATCAATTCTCTGAGAAATAGGAAAAGCTGATGACAGTTACATATATCTTATTGACTTCATATAATGGAATTAAAAATAATTTATCTATGAATGGAGCCTATGAAAATGTTACAATCCAAGAAGTGGAATCAAAAGGCCCTTAACAGGCAACTTCCACGTGAACTCAGACAACAGTGTCAACAAACAACACAAAAGGAACAGCTAAGTCATGAATATTCATTTGCAGAAACAGAGGGGCTTATAAAAGCAATTCAGGACTAGGTCATTGCCACTAGAAATTATTAGATGGGTCATCTTTGGGGGCGGAGCCAAGATGGCGGCGTAGAAGCAGCAACATATCGCAGCTCTCACATAGCCACCCCAAAATACCCATAAAATAGGACTCTAAACCAATCCTAGAACTCCAAAACGCACACAAAGATACTTCC
>CM053582.1:97103977-97121431 GCA_028627135.1 Pseudochirops cupreus
GTTCTTTTTTTGATCATGGCTTTCAGGTAGTCCAATAATTTTTAAATTGTCTCTCCTGGATCTGCTTTCCAGGTCAGTGGTTTTTTCAAGGAGATATTTCACATTGCCTTCTATTTTTTCATTTGTTTGGGTCTCTTTAATAATATCTTGATTTCTCATAAAGTAATTTGCTTCCATTTGCTCCACTCTAATTCTGAAGGAATTATTCTCCTCAGTGAGCTTTTGAGATTCTTTTTCCATCTGGCAAATTTGACTTTTTAAGGCATTCTTCTCCTTATTGGCTTTTTGGGCCTCTTTTGCCATTTGAGTTAATCTATTTTTTAAAGGTGTTATTTTCTTCAGTCATGTTGTTGACTCTCTTTTCATGATTTTCTTCCATCATTCTCATTTCTCTTCCCAATTTTTCCTCCACTTCTCTTATTTGGTTTTCAACATCCTTCTTAAGCTGATCTATGGCTTGGAGGAAGTCTTCATGTTTCTTGGAAGCTTTTGGTGTAGGAGTTCTGACTGTGCTGTCTTCCTCCTGTTTCATACTTTGATCCTTTTTGTCCCCAAAAAAGGATTCTAGAGTTCGGTTGCTGTTCTTACTTTGCTTCCTTTGTCTGCTCATGTTGCCAGTGAATTACTTGATTTTTTAGCTCTGTGGAACTCTGCTTCCAGGAGGGAAAGCTCTGTCCCAAATTGCTGGGGGTTTTGCAGCTGCTGGAGTTATTGGGAGGCCGCTGCAGCCCCTACCAGCTTTGGCTCACTGAAAATATACCCCAGGACCACCACCCAAGACCACGATCCGGATCCAGGCTGCTCAACACAAGAGCACTTAGCCTCTGAACGATCGCTTGGTCCCCCTGCAGTCTGCAAGCCGGGAGCTCTGAAGCAGCCATGCAGAGGTGGCTGCGGGGCCACTGTTTCTGCTGCTTCCTTGCCCTGGAGGCAGTTTGGTCAGACTACTTTTCTCCCCCAAATTTAGCTGAGTTCCACTGACCTTTCACTTAGTCCTTGTTTCTTATGGCTTTATGTTTCTGGAAACTGCCACAGCTGCCACTAATCCACTCTCCTGAAGCTCCAGCTACAGCTCATCCTGGCTGCCCCAGGGCCAAGCCACGGTTTCAGGCTATGCTGAGCCCTTCATGCCGAGCTGCCTTCAGTGGGAGATGTGTTTTTCTGTATTTTTATGTGAGTTTTGGAGCCCTAAAATTTTTTTAGAGTCATATTTTATGGGTATTTGAGGTGGCTATGTGGGAGCTGCAGAACCTTGCTGCTTCTACTCCACCATCTACAAATTCATAGTTCTGCCAACAATGCACTAATTCTGTCTTTTCATAGCCCCTTCAATATTGACCATTGCCAATTTACTGAGTATGTATGAGGTGAAGTCTCAGGGTTGTTTTCATCTGCATTTCTCTTATCAGTGATTTGGAGCATTCTTTCATAGGAATGGTTTATAACAGTATGCATATCTTCATTTGAGAGCTGTCTGCCCCTATCCATTGATCACTTATCTATTAGGGAGCTGCTCAATTCCCATTTCACTTCTTTCTTCTCTGGAAACTACAGAACAAAAATGGATAATGGAATTCTGATAAATATGAAAAGTGAAGAGGTGGTAAAACTGGAATACCTAGATGAAGTCAAGCTGCAAGGGCTAGGGTAAGTTAGGGTATTCTAGGGTAATAAGAACTGTCAGATGTGATAGCTGGGTCACTGCCAGTCATAACTGAAAGATCATGATGAATGTTATAGCTTCATAAGGAAGTCACATGGTAATCACACAAACTAAACTAATTTCAATTTTAGACAGTCACCAAACTGGTAGAGAAGTAAGTTGGGGTGGCAGAAAGTACTCCGAGCATGGAATAGGGAAAAGCTGGGTATAAATTTTTCTTCTGATACTTACTAACTGGGTGACCCTAGGTAAGTCATTTGATCTCTCAGTTCTTCATGCAATTCCCTAATACTTATTTCCTAAATTATAGATAGACTGTCCCAACATTGGCATGGTTATCAAATATGCAGATGATACAAAGGTGGGGGACACAGGGAACTCACTGGATAACAGTGTCAGAATTCAAAAAGATCCTAATAGGCTAGAACTTTGCTGAACCTAATAAGATGAAATATAGTAGGGATAAATATAAAATCTTATACATGGATTCAATAGATCAATTTCATAATACAAAAGATGGGGAAAGGTGATTGATAGCAATTTGTCTGAAAATGATCTGGTAAAAAGGGAAGGTGATCCACAGGCTGTATTTGGTGGCCCAGCTTCTACCATGTCACGCTAAGGAAAAGGAGGTAACAGCCTTGTTGTCCTCTACATAGGTTAGATTAAATCTAGAGCATTCAGTTTGAGACCTCATTGTTTATGAAGGACACTGATAAAATGGAACAAATCCAAAGGAGAACTGTTGGGACAGTGAATAGTTTCTAGGTAAATGGCTTCATGTCACATGAGGATCAGCTGATCTAGGGGGTGTTAAGTCTAGAGAAGAGAAGACTAGGGAGTGTTGGGGGGAGGATATGATCTCTATGTTTAAATATCTGAAGGACTATAACCATGACTAGGGTTTAGAGTTGTTTGACTTAGTCCTAAAAGACAGAGCTAGGAGCAATGAGTATAAGTTGCAAAGAGGAAAATTTCAGTTTGACTTATGGAAAAACATCCTAATGATTAAGAATCACGCAGTGGCTGAACGAGATGCTTTGGAAGGTAGAGAGTGGGTTTCGTCTCATTTGGGATTGCTTGTCAGGAATACTGAAGAAAGGATACTTTTAAAAATATGTGTACTAGACTAGATGGCCACTGAGGTCTTTTTCAGTGCTGAGATTCTGTGGCTTTGTGATTCTCTGAACAAACAACTAGAAGTCTCTGAAGTATAATGGTGAACTGGTAAGGTTTTGAACAGTCACAAATACAGAAGAGAGATAACCTCTCTTATCTCATGAATATCACTTGGCCAGCCAGGGTCCTCATTAGAACTAGACAGGAAGACCAAGGGTGAAGATGTGATATAAGATGACAGTCATTTTTTTTTGTTGTTTTAGGTTGAGACCAGCATCTAATATAGTATAAATGGTATTCAATAATGATACTCCAAATAGGTGACATCTAAATATAAAAGGTCACATAATAAAAAAAAATTTATGGGAAACAGGAAGGAGTAGGTACCTTTTACAACTCTGGCTTTCAAGGAAATTCTTAATCAAACTCTTGAGGTGAACACAAAAGATAAAAGGCAATTTCAATTATATAAAATTAGAAGTTTTTTCATGAACAAAATTATTACTATTAGAATAAGAGAAAGGGTTGAGTAGGAAAACTATTTGCACCAAATATCTCTTAAGTCTGATAACCAATTATATAAGGAATTGAATAAATATCTAAGACCAAGAACCATAGAAACATACAATTTGAAAGCTGGAAGAGACTTGAGTGACTATCTAGTCCAATGCATACCCAAAAGAAATCCCCCATTACAACATAACTACTGAATGATGGAGAGGCAATATGGTATAATGGGGAGTATTAGTTTTGGGATCAGATGACCTGAGTTTGAATGCTGACTCTGTCACTTAAGACCAGTATGACCTTGGTCAGGCAAGTCAATTAATCTTCTTAAACCTCAGTTTCCTCAAATGTAAATGAAGAGGGGTGATAAGATGACTCCAAAAGTTTCTTTCAAACTTTATATTTATGATCTTACAGTTGGTCATCCAGTGTCTGCTTGAAGACCTTCAAGGAAGGGGAACTTGCCACGCATCAAGGCAGTCCTTGGTTTTTCTGCCATCAAACCTCAATTTGTCTATCTGCCTTTTCCATTCACTGCTCTTGCCTTTTAGAGACAAGTAAGCTGAATTCTTCTTTCATATGACAGATGATCAAAGGATATGAAGTTTCCAAAAGAAAAATTGCTTACTGTCAACAACTGTCTTTAAAAAATGAAACCCAAATGCCCGAAATCACTAATAAGAGATGCAAATTAAAACAATGCTAAAGTTTTATCTCCCACCTAATCAAAATGGTGAAGATGATCAAAGATATAATGCTCAGACAAAGTTGCAAGGGTTGCAGGGAGACTGGGTACTCTAAATGAGAAGTGTCAATCCCACTAGTCATATATGGCTCAAAATATTCCAAATATGGCCCAAGACAGATTAAAATGTAATTAGGATATACAAAATAAATAAATGTGTAATAAAACATAGATAATATTACATTTTAAAACTAAATCAATATGTTGCCTCAAGGATCCTTATATACAGATAGGTGATCTCTTTTTCTGTCTGAGTTTGATACTACTGCTTGAAAGTACTTTTGGTAGAACTGTGAATTGGTCTAATCAATCTGAGAAATAGTTTGCAATTATGTAAAAATGCTACTGAAACTGTTAATATTCACTGACTGTTATTTTACTATTGGGAATATATTCTAAAGAGGGGTCAAAACAGAGGATTTTGTTATAAAGGAAAAAGAAATATCGGATATGCAGTAAAATACTCAGAGTAGCCCTTTCTGTGGCATCAAAAAACAAAAAAGGAAAATTTGGTGAGGAATGAATAGATGGGAGAATGGTTAAACAAGACTGTGAAACATAAACACAACAACACATTATTGTGATGTAAGAAACAATTAGGAAGAATTCAGGAAAACATGGGAAAAGTCCTATGAATGGACACCAAATGGAATGAGTAGAATTAAGAGAATAATATAAACAGTGAATACAAGGATGGAAATGAAAAGATCATTAGAAGGAAACCAAACTCTCAGCACCTCCCGCGGTCAGTCTGATCCTGGAGAAAAAGGAGGCGGGGCGCTTCTCTCCTGTGGTAAAGAAGCAGGAGGGATGCAGGCGTGGGATCCTGCGTTCAGTGTAGGACATGCTCAGCATATTGATTTGTTCTGCTTAACTATTTTTTCTTTATTACCATGGAGAGCTAACTGGGTTAGGACTGGTTCTAGACTCCAGAAATAACTGAAACAAAGACAAATGGTGTCAATAAAACAAAAAAGAAAAAAAAAGGAAAAAGAAAGGAAGAAAATGGTATGTATTCTGTATCCAAATACTTGGAATTCTCATCTTAGAGCAACCAAACATTTTTCTGGGATGTCCGAGAAGGGGAAAGAGATATGAAAAGACCAATAGAAGAGATGGAGAAAACTTTTGCCACAAAAAACACCGAACCAAACACAGACTAGTTTACAAAATGGAGGAGTTGGATAAAAAAAAACACAACAAAAAAACCAAAAACCCAGACACTTAACACTTACTAGCCGTGTGACCTTGGGCAAGTCATTTAACCCCAACTGCCCCTCCCAAAAAACCAAAGCAAAACCAAAACAAAACAAACAACAAAAAAGAGTTGGCCAAGCCCCCAAAAGCTTTTCAGTAAAGGGAGGTAATATCCAAAGGAACGGCTGGGAACCTTACAAACAAGACTGTATCTTGCTCTCTTGATAGAAAAGGGGACTAATGTGTGTTTAAGGACTAAACTTCATATTTAAAGATTAAGTCCCATGTAAGACGTAATGCTATGAAAACTGGTACTAATGATCCACATATTTCTTTTCAGAATCAGTCAGTCAGTCAGTCAGTCAGTCAGCATTCATTAACCACCTACAATCTGCCAGGCACTATACTAAACACTGCAGACACAAAAAGGGGCAAAAGGCAGTTACTGCCTTCGAGGAGCTCATAATCTAATGGGGGAGACAACAAGCAAACACACAGGTACAAACAAGTGACACAGGGAAGAGGGAATGAAATAAGCATTTATAAAGTGCCTATTATGTGCCAGGAATGTGCTAAGTACTCTAAAAACATCACCTCATTTGATCTTCACAACAACCTGAAAGGTGGATGCTGTTATGATCCCCGCTGTACCACTGAGGCAGCTGAGGCAAGCAGAGCTTAAATGACTTGTTCAAGGTGGCCCAGCCTTCGGCTCCATCAGGGATTTGTGGGCCCATCCAATAGCAGCAACAGGACAAAAACCAACCAAGCAACAACAATTATAACTCCCTCAAAACTGAAAATATCCTCCATGCAGTAAAGAAGGGGACAAAGGCACAGTGAAGGGGTGCCAGCCACCGCGATATGCAGAGCGGGGGCTTCTTGTGCTGAGATCGACACAGTAACTGTCTAGGCCCAGCTGGGACCCTAATAACTGGTGAATCGGGCTCTAGTGATACCACTGGTTGGGTAAGCATTCCTGAGAGTCAAAGAATGAGACAGGGCAGCCTAGAATGGTCATCCTCAAAACTGACATTGATCAGCTTGATGCAGGAAAGGGGACTTGATGATGTTTCTTTGTGTTCTGGTACCACAAGAACATGAGATACATGGGAACGAATTGGAAATACCAATATTCACCTGTTAGAAATGTAATATAGTTAGTGCTAATGTCTGAGGTAGCCAAACAATGACAATAGTAGTGTTTATACAGTTTTAAAGTTGGCAAAGCACTTTACAGGTAGATATTATCTCATTGGACCCTCCCAGCAACTCTGGAAGCTGGGTGCTATTATTATCCCCATTTTACTGATGAGGAAACTGAGGCTAGGAAAAGTTAATACTAGAGGAATGAAGCATTTTAAAAATAACTTACTACAATTTCTCCTATCTGTGTAAATGTACTTTAAGATCACACAGCTAATAATGTCTGAGGTTGGATCTAAACTCAGGTCTTCCTCACTCCAGGCCTAGCACTCTATCTACTGCACCATTCAGCTGCAGGATAAATAGGAAATAATTGACAGAGGGAAGGTATTAGGATTAAGAGGGGATGGGAAAGGATTCTTGCAAAAGCTAAGATTTTAGTTGGAACTTAAAGGAAGCCAGGAGGCAAAGATGAGGAGGGATGGGAGCATTCCAGGCACTGGGGACAACCAGAAAGCTGAGAGAGATGGAGTGTTTTGTTTATGGAACATCCAGAGCCAGTGTCACCAGATCAAAGAGTACATTTTGGGTACTAAGGTGTAAGAAGAATGGAAAGTTAGGAAGGGCATAGGTTATGAAGGGCTTGAATGTCAAAGAATTGTGCATTTAATCTTGGAGATGATAGGGATAGTTTACTCTGTGTGTGTAGGTGTATGTGTGTATGTGTGTGTGTGTGTGAGAGAGAGAGAGAGAGAGAGAGAGACATAGACAGAAACAGAGAGAGGGAGATAGACAGTCAGGTCCTAGGCTTTAGGAATATCATTGTGGTGGCTAAATGGAGGATAGACTGCAATGGGGAGAGCCTTGAGGCAGGCAGACCCATCAGCAGCTGTTGTAATAGTCCAGGTGTGAGGTGATGAGGGTCTGCATCAGGGTAGGCAGAGTCAGAGGAGAGAAGGGTTCTTATTCAAGACATGCTGCGGAGGGGAAATGCTGCAGAGGGGAAATAGACAAAAGATGGTGCAGAGGGGAAATAGACTAGAGATGCTGCAGAGGTGAAGTTAAGTCTTGGTAATAGATTGTATAATGGGGGGAGAGAGACAGAAGAATTTATGATGACACTGCAGTTACAAGCCTGGGGGGCCAGAAAGGATGATGGTGACTTTAGCAGCAACAGGGAAAATTTTGGAGGAAGGAAGGCTTTGAGGGGAAAGATAATGAGTTCCATTTTGGACCTGTTGAGTTTAAAATGTCTGCCGGAGAGGTATCTGAAAGGCAGTTGGAGGTGTGAGATTTGCAAGCTCCAGTCAGTCTTGTTTCTCACACCTCATCAGTAGCTTCTGCCCCTATGGCTGGTGATGGTACCAACAAAGCTTCTACTTAAAGAGGGGAACAGTCTAGTATCTCTTCAGATGTCCCCTCATTTTCCATATGGCTAATATTCATTCTAGACTCCTCTGACTTCTCCAGCTGCACCAATTTGGACCTTTTCTGGTGTCTGTGCCATGTCTCCAAGTACCTTCCCTCCCATGTCCCAGCTTTTTAGCTTTCTTTTCTTTGCTATCTTTTCTCCATAAGATGGTAGACTTCTGGAGAACAGGAACTGTCTTTCTTGTATCCCCAGAGCTTAGCATAGTGACTGGCACATAGTAGGTACTTAATAAATGTTTACTATTACTGATTATCAAAGGTCAACAGAGAGATTGGGGTGATAATCATCAGCATAAAGATAATAATTAAATCCATTGGAGCTGACGAGATCACCAAGTGAAGCAGCATAGAGAAGAGGGCCCAGGGCAGAATCCTGAGGGACACTCTGTAAAAGGCCATGACTTGGATGAGGAGCTATCAAAGGAGACTGAGGAGGAACAGACAGGCAGGAAGAGAATCAGGAGAGAGTGGAGTCCTAAAATCCTAGAGAGAAGAGAATATCAAGGAGGAAAACATGATCAACAGTGTTAAAGGCTGCAGAGGTCAAGGCAAATAAGGATTGAAAAAAGGCCACTGGATTTGGCAATGAATCACTTGGAGCTTTGGAGAAAGCACTTTTGGTGGAATGATGAAGTCCGAAGCCAGATGATAGGCAGTTAAGGCAGTAAGAGGAGAGAAACTGGAGGCACCTACTGCTGCAGGTGGTCTTTTCAAGGAGTTTGGTTAGCAAGGGCCTAAGAGATATAGGACAATAGTTAGTGGGGATGGAAGGATCAAGTGAGGACTTTTTTCAAGATGGGGGAAGACGTAGGCAGTAGGCAGTGAACCAATAGATAGGGAGAGAGTGAAGGTAAGTGCTAACAAGGAGATAACAGAGGGGACAATCTGTTGGAGGAGACAGGATATAATAAGATCACTTGTGCAGGGTTTGCCTTGGTAAGGAGTAGGACCATCTCTTTGTATAAGACACAGTGAGAGATGGCAGCATAAGGTATCTGAGTGAAATAAACTGCGGAGGAGGAGAGAAAAGGGAGTTCAAGGCAAATGGTTTCCATTTTTTTTCCTGTAAAATATGAAGTGTGATTTGCAGCTGGGGGGGGCAGGGAATCATGGGAAGTTTGAGTAGGGATGAAAAGATCTGGACGAGCTGCCATGGAGAGTGGGATAGTGAGATGGTAAAGGAGATGTAGCAGAACTGCTTAACGGCAGAAAGGGTCCAGTTGAAAGTGTAGAACATAAATCTGTAGTGGACCTAGTCAGAATAGTTGTAGGGTTTTCTCCACCATCATTCAGTAGCAGTGATCCTCTGAAATGATCATGAGGGCTGAAGAACTTGTGAAAAAAGGTCAATTACTTCTATACTTTTTCTTTGGTCAGGTGAAGTGGTGACCCAGGGAGATAAGGAAATGACTTGTCTTCTGTGTTAGAATGCTTGGAATTCCCATCTCAAGGTCAACAAAGCCATAATAATAAATAAGAAATGTTTTTCCTAACATCACTGTATACCTGCAAGCTCTTAAAAACATCCAAGTAGTTTCTGGGCCATTCACCTTTCTCAGTGCCTTTCCTGATGCCTCAGTGACTCAACCTTCCCTCCATTCCCAACTTATCATCTTTTAACTTGCAAACAGCAAACTCACCCTAAGTTGGAGAATATGAAACCATTGAGTAGCTCCCTTGTGTGTATAAACTGTCTATTTGTTTAATTTCTTTTAACTGTCTTATTAAACAACCTGCACACTTCCCCTTCTTTTCCAAAGGTTTTCCCTCTTGTGACAAGCCCAACACTGAGCTAAAGTCTTCACTGTCCTGAATCTTACATGAACAAAGCCAGCTGGTTAAAGCTTATGGTGGCAGTCAAAGTTTGCTAATCCTTCCCACTAACCAAGAAAAAACAGAAGCAAACTTTAGTTGTATCTCAAAAAGAAAATTTCTCTCTTTTATAACACTCCAAGGATCATATAAAAAGACAAGTGATGTGCTCTTGCTCAGAGATAGGGGGAAGGGAATTGATTTCCACAAGTCTTATTTATCCTTAGAATTCTATGACTTGGGGCATCCGGTTCCCTTCATCTCCTTAGCCACAATTTTCCACCTATCTGCAACAGACCTGTCAACTGTAGATGTGTTAATACTCACTGTCTCCTTCAACCCAACGTGCTCATCTCCATCTCACATAATTCTATTACATACCATTGCCTCTTTCTGGAAAATTCTTCCTCTCTTAAAAAAAAAAAAGACCATCTTTTTTGTGCCCTGATCTGATTACATTGTGATCATGCATCCCTTCTCACCTTACTCAGCATTAATATAGGCTGTCTGTACTAGCAGGGATTCTAGTCATCAATCAGCCCCCTAGAGAAGAAGGTTCTGTGTGCAGTGCAAAGATAATCTCCAAGTATTCAGTCTCATCCTGAAGCCTGAGAGAAACCCACAAGCTATACCTTTCATCTGCTACATGGCCTCATTAACACAACCTAGCTGGTTTTTTATTCCTTCTGACATTTTTGCTATTGATTTGATAAAGCTTTGGTACTGAACTTTCTCGTGATCTGGGACGTGTCCAAAACCCCACCCTTCTGAGATGCTCTTAGTAACAGTGGCACTCCTTTGACAGAAGACACTCTTGACAAAATGGGCCTGTTTGGTGCACATGTTGCAACTCTGCCTTTCTCAGTTTTGTTTAGCCAAGGGTCTGTGGTGGATTTAATTACCACCAGCTGGGAGTCTGCCGGCCATTTTAAGCCCTCAGCTGCTGTGGTTTATGAATTTCACAGTATATACAAAGAAGTAGGCCTTCCAATCAACCAGTTAATCTGAAATGTCATCACAAAATGAACTTGTACTTTGAACTCTATGAAAAGGTAAGGGCTTCAGCTGTATAGTGATGCTAAGGCATCAGTGCTCTTAATACACCAGCTCTACCCCCAGGGAAGAAGCTGCTGATATAGCGAATGATAGAGCACAGATACCTAGCCACTAAGAGGAATCAGCACAGAACAAGTCTCCATCTGTCCTTTGCTACCAGCTGGGCCTGGCTTGAAAATACACTTAGCTAAAACATGACAAAGAAGGAAACGAAAACAATCTGTTGTTACTTCTTCTAAGCCATATTGGATTTGAGTAAGACAACATGGGTAGACGTAGGCTTTTCACTCAGCTCTTCATAGGGTCATAGATCTAAAGGTGGAAGAAACTCCAGAGCCATCTAGGCCAGGGCTTCTTAAACTTTTTCCACTCACGACCTACGCAGCTCTTCTTAAACTACGGGTTGAGACCTCATTCTAGGCTAACTCTAGTCTTACTGATGAGGAAGATGAGGCCCAGGGAGGGGAAGTTGTATGTCCAAGGTCACACAGAGAGTAAGCATCAGAGGCAGGATTTGAACCCAGGTTCTCTATATCCAAAATTAGTACTCCAGCTACTGTCCCATGTTATCATTTGGAGGTCATCTGTTGCCTAACACTGACTTGCTCAAGTTGTATGAAGGATAATTATGTAATAGGATTATTTGCTGAGTATGAATGCAGTGTGAAATGTTAAGTGTTGGTATTCTAGATACAAATCCATCTTCTGTGGTCACTATCTATCAAATGGCTCATTTGCATCAATGATCAGAAAACTAGGCACAGATCACTGAGCAGCCCTGATAGCTGATGTCCATTACCAATCCTCAAAGGAGGAGGGAGAGACTATGCCAACATTCTGGCTTTCAGCCATTAATTGTGTATTTGTTTAACTGGTAGTTACATTTTTCATTAGGGGCTAAAAGAAAATCAGAATTCTTTTAAGCCCGGTCAAATGGTAAACTGCTTAGAGTTATTTTTTGGGAAGGGAGTGGGGGAAATGTTGAGAACGTTGTTACCAATGACTAATTCTCACTATTAATGGTGTAGTGTTCAGAGTGCTGGACTTTGGAGTCTAGAGATAGCTGTGCTGGAATCCTATCCTTATACTATTAGCTGTGCAATGGTGGTCACCTCTCTGGGTCACAATTTTCTTACCTTACAGTAAGAATAATATTTGTTTTATCTCACAGGGTTGTTGTGAGGGAAACACTTTGTAAAATGTAAAGCATTATATGACTTTGAGCTATTATTTTGCCTCTTGATGTGCTAAGAGTCCTTAAAGAGAAGCAGAATGGTGGAGTGGAAAGAGAACTGGAGATCTGGGAGTCATCTGAGATTTCTACTCAAATGCTATCTCTGATATTTACGACATATGTGTGCATGGGCTAGCTATTTAATCTCATTTTCTTCAACTATAATAGTGGGTAACAATACATATGATGCGTACTTCTCAAGGTTGCTGGGAAGCTCATATGAGATAATACATATAAAGAGCTTGGTAAACCTTAAATTGTCATATGATTGTCTGCTTTTAAAGAGGTCAGGTCAACAGACACACTAGTAGGTTGAGGCCATAAATGGAAATGTGCACCATTAATGGTCATTAACCATCACACACTGGTACCAATTTCAATACAGAATAATGATGTGAATTGACCAGCTCCCTAAAGGGAGCTCAGTCTTGTAAGTTGTAAGACTTGGTTAAAATTTCCCTAGAGAGCCATTGGAATGCATTGTTTGATAGCTGATGAAATCAACTGGACCACATGCTACATCTGATTTTTTTCAAATTATCTTTCTCCAATTGCTGCCTTGTACTCATTTGGAGTTTTTTTAAGGTCAAACTGTTTTCTTTTTTTTTTTTTAATTAATTAATGAATTTATTTTTAGTTTACAACATTCTGTTGCACAAGCTTTTGGGTTCCAAATTTTCTCCCCGTCCCTCTCCTCCCTCCTCCCCCACTATGGCAGCATGCAATCCAATATAGGTTCTACAAATACCTTCACATTAAACTTCAGTCAAGTTGTAAAGAAGGATTCTAACCAATGGAATGAATGAGAAAGAAGGAACAAAACAAAACAAAAAAGAGAGCACATGGTTTGCTTCAATCTGCACTCAGACTCTGTAGTTCTTTCTCTGGATATGGAGAGCCCTTTCCATCATGAGTCTTATGCAGTTGTCTTATATAAGTTGTCATATATATATATATATATATATATATATATATATATGTTGTCTTATAGCCTTGAGAGCAGCCCAGTCTATATCAAAGTTGGTCATCACAGATACGACGTGTATGTAATTGTGTGCAATGGTCTCCTGGTTCTGCTCCCCTCACTCTGCATCAGTTTATATAAGTCTCTCCAGGTTATTATGAAGTCTGTCTGCTCCTCATTTCTAATAACACAATAGTATTCCATAACATTCATATACCACTACTTGTTTAGCCATTTCCCAATTGATGGGCATCCCTTTGATTTCCAATTTTCTGTGGTGGCAAAGAATTGGAAATCAAGGGGATGCCCATCAATTGGGGAATGACTAAACAAGTTGTGGTGTATGAATGTAATGGAATACTATTGTGCTATAAGAAATGAGGAGAAATGGACTTCATCTGTAGTTATTTAAATGGCAAAGCACTTCCTCTTGCTCTCCCACCTTTGTGAAAACTGCAGAGTGTCAGGAAGAGCGTGTATGTCCTTCATTCACGCAACTGAAGCCCTACAAAAGCCACACTGGGCAGTTTCAGTTCCCATTAGAGATTTTTTTTTCTGTCACAGAAAGATGATGAATGTTCTACAAGGTCCTAGATCAAAAGTGGAACTGTATTAATGACTATTATTAACACTACCTTACATTATAGTGTTTCAGGCTTATTGAGTGCTTTCATACACCACTTCTTCCCTCCCCCCACTTAATAGTATTTTATTTTTTCTAATTACATGTAAAGATAGTTTTCAACATTCACTTTTGTAAGCTTTTAAGTTCTAAATTTTTCTCCCTTCCTCCCTCCTCTCCCCCTCCCCAAGATGGCAAGCAATCTGATATAGGCTATACATGTACAATCATATTAAACATACTTCCACATTAGCATAGACATTTGATTCTCCTCAGAACCCCTGTGAAGTAAGTAGGGTTGGTATTATCATCATTCTTTTATAGATAAGGAAATTGAGGCTCAGAGAGGCTAAGTGACATGGTTGTGATCACACAGCTCATAAATTTCAGAGCTCCAACCCAGGTTTTCTGACCTCAAGTTCAGTGCTCTTCTCACCTCTCCATAAGGGAATCCAGCTAAGCCTTGGTTCTGACCTAAGCAATCTGTACCAATTCAATCTGACAAGTATTTATTTTGTGGGGTGGGGTGGGGAGGAAATGTGAGATGCAATTTTAAAAATTATTGATAACTTCAATTTCTCTTCTCTACCTTTCCCTCCAGTGAACCATTTATGTAATAAAGAGTGAAAAAGAAAGAAAAGGCATGCATCAAAATGAATCAGCACATCGGGATATTTGACGTTCTATGACCACAGTCTTCTACCTTTTCAAAGGAGAGAGGTACATTTTCTCATCTTTTTTCCAAGGCCAGGCTTAGTCATCATAATTACATCAACAAACATCTACTAAATGTCAAACCTTGTGACAAATTCTTAGGATACAGACAAAAATGAAAACAATTCTCACCATCCACAATCTGACATTCTGTCCAAAGCTCCATTACAATGCATCTGCCTAACATAACACGTGGATGGAGGCAAAAAAAAATAAACCAAGGTAACTAGGAGTCTGATGCCACGCCAAGCGACTGACTTCAGCATCCAGACTGAGGCAGCTAAGAAACAACAAATGTCTTGTCTCATCATCTCTTGGGAAGCTGGTCTGATGACCTACGGGTATGATGCTCCACCTCTCTGACTTGGCCTCTCCAAATGGGTAAAGAGCCAATTCACTACTCAAATTGAAAAATTTTCCCCCCTTACATCTTTTTTGTTAAAATACCATCTCCCCTTGTGGGCTGTCAAATGGATGTGCAACACAGTCCCTAGGGTGTGGTTACAATATGAATACTGTGAGAAAGAGGTTCATTAGCTGAAACCTCTACAACATGCATGTCAATATGTTTGTCACTAGAATTTAAAATTCACCAGCATTGGTGCCGACTGTTATTTCCTAGGCTGGGCTTCCCTTACATCAATGGGATTCACACTTGACTTGTTTATAGGGGTCATAGCTTCCACTGTTTCATCCACAATCTGACATATGTTTCAGGGTCCCAGGGATATTCAAACTGTGACAGCTGGTAGGACTAATGCCAACAGCTGTACCCATTAGGACAAAAAACAAAGAACAAACACGAGAATCTTGCTGTTAACACTGTTTTCCAAGCAGCTCTCTCACAGGTGAGACTATCACACAATTGGGTTGAAATGAACACCTTTGGATGAGGTCCAAGCAGGCCTACCTTCTACTGAATTCCACTGGAGTGAACAATGTCACAATGAAATTCCAGGGTATTAATCACAGATTCTCTAAAATACCACAAAGTCTAGCATTTAGACTTGTGACCAGAAGAAAAAAGGTGTCTCTTCAGAGACAAAGCAGTCCATTTGCAAAGTGGTTTGTTATTCCATAATCATTACAAGGGTGAGGCTCATTCCAAATCAGAGCTTCATTAAGTTCTAAATGAAACAAACATTCCTGAATTAGGGAGGGGAATAATTACAGGAGTGTCTCAAACTTTAAGTAAATGCCCTGCTGGTCTACAATTTCTAATGTCCATTTCCAGATGTATCACTTGGGTCAACATACACAATTCCTGGTAAACCTACTTTTGTGGCCATCAGGTACAACTGCCAGGCTGCAGGTTCCCCTCCCTTGTGCTGGGCAATACCAAGGCAGGATAGTGGGGTCTATGGATTCTTTAATGAATCTGAAATTTCCTGAGATATCATCCTGGCAAGTAAATACATTGAATTCTTTTCCTTAGACTCTGTATGGTATATACCTAGTTCCAAAAGTTGATCTCCTTTAAGAAAATGCATGGAAACTTAAAGGTAATGTAACTTTATTAATTGAAATTAACTATGGAATGGAAAGCAAGTTGGAATTATGTTTTAAAAAATGACTAAAAAGTAACTTCTTAACCCTTCTGCTCGGAGATTCAGCTGCTAGGCATATATTTATGTCAAGAGAAAGAAAGTGTCCTATAAACCAAAATATCTAAAGCAATACTTTTTGTGGTAGCAAATCATGAGAAACAAGGTAGATAACTATTCCCCCATGGGGGAATGGATAAGCAAGTAGTGGTGCATGAATATAATGGAATATTATGGCAATGTAGGAAAACAATGAATATGGCAAATTCAGAGAAGGATAGGAAGACAATACTTGTGAAAAGTGAAGCAAGAAGAACCAGAAAAACATTTATAACATCTAAAAATATAAATGCAGAGAACAAAAAACTGAGACCCAACACTACAATCGTAATTACCAAGTCTGGCCCTGGAGAAGACAAGAGAAGAGGAAGCTCCCTTCTTTGCAGAAGTGGAAGAAAATGGGTGTGACCCGTTACATGGATTGTCAGATGTGGTTTACATGGTGATTAATTTGGATCAATTACTCCCCCCCCCTTTAATTTTTTTTTGTTATAAGGTATGGTTCATTGAAAATGAAGATGTAAAAACAAAAGATATCAATAAAAATTAAAAAAAAAAAAAGCAAAAGAAACTGACCAAGGGAGGTCACTATTAAACAGTTTCAAACACTCAAAAGGCTTCGTGATTTCCCCAGCTTAGGCGCTCCACACCAGCCCAACTTGTGCAGCCCTGCTCCATATAGTCTACCCTAGGGGTGTGGGGAGCCTTCACAGCTCACTCCTTTTTTAAAAATTAAATAAATAAATAAGTTTATTTTCTTGTTTACATCACTCATTTCCACGAGATTTTGAGTTACACATTTTCTCCCCATCTTTCCTCTATCTAACACCCCAAAACAGCCATCCCACTGTATAACCCTCCCCCAACCTGCTCTCTCCCATGTCCTCCCCCTCGCCCCTCTGACTTTCCAGTAGGGCAGGATGGATCTCCCTGCCCCAGTGCCTGTGTATCTTAATTCCCAGTTGGATGTACTTAATAATAATAATAATAATAATAATAATAATATTTATATATATATATAATATATATTTTTAACATTTGATTATAGAACTTTAAATTCTAGATTCTTTCCCTTCCTCCCTCGTCATCCACCCCTACTGGAAGGACAAGCAATTAAAAACAGGCTGTACATGTGTAATTACATAGAACATCTCCACAGTGGGCATATCGTGAGAGACTGATTATATGTCCCTCCTTCCTACTCCGCCCCCCACCTTGTTCTATTCTCTACCCTGTCCTTGTCTCTTTACAGAAGTGTGTACTTCCAGCAACCCTCCGCCCACCCTGCTCTCCCCTCTATCATCCCACCTCTCATCTCCATCCCCCCTACTCTCCTGTGTGGCAAGATACCCAGTTTAGAGTTTATGTCATTCCTTCCCTAAGCCAAATTCAATGAGAGTAAGGTTGACCCTTTCCCTTTTGCCTTCCTGTTCTTTTCCTCCATTGTAACAATTATCCCTTGCCTCTTCTATATGAGATGATTAACCCCATTCTGTCTCTCCCTGTCTCCTCTCATTCTAATCCTCTCCCACCTCAGAATTTCACCTTTTAGAGTATTGTCCCTTCCTATTCAATTGATCCTGTGCCCTCTGTGTATTCATATATACACATATTCAGATATGTGTTTGTATGCATATATA
>CM053582.1:97121931-97160945 GCA_028627135.1 Pseudochirops cupreus
GTTTGATAGTATCTTGACTTCTCATAAAGTCATTTGCTTCCATTTGCTCCATTCTAATTCTGAAGGAATTATTCTCTTCAGAAAGCTTTTGAGATTCTTTTTCCATCTGGCAAAGTCAACTTTTTAAGGCATTCTTCTCCTCATTGGCTTTTTGGGCCTCTTTTGCCATTTGGGTTAATCTATTTTTTAAGGTGTTATTTTTTTTAGTCATGTTGTTGACTCTCTTTTCATGATTTTCTTGCATCATTCTCATTTCTCTTCCCAATTTTTCCTCCACTTCTCTTATTTGGTTTTCAACATCCTTCTTAAGCTGATCTATGGCTTTCAGGAAGTCTTCATGTTTCCTGGAAGCTTTTGGTGTGGAAGTTCTGACTGTGTTGTCTTCCTCCCGTTCCCTGTTTTGATCTTTCTTGTCTCCAAAGAAGGAATCTAAATTTCAGTTGCTGTTCTTACTTTGCTTCCTTTGCCTCCTCTGCCTACTCATGTTGTTGCCAGTCAGTTACCTGACTTTTTAGCTTTGTGGAACTCTGCTTCCAGAGGGGAAAGCTCTGTCCCAAATTGCTGGGGTTTTTGCAGTTGCTGGAGCTATTAGGAGGCCGCTGTAGCCCCTACCAGCTTTGGCTCACTGAAAACGCACCCCAGGACCCCCACCCATGACCATGATCCGGATCCAGGCTGCTCAATGCAAGAGCACTTAGCCTCTGAACGATTGCTTGGTCCTCCTGCAGTCTGCAGGCCAGGAGCTCTGAAGCAGCCACATGGAGGCGGCTGCAGGGCTGCTGCTTCTGCCGCTTCCTTGCCCTGGACGCAGTTTGGCCGGATTGCTTTTCTTCCCCAAATTTAGCTGAGTTCCACTGACCTTTCACTTTGTCCTTGTTTCTTATGGCTTGATAATTCTGGAAACTGCCACAGCTGCCACTGATCCACTCTCCTGAAGGCTCCAGCTGTGGCTCATCCTGGCTGCCCCGGGGCGAAGCTGTGGTTTCAGGCTGGGCTGGTTTTGGCTCCCAGCGTGCTGTGATGAGCCCTTCCTGATGAGCTGCCTTCAGTGGGAGATGTGTTTTTCTGTATTTTTATGTGAGTTTTAGAGCCCTAAAATTTGTTTAGAGTCATATTTTATGGGTATTTGAGGTGGCTATGTGGGAGCTGCAGAACCTTGTTCCTTCTATACCACCATCTTGGCTCTGCCCCCCACAGCTTACTCCTAATACTGCAAAGATACCAGTGGAACCCTCTGGCTATCCCCTTGTAACCCCTTACTCTTGTCATATGACCAACCAGTATTCTTCTTAATCACACATTTCCTTGATGACATCTTTTATCACAGCTCTGCATTTGTTAGATGTTGTAGCTGACTCATACCCTCCTTGCACTTCTCAATTCCCCTTGGCATGATACTAATTTTTAATTCTTTGGACGCTATGTCCAAAGACACTATAACTGGCAGTCACAGGACACCACCAGCAGAAGAGTATTATTAAAATTATCTTTGTTTCTGGAAGAACTCTGAGGTCATTAAAGGAATTTCGCAATTTCTGGAGAGAATGCTCTAGAGACTCCTCTTCCTTCACTGTAGGCTCACACCACTATTCATGCATGTTATCTGTCATAGATATACATGTGAAGGTCTACAGTCTGTCAATTTTTCATCCCTTTTTTCCCTGCTGGAACGATGAGGCTATGTTCTTTTTGAATGGCTATGGACCTTTCTTGGCAGGTCTTCCAGGGTTTTAGGGCTTGATGGGACATGTACCATGGCATCCTCAACTAGGAGCATTAGAGGATCTTACCACCCATCAAGATGCCCTCTCCAGCATGGATTTTGGGTTGGATCTCTTTCATGACTGGAAAAATGTCTTTGGTTAATATACATATTTTCAATTTATGCTTTTCTTGATATTTATGATGAGGTTGATGAACAAGGTTATTTCTATTGTTACATTTTTAAAGGAATTTTTAATAATTTTTATGAATGGATGACCGACATCTTGGTGGAAGAAAGCCTTTAAGAAGGTATTTTGCTCCCACTGAATCACTTAAAACACTTTTAAAAAATCCATAAACAATAAAAGAGGGATATTATGTTCTCTACATTTTCTCATGAGAAACATAGGGTATACTGTGGAATGTCAGTGGCAAAGACCTGTCATTTCTCTACTAATACCTTCAGTAGGGCTGCATGATTAATGTAGATTATTTGATCAGACCTGTGGGTTCACTTGTAAAAGACACTCCTAGCAAAGAAATAAACATATCTTATAGTAGATAGACCAGCAACAAAAAATCTAAATAATGTGTAGCAATGAGAGATTAAGGGATTACTCAGGGACATAGAGCTAGTATGTTTTATAGGCAGGACTTAAACCCAGGTATTCTTGATTCGTTTCTATCTACTACACTGCTTCTCATGCATGTAGAGGTTTCTCACAACAAACAGGAAAGAGGAATACAGGTTGGTAACTGTTTATGTCTTCTCAGTCACCTCTTTCTGGTATTAATAAAATCTGAGTTTTGTTTTATTTTTCCCCTATCCCTTCAGAAGCACTGTGAATAAATCCTTCACTGTTTCATAACTGTGTTACCCCCAGTACAGATCTCCCCTGTGTGGCCTTGGTCTAATCCAGCTGCTTCCCCTAGTTTTATCCGCTTTAGCACCATTTCTACCTTCTCTATAAACACATCTTATATAACTTTACATGCACAAGAGATCCCAATCCTTCCCATTTTCTCTAGCAGATTTCCCCCTTTATTGTTCCCACTTTCTCATTTATCTTCAATCTCTCTGCCTACTAACTACTTTCCCACTGGTTACAAATGTCCCCGTGTCTCTCCCATCTTCACAAAAGCCTCACTCGAGCCATCTCATCCGTACTCTTGTGCTCTATTTCTTCTTCCTTTTCTAAATTCTCTGAGACGACTGCTTACAGCTGATACCTCCTCTTCCTTTCCTCACTCCCTTCTTAATTCTCTGCAGTCTGCTTTCTGACCTTATCATTCAACTGAAAACTCTTTCTCCATAGTTACCAATGATTACAATGGCCAAATCGAATGGCCTTTTCTCAATCCTCGTTCTTCTTCACCTCCTGCAACTTTGAACACTGTTGATCACCCTCTTATCCTTGAGAGTCTTTTCTCTCTGGGGTTTTGTGACATTGCTCTCTCCTGGTTCTTCTCGCTCTAGTCCATCCTTCTTTCAGATATTAAATTAATCTCCCTAAAGCATGTCTGTCTGTCCATGTTACTCCCCTAATCAATCAACTCCAGAGGCTCCTTATTACCTCTAGGATAAAATATAACACCCCATTTGGATTTTAAAACCCAACTACATAGCTCCCTTCCTATCTTTCCAGTCATCGTACTCCTTACATGCCCCCTCCTTCTCCTTCTCTGCCTCTCTCTCATACAGTGTCACTGACTTCCTTGATAATCCTTGAACAAGACACTCCATCTCCCAACATGGCATTCCCGCTGGCTGCCCTCCATGCATGGAACACTCTCCCTCATCTCTGCCTCTTGGCTTCCTTCAAATCCCAGCTAAAATCCTATCCACAAGAAGCTTTTTCTAATCCTCCTTAATTTTAATGCCTCTCGACTCTGAGATTGCCTCAAATTTATTCTGCATGTATTTTGTTTGTACAGATTGTTTGTATGTTGTCTTCCCCTACTGGGTTTGTTTGTTTTTAAAAACCTTTCTCTGATCCCCAGTGCTTAGCACAGTGCCTGATTCACAGCAGGTGCTTGATAAATGTAGGCTGACTAACTATATCTCCTGCTGAACTGGACAGAGCACTGCACTCACTCTTACTAGCTGAGTGATCTTGAGCAAGTCATTCAACCTCTATTTGCCTCAGTTTCCTCATCTGTAAAGGATAATAATAGCACTTGCCTCTTAGGGTTTTTATGAGGACCAAATGAATTAACAGGTGTTAAGAGCTTTGCAACCCTTAAAACACAATATAAAGCTAATATAGCTATTATCAAACTATCAAAAAGTTGTTACAATATGTTAGACGCTGTCATAAGCACTGAGGATACAAAAAGAAGCAAAAAGCTGCCCTCAAGGAGTTCACAATCTAATGGTGGAAAAGAACAAATATACAGGATAAATAGGAAATAACCTGCAGAGAAAAGGCACTAAAATTAAGAGGGGTTGGGAAAGGATTCCTGTAGATTCTACAGTGTAGAAGATGGGATTTTACTTGGTACTTAAGGAAGTCAGGAGGTAGAGCTGAGGAGGCAAACTGTTCCAGGCATGGGGGCCCCCAGAGAAAGTGCCTGGAGTTGAGAGATGGAATGTCTTGTTCATAAAACTATCCATGAAGCCAGTGTCATTGGATCAAAGAGTACATGAAAGGCAGTAAGGTATAGCAATGCTGGAAAGATAGGAAGGGGCCAGGTTATGAAGGACTTTGAACGCCAAGAAGATTGTGTATTTGATCCTGGAGGTGATAGGGAGACACAAGAGTTTACTGAATGTGTGTCTGTGTATTGGGGGTGGGGGGAAGTAACATGGTCAGATCAGTGTTTTAGGAAAATTATTTTAGTGGCTGAATGGAGGATGAATTGGAGTGAAGAGAGACTTGAGGCAGGCAGACCCACCAGTACGCTATTACAACAGTCTAGATGTGATGTGATGGCAGAGGAGAAAAGGGGGCATATTCCAGAAGTTACAAAGATGAAATTGCCAGGCCTTGGTAACAGACTGGATTGGGTTGGTGAGAGACAGTGAAGAGTCAAGGACGATCCCTAGGTTGCAAGCCTGGAGGACTGGGAGGAAGGTGCCTTCAATAGTAATAGGGAAACTGGAGGGGGACAGGGTTTAGGGGAAAAGATAATGAATTCTGTTTTGAACATACTGATTTTAGGTATCTATTTAATATCTACTTAGATATTAGATATCTAATTTGAGAAGGACAGTAGAGAGATTGGGGCAGGAAAGGCAGATCTGAGAATCATCATCATCATAGAGCTGGTAATTAAATACATGGGAGTTGATGAGATCACCAAGTGAAATCATATAAACTGAAAAGAAAAGAAGGCCCAGGACAGAACCCTGAAGGACCCTTATGATTAGGGGCATGATCTGGAAGAGGATCTAGAAAAAGAAACAGAAAGAACTATAAAATAAGCAGGAGGAGAACCAGAAGAGAATGGTGTCCCAAAAACCTTGAGAGAAGTGATCAACAGTGTGAAAGGCTGCTGAGAGGTCGAGGAGAAGGAAGACTGAGAAAAAGCCTTTGGATTTGGCTTTAAGGGGAACACATTGGTAAATCTGGAGAGAGGAGTTTTGGCGGAATAAGACTGGAAATTGGATTGTAAGGTGTTAAGAAGAGAGTGAGAAGAGAGAAAGAAGGTGGCGTCACCTGTTGTAGATGGCCTTTTCTTTAAACTGGTTTTGCCTTTCATTGCTTTTCTCCATTTTATGAGATGGTACTCCTTAAAATATAGTCCACTTTCTTTTCTCACAAAATTTTACAAATGAGTTTCTGTTCTAGACCAATGTTGCTCTTGGCTACCACTCTTCTATTTCATAAAAAAGAGTCAATCATTGCTGACTAAGGCACTTTTTAAACTCATTTGGTCTCCTTAACATAAGAACTGATTAACACTGGTTAAACTTCTATAGTAATTTATTAACAATTTGTGTCTATTTATTCTTTCTTTCACATATATTCCACTTTTTATCATCAATAACTTTTGAAAATAGGTCAGGATTAAGACTGAAATGTTTCGATTGCATACCATTTCTTTTTATCAATTTTTTATTCTTTACTCTAGCTTTATGCTAATTTTGATCTCTGTCCTAAATAACAGTGTGTCTACACAATTGATTCAGGAATGAAACCCACATCAGTAAAAGGTCACTTTTTGTCTGTTAAAATGTAATCGGTTTCATTTTTTGTAATGTCATTTGGGACTTGTCATGTCCAGTGCCTATGATGCTTTTTTTGTAGAAAGCATACATTCTATATAGGCATTAGGCTTCTAACAGGGGTGGGGCCTTGACGCCACATATGGTCCTCTATGTCCTCAAGTTCAGTCCTTTGATTGAATCCAAGCTTCACAGAACAAATCTGGATTCAGTCAAAGATGACCTGGAGGGCCATATGTGGCCTTGAGGCTGCAGGTTCCTTTAAGACTTTGGGTTCTATCATTCCTTATTTCTGAGCCAAATTTTCCAATATACAAAGTGCCCCAAAACTATTGGTGCAGAGGCGGCTAGGTGGTACAGTGGTGGCTAGGTGGCACAGTGAACAGAGCACCTGCCCTGGAGTCAGGAGGACCTGGGTTCAAATCTCATCTCACACACTTAATACTCACTAGCCATGTGACCTTGGGCAAGTCACTTAACCCAATTGCCCTGCCTTACCCCCTCCAAAAAAACCCAAATAAACCCCAAACTCTTGGTGCAGTTTCAGGTCTTAGTGGCCCAAAGTTTTACTAAGACTTTTGAAGCACCCTATAATTCTTGCCATCATCACCTGCTCCCACCTTTGCTTGAAATCTCCAAATATCAAAGGGTATGCTGATTTAATCTGGAGGGTTTTAGAGAGCTATTAGGAGAATTTCTCTTTTCTCTTTATCCTCTGCAACAGATGTGGGTACATAAACTACAATTATTTTTCATGGTGGTCTTTTTGCTAATACTTATCATGAGCCTTGCAATATAAAAAGACCAAATGTTCCATTAAATAATGTTTCTTGTTCCTTTGGGAACACAATAAAGACAACTCTGCCAACTCCTTTATTTTCCTCTCTAAGGACAGCATGTGTGACATCCTTTCATTTAGCTGTAACTTCCTTCTGTCTTCTGGTTTCATTTACAGTGAGAATGTTCAAATTAATGTTTCATTTCTCCCACCAGTATGTCCACTTTCTGGTTGCTAGCCAAGGATCTCACATTTAGAGTACCACCCATAACTCTGTTAAAGTTTGTACAGTCTAAAAACTGCATAACTTACCACATTCACTGCCTCCTTTTCTGCCACTTTACCACTATACCTGAAGTCACAGAAGGGCTCTGCAAAGGCCTGGGGGCTATTTTGTATTGTTTGTTTTTTGTTAAATTGTTTGCCATGACCAACGAAGTCAATATCGAGTGCCCTGCCTACTGGTGATGGGTCCCTCTGTACTTAGCCAGGCTATTTCTTGAAAAGTAGACTCAGTCTCTTGTTGGAACCATATCTGAATCCTTTCTGCATGGTGGGACCCATCAGGATGTGTGTTCCATTGGAACAGCCTTTCAGAACTCAGGGTTACTTCTGTGTCATGATGAAGTATTAGAGTAGGACTCTGAAATATTCCAAATTTTGAATTAATGGGTTTTTCTTTTAGAACCCATTGCTTTCAAGTACACCTACCCCTGGGTAATAAAGACAAGCACTCTACAGATTTTTACTTTAACAGACAAGAGAAATTTATGCTTGTTTTTCATAATGTGGACTATTTGAGGGGAGCATTACAAATACCACAGTAATAGGGAACGGGCACAAGAAGGTAAAAGCACTGTAATTCTGGGCAGACATCAGGAGGTTGAAAAGTTCAAAAGCCATGAATTTATTCCCAGATTGAGAGTCGTGGAAAAAGCTTCTTTCAGCTCCCACAGGTTGTGGCTGCCCCTTGAGCAACTGTTAAGTCCCCCTATAAATCCAATATAAACTGCTTGGGATTGTGGGAAGAAGCTGACTGTCCTAGAGGGCTTCATAAGTCAAGCAATTTTCTCTGTTAACTTCCATCTTATTTTCTTCTTCACACATTCTTTCTCATTCAGAGTAAAAGACTATTTGGCCTTCCAACTCCCACAATGTGCTGTTTACTAAACAATTATTTAGATATGTCTTTATTTGGATGAAGGGAGGTAATTTTCGGGGGCTCCAGGAAGGCTTCATAATTCTCATTAAAATGAATGAAAATAAGATTTTTATCACATGGATTTTTGCTTTACAGAGAGTTAGGGGTGGAGAAAGAATGACAAATTTTGCCTGTATAATGAAATATAGCTGTATAGATATTGGGATGGAAAATTTTTGGTTTAAAATAAACTACATAATCAAAATTTACGGTCTCATATACAATACTTCTTTATTATTCTTGGTATAACAAAATATTTATGTTTGTTGATGACTGGTAGGTTCATAATAAAAAGAGGGGAATAAAGAGAAAACTGATGGGGCATCTATTAAACTGCCAAATTTTCCAGTGGCCAAGGGAGTAGCAAATGGGAAGACTCCACTGTACTCCTCTGATGAAATATATTGAGTTGGAGAGGTGTCAAGCCTTGGTAACATTTCCGGGGCTCCTGGACAATCCAGCCTTGGGGAGGGGAGAGGTCTGCTACAGAGTCAGTAACCCAGGGATGACTTCTTCTAGAGGAAGGGTGGGTTCCTCTAGTGGCTTATGAGAGAATCTGTATTAGCTGGCCTTTTCCTGGGGCCAGAATTCCTGGGAAATGTCCAGGTACCAGGTTTCTTAAGAATTTGCTTGGCCTACTTTCTAAGGGTTATTCAAGCCCCTACATTCATCCTCAGTATTTATCAGGCTCAGCATCTTTTGGCTAAGATTCCTTATTCTGATTTAAGATCCAATAAAGAATCTCTTTTGAGAAATTCTTATTTGGAAAGAATTAATTAAGACCACTGGACTTAGAGACCTAAGGAACCAATGAGGTATAGTACAAAGAACAATGAACAGAATGAGGGTCAAGAGACTTGAAATTCTAGTCTAACTTGGACTAGACTTTAAAAGTCTAAATCTTTTCCTCTGTAAAATGTGGGACTCAGATTTGCAAGTTCTGGCACTGACATTCTACAAAATCCTAACTGATTTCCTTCCTCCCTGGTGCTCTGCTTGGCTGGTGCTTGGGCCTGGGCTGTCCTTAAATTGAACCTAATGTTGAGATTTCTCCTATTCCAAAGCTTAGGAACTCTCCATGAGGCTCCAGACAAACCTGGGTCTCCAGAGGATCCGGAGAAGGAAGATACACTCTTCTCCTTTTGGACTGACTGCTTAAGAGTCCCTGGCACATAACATAGAGATTTTTAGAAGTGTTCTGAATTTTAAGACAAAAGAGATTTCTCTAAAAAATTTACATATAAACTCATAGTAGGGTCAGGCTGAAAGAGAACTTACTAAGTCAGATAATCTCAGGGGCCTCAGAGGTCATCTAGTCCAAATGGCACCAATGGTTCTTAAGCAGGAATGCTCTCTATAATATCCTTAACAAGGGGTCATCTAAGCTCCTTTGACCACTTTTACTGTCTGTTGAGACACTCATCCCATTTGGGGGCAGCTCTCTAGTTCTAAGGAAGCTTTTTCTTTAGTGAGAGCTCCACTCTGTTTCCAAGTCTCTGCACAGTGCCTTCTGCCTTCTGTTCTATGAGGTCCATATGCCAAAGGAGTGATCAAATCTCAGTGGCACCTTCACTCTGAAGGAAGGAAAGCAAACTGGCGGCTCAGGGATACACTTCAATGCCTCTCCCAGGGGAACATTTCTCTGGGTGCCACGATGACAAACCTGGTAACAAAAGATTATTCTTTCCTTGACACTGTCAAGCTGCCTTTTAATTAAGTGCCACCGTGTTAATGTGAATAGTTCTGATTGTCATAGCCCATCAACCCTTGGCGAACTGGTTTGTTTGCTCTGGACAACAAATAACATTCCACACTACTGGATTTTTTTCTCCTGCAGTCCTTCCCTTCCTTCCCCACCTCAAAAAAAAATCACAATCTGTTCTGCTGTCTCAAGTTACATTCTGTAAATAATAAGCAACACTGATGAAATGCAAAAAGCTGAACATTTGTAAAACAGAAAGAAGTGTGGCGTGTCCCACATCTGGGTTCCATTAAACGTGCTCTCACCAGATCTGCTGATCCCTGTTTAATAAGCACACCAAGGCAATGCAGGGCAGAAGTGCCCCCATGTCTACTTGCCTTCGCTGGGCAGAGGGGAGCTTAATGGAGAAAAAAGGGGGAAGGTCTGGGGCCACGGTGTAGAGATAATTCATTCAGACAACACTGGGTGAATTGGCCTTCTTTCCTTCTGGTGTGTGAACATCCCCAACTGATGTGTTAGCTCGGGGGTTATGCCGCCACTCCTCCTCTGCAGTCCGCAATGTTCTTGAGGCCGAGCCCATGCTGCTTAAACTAAATAACATGGTTTAATGATAAAATGACTCAATGGAGGGAGCTGGTTCCCAACACTTTCAAAAGACTGCAAAATAAAAATAGAATTGAAGGCGACCCATTAAAGTCCATTTTGGTAAAACACTTGGAGACTCCTAGAGAAGTTCATTACTATGCCAGGCAAAATTCTTTTCATTTGTAAAAATCTACACGTATTTTCATACTCTCTCCAAAAAGAAACATGATAGGGGATAGGGCACAGGGAGATCTGGGTTCAAATCCTGCCTTCTTAGTTGTATGACCTTATGAAGGCAATCTCTTTAAGCCTCAGTTTCCTCATCTACAAAATGGGAATAATTATAGCACCTAACTCCTAGGATTACTGTAATGATCAAATGAGATAATGTAAGCAAAGTATTATGCAAACTTTTAAGTGCTACTTAAATGGGCCATCATCATCACCACCATTCCTGTTACTGTGTCTCCCCAAAAACTTTTGGGGTGGTGATCTTTTTCATTACAATACATCTTTAAATAGTGCCGGATTTACTGTTGTTGTTATTTAAAATGTTCTAGACAGGGTCACTGTCCTCATTTAAGTTGTACTTCATGACTTCTGAAGACCTCTCTGATGGTGAAAATCTATGATTTTTCATCTGAGTTTGTAAAAAGTATATGTCTGACTACAGTGTCTCCATTTCACTTTCCCCTTCTCCTCTCACCCATTCAATAAACTGCAATGGCTCCCTATTACCTGGAAGATAACATAAGAATTCCTCTATTGGGCATTTAAAGCTGTTTACAATCTGACCCTTTCCTACTTGTCCAATTTCCTTATACTTTATTCCCCTTCACAAATTTTGATTCAGTCATGCTGGCTTCTTTGTTGCTGCTCACACACAATACTCCAGTTTCTATCTTTGTGCCTTTGCACTGGAAAATGCTCTCCCTCACGTCTGTTTTCAGGAATCCCTGGCTTCCTTCAAGACTAAGCTCAAATAACATCTGCATGGGACCTTTTCTAGCTGCCCTGGCAACTAGTGCCTTCCCCACTAGGGTTACTCTCCATCCACTCTGTATATGTCTTATATATATCTATTTATGTATTTGGAATGTAAGTTTCTTGAGGGCAGGGGATGTTTTTAGTTGTATTTTCTTTTTGTATCCTCTGAGGTTGGTATAGAGAAAGTACTTAATAAATTTTTGGTAACTGACTGACAAAAAGAATAATTTGAAGGCTCCATGCTGAGGAAATGTCAACTTTAAGCTTCTATCTCAGTAGGCAGTGTGTTCCCTGATATTGTTGGTGTCAAAGTACACAGTAGACAACTGCTTGCTGGGATGCTGGAAAGGAGATTTGTGATTTAGGTAAGCAATTAGATTAGATGACTCCTGAATTTCCCTCCAAATATGTGTATCAGTTACACATTTACTCTAAGGGAACTTCATACTAAAGCTTAGTGAAGTATTGATCACAGTCTTCATTCATTCACTCAGAAAACATTTATTAAATATCTATTATGCACAAATGGAAAGAGCTCACAGATTCTCTTCAGAGAGGGAGCAAAAGAGTGTTTCATTGTGTACCCAATGGCAACAGGAAAAGATCATTTCAAAAGATACTTGGTCTTCTTGTCTTGTAGTGCTCATGATCACTCTAAGTAAAAAGACCACCACGAAAGTAATTACAGCTTATGTACCAACATCTTTTTCAGAGGATAAAGTAGAAAGAGAAGAAATTATCTGAAGGATGTGGGGGGAAAATCCTGCCAAACAAAGTTAAGATGTCCTTTGATATTCACTGGACTTGAAAGTGAAGGTGTAGACAAGGATAGTGAAAATTATGTTGTAAATAGTTCAGGATCAAGAAATAAGAGGCTCAGGGCAGATTATTTAACAGTTTTACATCATGAAAACTTACTTCAAACAGAGAAATAGAGATGGCAAACAATGAATATCACTACAAAAATGAAACTGCCCACACACTAATAGACTGGATAACTAGTTAACAATACAGGAGTTATTGTGGAATCTGTTATCCTATCCTATGCAGTCAGGTCACTAACTGGTTAGAACAAAAGATTAATACCACATTAGAAAAAAAATATTTAAATGAAAAGACATTGTGAGATTAGAAAACTCTCTAACCTAACCCGCCTATTAATCAGCTGACACAGAAAAACTGGAAATGGGAAAAAGCTAACATGGCTTCTAACATAATTTCTTAAAGTTTAACTGATGTAAGACAATTTCTTTGGCAAGAAGGAAGACAAAGGAGCTCAGAAACCACCCCAGCCCACAAACACTTGATCTTCCTGCCAAACAGCAAGACATGACACCCAAGGGTAACACTAAGTTAGAGTATGTGCTCATTTGTAGAACATTGCAGAGGAAGATGACAGAAGATTACGAGCAGTATAACCAAACAAAACACTAAACATCAGTTAGGGATAAAGCCTGAAGGGAACTTGGCATGAGAATTAGCTATGCCAGACTGGCCCTAGAGCACTTATTTGTAGTTGAAATTGTAAAGAGGATGACAAACAGACATGAGGTAGAACAGATCTGCTAGCATTTCAATAATGATCCAACATGAGGAAGTGGTAATGGAAAGATGGAGTCAAGAAGAAGAGCTAGACTCCTCCCGAAATACAGAGAAAATAAATCTTGGCTGGAGGTGACATAATTTTTTTTTTTTTTTGCATAGGGGAAGGCAGGGCAATTGGGGTTGAGTGACTTGCCCAAGGTCACACAGTGTCTGAGGTTGGATTTGAACCCAGGTCCTCCTGACTCCAGGGCCAGTACTCTATTCACTGCACCACCTAGCTGCCCCAGAGGTGACACAATTGCAAAACTGTTCAATAACTGATTTTTTGAAAAGATACAGAAAAGATCATTTCAAGAGGAGGGAAAAAAAAATCAGAAAAAGTACTTTTATTGCCCATAAGGCATAGATGACATCAACCTACCTATCTATCTATAGATATTCTATATATAACATTTTTATGATATTGGCTTATTTAAGCAGAGGGCACACTTGAAGAAAATGGGGATGGAAATAGTCAAATTTTCACAGATAATTTTCAACAGTTGACCAAATTCTCATAGTCATATAAATTACTCAGGGTCATAGAGAATATAAGACCTGGATTTGTCTTTTGTTTAATTTTTTTGGTTTGTTTTTAAAAGTATTAGGGTAAGATAAAATGTAGCCTTAAAAGGTTCTCCTTAAATATGATGTCTCCCAAGAAAATGTAAAATTGATACATGATCTTATAACAAATTTAATCACTAAGATAATTTTGTTAAGGGGCAGCTAGGTGGTACAGTGGATAGCATGCCACACTCATCTTACTGAGTTCAATCTGGCCTCAAACACTTACTAGATATCAAGTTACTTAACTTTATTTGCCTCAGTTTCCTCATCTGTAAAATGAGCTGGAGAAGGAAATAGAAAAATGGAGTCCTGAGAATCAAATACGACTGAAAATGACTGTACAACAAACTTTGACAAAGTTGCTAAGTATCAATATCAAGGAAAGCATAATACGCGGAGGCATAAAATCAGCTAAGATATTCATCACTATCACAAGGAATTATCTTATTGAGAGTGCTCACATAAAGATTCCTTATCCATGGTGAAGTTCTATAAATGAACTTATTTACAAGTGAATGGTGCTTATGGATCCAATGCTACTAATACCATTGTACTCTGTATTGAGCCCTGAACTCTACATAACCCACAATCATGAAAAAATGATAGGTATATTGCCACATTAATCAGTCAACAGATTTATACCGTGAAACTGAAAGGGGAGCCCACTGAGTGAGTCTATCAGAGAAAGACCTTTAAAGAATCTGTATCTCCATATATGTATATTGAACAACTGCTGCAGATAGTTAATAAAGCTAGGCTAGACTACTTTTGGGAACTTTCAGGGATTTTAATGATCCCAAGTAGTCTGATACCACTCTACCCTGCACCCACTAATTCTTAGCATCAAAATTCTTCTAATGATGTGACTCTGTGAAACATGGCACATTAAAATCTAACAATCAACATTTCAGGTTGACCCAAAGGGTAATGAAAAAATATGATAACTATGAACAGACTATATGACATATTAGCAACAATAACTTGTGAGAAAAGGGGTCAAACTCAAAGAGAAACAGGGGTCACTAATCTATACATAAGGATCCCTGCAGGCCACATGCTGACTTGGCTGTAGAATGTAATATTATCTATCTTTTACTGTATTTTAATTTTTGTTAAATATTCCCCAATTACATTTTAATCGGCTTTAGGCTGCATTCAGGAGTGTTGTGGGCTACATACCTGACACCTATGGTATAAAAGACCTCATCAAAGATGTATATGATGGGAATAGGATGTAGGCTAGTCTGATGGTGAGGAGTTATAATAGAAGAACAGCCTCTGTGCTGCACTGGTCAGATATTGAAAGAACCAAAGAAAGGTCTCCATACCTTAGGCAGAATGGGGTGAAGGTGCTCGATAGGGAATTTACACAAAGATACTGACACAATGATTACATAGGATGAAATACATACAGGTGCTATGAGTATATTTTGTAGAAGGCTCACTCTACATTAGGTGCTAAGAACAACAATGATAAATAAAACACTTTGGTCCTCATGGAGATTATGATCAGTTAATAAGTAATGGACGGGACATTACATGTACAAGTAAAGAATTGTGGTTCCTGATTTCATTGATGGCACTCGGTTTATGGCACAGATAAACATGAAACAAGCTGTGTTCTTAAAGAGTTTACAATCTAATAGGGCTGAGGAAGAGGGCGTTGCGATGTAAGGGACAATAAGATGCATTTAAAGGACAGGGCCAGGCAAAGTCCTATGAGAAACGTGAGGAAGGAAAGAATACTTTCATTTAGTAGTTGGGTTTAGGAGTAGATGGATAATGAAAGAAGGGAAAAGCTTCAATAAACAGAGATGGAGAGGCGCCCAGTCTGAGCATGAGCAAAGGCTTGGAGACAGGAGGGGATATGATGAGAACAGCGCTGAGTACCAGGACTAGGGGTCCACAGCAAGTAGCTGTAGTGAGAGTGTAGACACAGAAGACATTCCAACTCTTATTATGAACAGGCAACTGACAAAGCTGAAAACCAGCAAGTGCTCAATTCCAGTTCCATTTGGTTATTTTGAAGAAAGAAATATACTCATCTGTGCAAAGTCCTGTTGTAGGCAACGAAGGGGGAAGAGGGGAAGAAATAAAGATATTCTGCAACTTTTAGTTGTTCCAAAACTAAAGTTGTTCCAGGACACGAGCTATGCACACAAGAGAAAAACTTGAAAGCAATTATATAAAACACACAGAAAAATGCTCATAGAGTGCCCAATCATAAGGCACAAGTCCAACCAGAAATGATACAGAGGTTTAGGACAAATAACTGGAGAATAAGTATGGTAGGGATGAGGGTAGATTGTCACTGAAAGTCATGTCAAATGGTACAGCAAAGGATTCTGCAAACATGAGCACCACTCCCCAAAAGATTCCTGGCCCAATTCTTCTTGTCAATCACCCTTTGCTCTTCTTATTTTTCATCCTGAGAAAAGATCACGGTTGCATTAGTATTAGTTACTTGTCCTGTAGCAAATGGATGGCACAGGACACAGTACTGAAAACAAGCTACTAACAGATTCACTGCCCACAAGATTCAGCTTAGATTTGCCACTGAAGAAAGGAGGACATACATATGTAGACTGGACCAAGGGTATTTCTCAGTGGGCAGGAGGTTAATGTAGGTCCAAGTAAGGAAGGGAAAAAAGCAAAGGCTAACTAACTCTTGGCTCTGCCTTGAATTCTCTTCATACTCCACACTGCCAGAAAACATCTGGACCTGGTTTGAAGGCTTTACAGCTGCAGAACCACCAGAGGGAAGGGTCTGTTAGCGTTTTGTTGGAAATTCCTTTTGAGGGGTTTACAAATTGTCCTTTCTGATTCTTGCTGGGGTAAAGCACAATGTAGGAGACAAGTGAGTTCAGAGACCAAGTAGGGTTTACTTTGAGACACTCTCCTTTTCCCACTTTTAGAGCTAATGGGCCAGGTGGTGGGATAAAAAGAGATGAGGGGGGGAAAAGCACTTAAGGTTAGTTCAGGTGCGTTTTATATCATCATAAGAACTGGACATACCCATCTGCCCCTTCTACCACCACCCCCTGCCATTTTGTATGTTCTTCTTTGTGGAAAATGAAGCTGTTTCTATGTGGATTACTGGATTAATTTTTAACTATACATAAGAGTTAAGAGCATATGACAAGAACCCTCAGTACCAAAAGATCATAAAAAAAACGGTGGGCTGTGAGGAAGGGAGGACAAGTAAAGCCATGGTGTCTTCTAATTGGTCATGAACTCATATAAAGCTTCCCCTTACACACGAGTGGCTTTTTGCACGTAGATACTTAAAGGACAAAATCAAATTCTAGCAGTAATGGGTTCATACCCACTCAAGATCTGATTATGGTTCTGTGCACCCCTTGGCAATGAAGATGCAGATGAGGGGTTTATCCAGTATCAAGGCAAGAGCAAGTCCTTCTATTACTGCATACCTCCAGTTTTCTTTATTTTAGCATGAACAGGACAAACATGAACAAACAAATATTTCCATATACAAAAAAGGACAGAAGATTACACATGAAAGTAGTGAAACTCTATCAAGTGAGGATTTTCTTTTTTAAAATGATAAATTAAATTGCATACAGTAGTACAATGGACTGCTTGGGTGCCTTGGGTTCCTTTTTGAACTGAATGAGGTTGGAAGCTAGATTGTAAAGAGATAAGAAAAGAGTGAGAAGAAAGGAAATGGATACATCAATTTCAGAAAGTCTTCTCTAGAACAGTCACAAAAGGGAGGAAAGATATGGGATGAGAATTGATGGGGTTGAATGGATCAAGGGAGAGGTTCTTAAGGATGGGAAAGACACAGGTATGTTTATAGGCAGCAAGGAAGAAGTCAAAAGAGGGGGAGAAATTGAAGGTAAATGTGGATGGCAGAGGGGGTAACGCACTAGAAAAGATGGGATGCAATGGGATCACTTTGAAATGTGGAGGGGTTTGCCTTTGCAAGGGAAGTGTCACTTCTTCATGTGAGATCGGGGTGAGAGAAGGCATCTGAGTGATGTGAGATGAGGAGGGAAGGGAGACGAAGAAGAAGCTCTTGGCAAATGGCAAATTTTTTAAAGTGAAATATAAAGTCAGGTTCTTAGCTGAGAGGATGGTGGAAGGAGGGCCATGGAAAGTTTAAGGAAATCTAAAAATGTCTGGAAAAACCACTGTGGTGAGTAGGATAGTGTGTCAAATAGGGAGGTACAAAAGAAAGGCCTAGTGGCAGTGAGGGTCCTGTTGAGATTATGTAAAATAAATTTAAGTATATCTAGTCAACATGGTTTCATGATTTTCTTGAGCTTCAATGAGCAACATATGAGTAGGAGTGAAGACAGAGAAAGGTAGGTGTAAACTAAAGCTGAGACTTGACAGGGCAAGATTTTTGATAGGATAAGGGGCAAAGGGAATTGAGGCAAAACACTAGAGACCTGACCTAGGTTCACCAAGAGTGAAGATGGGGAAGAGAGAAAGGTGTTAGTGTGGGGGTGATGACTGGGGAAAGAACTGAGGGCTTGGAGGTCATGGTGAGGAAAGAATGGGGTTTGGTGTTGCAGGGTAGAAGGAGAAGTGGAATAAAAAGAGACTGCGATCAGATCAGGGGATTTCAGAGTTCATGAACATGGAAGCAGTGCATTTTGGGGTGATGGCAAGTTCAAGGACACGACTATCTCTTTGTGTAGCTAAAAGAGGATGGAGGAGTAGGCTTTGAGAAGTGAGCAAGTGGAGGAAGTGGGAGGTTAGGGTGCTTCAGGGAATATCAATATGTATGTTGAAGTCCCCTGGTATAAGGGTAAGAACTGGAGAGGAAAGTTCAGTCAGATACTAAACTACTAAAGAAAGAAGGGGAGCATCCTTAGGGTCAACAGACAACAGCTACCAGAATTTTGCCTGAGTGGTAGATACTGACTGAATGAACTTCAAAGGAAAAGAGGTTACTGAGTGATGGTGATTGAGTGAGAGTTTGAAAGTAGTAATAAGGAGCAATTTCCCCACCTGGACCAGTGAGTTGCAGAGAAGGCGTGAAAGTGCAACCAGTGTTGGAAGGGGTGGCCAGGAAGTCTGTGTCATCAGGAGGGAGTCAAGTTTCAGTGGCAGATGGAAGGAGCAGAAAAGAAAAAGACTTAAAATGAAAGCAAGTTTTGTTTCTCATGAAGCATGCATTTCAGAGAGCACAGCAGAAGGGGTGGATAGCTTAAAAGTAGGACACTGGGTGGGGGTAGGTTCAGGAAGATGCTAATAAGGGAGTGAGTTTGAATGGGGGGGGGAAGGAGGAGTTAGAATCCCTGGGATAGGGAGGGTATGGCTGGGTGGGAGTTTGTTAATCTTCATGGAATGAGTTCAAGTAGGTTATCAACATTCTTAGGGGTTTGGACTCAGGGTGGAGTCCTGTCAGGGTATTAGGCAGCTCAGAGAAAGGGACATGTGAAATGGTGTTTCTCACTCTCCAGGCAGGAAGAGGCCAGGTCAGGAGACAGTGGTGGCAGTTTCAGAGAAGAGAAGGAGGTGTATGTGAGAGATGTTATGAAAGTAAGATATTTACAGGACTTCCAGTTCTGTGAGGCCCAATAAGTATTTGAAAATTTGAGACTGGAGGTCAGAAGAAAATAAGGCTGCATAAGATTTGAGAATCATCAGCAAAGAGATAATAGTTTTGTATATATGGATCTTTTCACTCTGTCACAGATCTCTCTGGGGTATATGCCTAGTAGCCATATCAATGGGCATGACCAGTCCAGTGACTTTCCAAACTGCTTTCCAGAACTGTTAGACCAATTCTTCACAGCTTCGCAAATAGTGAATCAATCTGTCTATTCTTTCACAGTCCCTTCAACAACTGTCATTTTCCTTTCAAAACATCACTGCCAATCTGATGCGTATGAGGCAGAAACTGATTCTGTAATTAATGTCTCTATGTAGTGATTACAACCTCTAATTCTTAGTGATTTGGAACACTGTTTTTTTCCATATGGCTGTTGACAGTCTGCACTTCCTTTAGAAATACCTGTTCATATCCTTTGACTATCTATCTATTAGAGAACAGCTCTTGTTCAAATACATTTATACTAATTCTTCATAAATACTGGTTATCAGTACTTTGAGAAATTTGTTGAAAGGATTTCCTCCCTCAGTTTTGTTGTTTCCCTTCTAATTCTAACTGCATTGATTTTGTCTGTGCAAAAACGTCAATTTTATGTAATCAAAAATTTCCGGTCTATGTTTTATGATCTTCTCTCTTTTCTCTTACATCTAAATGAAGTCTGAATGAATGGAAAATACAGATAATGTGACAGACAACAGGGTGTGTGTCTCTCTGAATTGGGCTTGGTACCAAGGATGTACTGGGTACTAGAAAAGAGCTCTATTACTTTGCAAAGCCTGAGGTCCTTGGGTATAGAGATGAGGAGAAGGGCCTGGATCGACAAAAACAAGAAGGGCAAATAAATATCTTTCTTTTCAATCACTGGGTCTCAAAAGCTAAGGTAACATGTGTGATCAAGGAATGCCATGTGTACAAGCATTTTTCCTTCCTTAAAAAAAAAAAATCTTGTTCCTATTTAGGATCAGGAACCATGTTTCCTTTAGCATATTATATAAAGCACTGTGAACTCTTCAGTGTTCTCTATTACCATTAAGATTTCTATAGATAGGAATTTTTATAAAGATTATCTGATCTCCTTGTGGTATTTTAAAAATCACTGTTACATTAAATGTATCTAATTCAAAAGAGTAGCAGAATCATCTCTTCAACTTAATATAAACCACTAGCTAACATCTCTCTTTATTGTCCTAAAAAGACCACAGCATGGAACAATTCCATAGTTCCTAAGGAGCTCAATTAAGAAAACAAATATCCTCTATCCAATAGACCATTTTATCCACCATTGAAGCCCAAAGCATGCTGAACTCAGAGATTAATCAGTGGAGTACGGGACGGAATGTTGGACATGGTAATGATAACTGACAGTTATATGGCATTTCACAGTTCCAAACCAAGGTCTTCTTAACGCTATGTCTGGCACGCCGTCCGCCAGCGCTGCCTTCCCAAGAACTTTCTTCTAGGGACTGAAACTATAAGATCTGAAGCCAATCTTAGCCTTCTAGAGCAGGATGTTGAGAAATGGTTTTAAAAAGCTCTTTCCTTCTAGAACATATATAAAATATAATTGTCAAATCACAGAAGGTCATCAGGTCTATTCTTCTGCCTCTAAGAAACTTCCTCCAGGCCTCAAAGCACCTAAAATGTTAAAAACTGTAGCTGGCAACAAATGGGTGGTTATGGAAGCCTGCCAAGCACATAAATGTTCCAAGGCCCCCAGCGTTGTGCGCTAGGCTACAGTTCCCAGGTGACCAATGAGGGTGGCCTTGACTAGATGGCACTGCCATAATCTAGCTTCAAGGCAAACTAAGTAAAGTTTGGAGGAAGGGCACAAATTTAGGAGAGGAAGGCTATTTCAGAACAATCACAATCAGTCACACAATGACTGACACCATGATGAGGAAGGCTGAAGCAGTATATTAGAGTAAGGGGATTGGTTCGTGTGGTGGGGGAGGGCAGCCTAGTTCCCAGAAGAGTGAGAACCAGAGTTCATTTTGCCTGGCCTTGGCAACAACAGGCAGATACCAGCCCACAGAGAAGCAGGGCCAATTCTTTTGGCTCCTTACTCCTGCTGCTGTCTGGCCCACAGCACTGCTTCAAGTATGTGCTGAACGGAGCTAGAGGACAAGTCAGCCCCTCCAAACTAGATCATGTTTCTGTAAGGGTTAGGAGTTGTGTGCTGACCAAACACACAAGTGAAAGCAAGCTCAGAATGGCTATGGGTACAGAACTTAAGGCTTAGTTTTAGACTAATGGGAAGTGGGGATGGGAGGAGGTGGAGAGTTTAAATAAGTGAAATTTCAAGTTAGTATTGACTAAGGGAAAACCAAGTAATTCATATAATCTGAGTAAAATTTACTTAGGTTAGATTCAAGGCTTTTTATGTTCATTAAAAAAGATGTTGGATCCCTTTCTTCAACCCTGCCAATCACAGCTTCTTTTTATAATCTCTCTCTTTATAACAAAGCAATGAAAAAAGAAATGAGTCTGAAATCTCAGGAAATGCCACCTGACTTAAGTGGTTGGGATTCGTGATGTACTAAAGGGATGCTAAAAGTCTGCACGCTACTCTTTGCATTCTACAATTTGTATCCAAAAATGTGTCTAAAGTTGAGTTGGACCAGAGTGCTGCGAGGTCTCTTTCCATGCTGAAACCCTGAACTTCTGGGACAATTCCTTCACAGACCCTCTGTAGAAAGATAAACGATATATGTAACTGTAAGAAGGCACAGGAGACGGGGCACAAACAAGTCTGCTTCTGGTCCTACCCCATAATAACCATTTGGGGCTGAGATATGGAAATGTCTCTTTTTATCCCCCTAAGTCTTTTGGGGGATTTCCTGGATACTTCAAATCAGAGCCCTATCTACGTTCTGGGTGGTAATTTGCTTGCTTCTTTCAAAAATACCCTGCTTGAGTGACCTCTTATAAATTGTAATCCATGGTAACAGGCTAATAAAAATGATGCCAGTTCGTAAGAAAGAAGACTAGATGACATAAATACATAAATGAATGGTGGGCTCAAAGGGAAGCCTGTGGCTGTCAAATCATTGGCTCTTTTTTCCTTGGCTTGGGACTGGGGACCAAAGGCCTTTCTAGACCTGGCTTCCTAGTGTGCTCCTTGTCCTGCACAGTCCTAGCAAAGGGGATGGAACCAGTTCCACAGCCTGGTGATAGCCCCAGTTTTGTGGAGCTGGCCTTCCACCTGCTCTATTAGAGCAATTAGGGCACTGGAGGCAGTCAGAAAGTGAGGGGAAGGCTGGGGAAGGGGAGAAGCCTCCTTATAAGGCTGAGCTGTGCTCTGAACCAGCCCTCCCGCCACCTTGGCCAGCAGCAGCACGGCCCCCGCAGAATTCTGCGGGCTAGGTTTCCTGTTGTGTCAGCCCCATTTCCTTCAGCAACATTACACCACAAACAGAGAGAGCCTCTGAACCAGCTTCAGGGCGGCCCAAGGGCCAGGCCAGACACACAGCCTGCTTTACCTAGGCGAGGCAAAATGTTGCAGACCCCCCTCCTACCTCCCCATGCTCTGTTTGAAGGGCAAACCCCAAGGCCCTCCTCTTTAACCTTCGCCTCTAGGTCTGAATGGCAGCTGGGGCTATTACATGCAGCGTGAGAGGGTTAAACAGGACAGCCTCAACTCTTTATAAACTTTTGCCCTCTGGATATGTACTCATTGGCGGCAGTACAAGACTTGAGCTGTATTACACGCCTTAACGATATGGTTCAACTGTCGGTCAGGCTTGGGGCCTGGCAATGTGCCAGACCGCAATCAATGGGACACAAAACCTCCCCCTTTCAGATCATCACGAAGGCTCATATTATCTCCTTTTCGTCGTGCTGGTTAAATTTATGGAGCAGAACCCTGAAGCCGCATTCCTTGGCCTGGGCCGGCCCACGCGGGCCTCCCTTTGTTTGGTACTGTAAGCGAGCCCTGCTTCGGAGGATTGCAGGGTTGTTAGTTCAGGCACTGACTGTTTGCTCATGACTGAAATGAAAAGAGTTCAGTGGAAGGGCAAAAGGACAGCCCGAGTGTAAAACCCTATCCCAGCAGGCCCTGGGCTCCTCTCTAGAGGTCTGTCCAGAGCTCGTCCTTAAGGCAAGAACTCACTCAGTTAGTGATAAAGCATAATCTTCCCTTGCACAGACAGGTTGGGAAACAACAGCTGAGTCCTGCTCAAACCATACTTTGCTCCAATGATAACTACATCCCTGGGTGCTGCTGATCCTGAGCTCACTGTTCAAGTCCCAGGCTGGGGCACATACCCTCTGGTGCCAAGATTTTCCTCTAAATGCCCAGGAGACATCTGAGATGAAAATAATAACAAGCAGACAGTGTTTGATACTTAGTAAAGCACAGACAGGCTTCAGGGAATGCTGCATCCTGAGGTTTACCAGGGCATTTAAGAAGGATGTTGTCACTATGCATGTGTGTCTGGTGCCTCACTCTGGCCAAGTAAAACCTAATGGTTAGAAAAAGGTAGGGAGCCTGGGAATGGAACCCAGGCTCTCTACAAGGCTATGGCCCCCTCTCTCATCCATTCTCTTCTTTCCAATGCCCTAGTTTGGCTCCCCTCATCTGCTCACTGCCTCTGGGCCAGCCTGCATACGCTGCTTTGTGTGCTCTTCCTCAAGAAGAACCACTCTGACCAGGCCGTTTCCTTGATGAAAAACCCTAAATAACTTCCCACAGCCCCAAAGGTGAAAAACAGAACCCCTGGCCTGGTCCTCTGCACTCTAGAATCTGTCCCCTCTCCACACCTTGATGATCTGCTCCTGGCACCTTGGACCACCTAATGCTTTCTTCCCCAACATGACACACACTTTTATTTGCATCTGGACCTTGGCTCACACAGTTCTACTTTTTAAAATTTCACCTATCCTTCCAAGCCATCTCTTCCATCAGAGCCTTCCTCAACTCTCTTTTTCTGTATAACCCTGAGTAATCTCTGACTCTTCTGGGGCCCTCCAGGAAGTTGTTTACATCTCCTCTTCTATAGCACATAGCACCTTCTCTCTGGGATGATAGGTAGGGTACCCCTCTTATCTTATCTCTCCTATTGTATCTTAAATTCCTTGAGGGAAGGGACCACCTTTTGTCCTCCCTCCCACCCCACCCCCAAGCTGGGCTCTGTGCTTGGATTGTGCTCTAATCTTAGGCAAACTCTTCACACATGGATGCCAGGCCTCAATGGATCCATATGTAAAACTAGCAGAGCTGAGTGTAGTGGTACACGGAGGCTGACGATGGCAGATCTCTGGAGCCCACGATTTCTGAGCTGGACTGGGCTGGAAGGACTCATCAAAAGGACTGGGTATTCATACCATTATGAATAGGGTGAACCTGGGAGCAAGAATGGCCCAGGTCATAGCCTAGGGAGGACAGAGCTGGCCACTGTAGGAAAAAGCAGGCTGACGCTCATCTTGACTAGCGGGACTGAGCCCATAAGCAAGTCCCTTCACTGCCAGCGTAAGTGGGATGGGGAGACTGAGGACATTTGCCAGCAAGGGACTTCATACCAACTTCGTTGTCCCCAAATTCCTCGGGTCATTAACAATCTGTTAAAGGGGTCAGATTCTAAGAATGATGAATTCTGGGAGTAGAGAAAAACCATCTCACCAAAATCCATGCAAAGAGAGAAGGAGATCGGGAGAAAGGGCAAAATGGAGATGGTGGTTCAGAAGACTAGAGAAAGAAATTCAGCCCAACGTTTATTCAATACGTCGGTGGTTTATTTCATACGGTTTTCTAATGTGTAAAATGAGGGGGTTAGAATAAATGATCACTAAGGTTGCTTCCAGCTTTGAAAAGTCTGTAGTTTATGAGAAGATTTACATAAACTGTTTCAAAGTAACAGAAGCAAAACCAGGAAAATAATATATACAGTGACTAAACATAAAAAACAACCACGATAAACTATAACGATTAAAAGCAACCCCAAAGAAGAGACCTCAAAGACCCCTACTTTTTGGGTGGTGTGGGGGCTATGGGGGTGGAACAATTCATACCACAGCAGACTTTTCTGATACTGTAGCCTAACTTTTGGCTGAGCTTTTCTTTTTCCTCCTTTTTTTATTCTTCGTTACAGGGGAAGATTACCTAGAAGGGCAGAGGAGGAAGGGTGCAATGGGAAATGCAAAAAATAGCACCAAAATTAATTTTAAAAAGAACATCTACAGTCCTATGACCCCGCTTCTGTTAATTTAATCTGCTTAGCCGTATTTCTAAAAATAAATTAATTGCAAACACCCCACAAATCCACCACGCTAAGGGTCAAATGTTTAAACAAAACAAAGCAAAGCACGCCGCTGGTGCGCGCCCCCCCGCTCTTCGGCACTCTCCGCCCTCGGGAGCGTAACAGTTGTCCGGGTTTAGCGAGCCTTTCTCGCAAATTTCAGCACGACTGTCTGTTTCAGATCATGCTTCGGTCCACTCTAGGGATGCATCCATTTGAAAGGCCATGCATGTCCAAAGTGATCCAAGGATTTCTGAGTGGAGATTGTGAGTCCGTTACTCCCAGTCCTTCATAGGCCTCTTCTGCTCATCGTTCTGATGTTTATAGATGAGCTAATGTGTTTTTCTTTCCAAGTCCTCCAACTTACCTTTTTCTGAAGAAGTGCAAGAGGGAGGAGCAGAAGGAAGAGATGGAATAAGGGAAATGGAAAGGTCTCTTTCTCTATTTTCTCATCCGTGCACAATGGTAGGAATAAGAATAGGAGTAAATATTAAACGGCGCCACTGAAACTATGATTTCATGCAACCAAGAATGTTCTCTCAAGGAAATAAGGTGTAGTAAGAGGTTCAGGGAGAAGAAAAAAAGAAGAAAATATATATCACTGAGCTCTTAGGGTGGGGACTCAAGAAACTTGAAGGGAAATGCACATTTGAACCAAGTAGCCCCTAGTGACTAATATGCAAGCTCAGAGTTAGATTAAGTCTTTAAACATATTAATAAGCCTTAAGTAATCAAATGTTTTACAGATGAATAGTTGAAAAAGAATTTTATGCATAAAGATCCTAGAGGTGATAGAATATTGCTATATTAAGGCTTTGAAAGCCGCACATAGGATGGAAAATGAGGTTATGTAATTGGCCTAGACAGATTTTGAGAAGCTGAAAACAGTGACCCCCGCCCCCAGTTCTCCACTAGCTATTACTTTTGTTCTCTCCCCTGAACATTTTTTAATGTCCATATCCCAGTGACATAAAAACCTCAGTCACCATAACCACCAGCAAATGAGTAACAGTGCACTGGAGATCACTCAACAGCGCCAGGGATACTAATAGCTTTAGAACAACATGCAAAAGCATCTCAGAAATGTGATTATTTGAATCACTGCTATGTTCCTCTCCCTGCTGGATTCTCTGTTTATGGATCTATTTCTCCAGAGCTCTATGAGCTATTTGGCACCTCCATTCATAACAGAACTGTGGGCAGTGCTAACTAGCACTAATTTGATATGGGAAATGGGAACTAAAAGGAAACATGTTTTGGAATTTAGTTTTCACACTGTGCATATCCACTTCCCTGGGCGAAATATCCACTGCCAAAGGTTTTAAATAGATTTCTTGGCCACTATACAGCTGAAACACAGAATTTCAAGAATTTGAGCACCTCTGCTTTGATCATGCCTATACGAAACCTTGCTTCAGCTGATACCAATGGCTTACTCAAGGCAAGTCCTGTTAAAGTCACAACTCTGAGCTCATAGTTGCCACTGTAATATGCCACCATATTCCCATGAAACTCTATGGGGAAAATGGCTTAACTGATCAAATACTGTGTGGCTTAAGAAGGAACTAGTCTTTTGTACAGTGGAAAAAGTTCTGCAATAGGAGTAAGGAGACCTGGATTCCAATCCTGGCTCTGCCACTTGGTTGTGTGACTTTTGGCAAGACAACAGATCCCTCTGGATTTCCTCTCCTATAAAATAAGGGGGTTGGGTTAACTGAAGTCTGTAGTAATGACAACTCACCTTTAGATAGAGCAAAGGCATGTTTTGCCCAAGACTAGGACCCTTTAGGGAAATGATTTGGGTATTGGTATCCTAACGCCGGTTGGTGTGGGGTGTTGGCATAAAAATACCTACACAACTCTTCAAATTTGAAGACATGAGAACTTTCACATTCATTTGGCTTCAACCTTACCCAGGGTCCTAGTCCTTTCAGTAAATTAAGTAACCAGTAAATTAAGCTCTCAGGAAACTAGGTTCATGGTCTCATTAAACTTTAGGTGAAGAATGAAGTCATCATGTCAGCAGCCCCAGGAAGCAGATTTGCACAAAAACACCAAATACCCCATTTTACTGATAAGGAAACCAATCTAGTCATAAGGAGCTTGTACTAAGTTGTAGAGAACATAAAAGGCCTAAAATAATAGAATATGGAGGCAAAAGCATACTAAGGACTCTTTCTGGGGCTAATGGGTAGGTGGGAATGTTGGTTCTGAAATAAAAAAAACAAGAAACATTTATATATCTTGTCAAGAAGCTCATTTTCAAAGATTAGAGAGAGCTTGACAATCTAAAGGTAGCTGTTATTTTTACCATGAGAAAACTCAGGAAATAACATAGGAGCAATACATGAAATCCTGTCATATAAACTATCCACCAAACTAAAAATGAATGCAATGAATGATTTTCCCTCCCAGATTGTGGCCAGGAGCCCTGGGAACTGCTTTATTTTTGCAGAAATAGGGTTCCTGACCTCTAAGATAATATTCATGAAAGAATGTTCTGACAGCAGGCAAGGCAGACAGATAAAACCCTCAGTAGTTCCAGCAGCCCAATGAACTGGAATCTGGTTCAACAATTCAAAACCCCTGGAAAACAGGGAATGGTGGACTGTCGCGCGTCTGGAAAATATAACCATTTTTAAAGAATGCTTTCCAAGCCACGTAATGCCTTTAAGAGCTGTTTATCAAGAGGGCTGGATGTGCTACAGTGGCTTGACACAGTCTGTCAGCTGTTAGGGGGTCTCTCCCCCATCTTAATTTCCATGAGCACTCCGTCATTCTCAGTGGCCTTACCCTCTCCCATGTAACAGATGCCAGCATTTTAAAGACATTTGCCACATAACTTACCCAAACCTGGCTCAAGGGCAGATCTCCATGTCATGTGGGGATCTTGGCTGAACTCTGCTCGAACCCAGAGGCATATCATTTACAGCAGACGCTAACAATAGTTTGGGATCACCTGCTTGACACAAGAGGGTTCACAGCAAGTTCGTGACCCCTGAACACCTTTTCCAATAGTATTTCACCACAAGGGCCTAGAGCTTACCAGAAGAACATCAGCACATGGGCATGAGCGAGCTACTTTTTTGAGCTGCCTGTTTTTTATGATAAAAAATACGGAGGAGAGCAACACCCAAAGAGAATTTCCTAACTTCCATTTGTGGCAATGCCTTAGTCTTCTATTTCCAACTGCTATCTATTCCTGCTCTGCCCTGGCTCTTCCTTGGCACAGGAGGTAGAATTCCCATTTTACACTTTTGATGCCTCTGATTCCTGGCCTATAAAATGCTGGGGATAAAATGGCCCACTCCGGCATCTAGACTCCTGCTTTCCATTTGTCTCTCTGCCTCTCATCTTCCCTTCTCTGGATCAGCAAAGAGCCAGAGATGTTACTGTTCACTCTCTTTGAAGAAAGACCTCTTGCCCCCAGAGTGTCAAGATAAGGAAACTTTCAGCAACTTCCTTTCTAAACTACAAAACCCATCGGCACCCAGGATCTAAGGACAATCTTTCTCCAGCTGCTGGTCCCCTCCAAACATCTTTTATAGTTCAACAAGGGGTGGCGACAGGGCCCTGTCACTCTCCTTCTGAATGTTATTTCTTTCATGTTCTCAGGATCTGACAAGAGCCTTCCACAACCTGTTTCTTAAAAACACACCAAGGGGGTAGGGGTGAGGGAGGGGGTGAGAGACTAACAAGAGGCTCCTGGAGAGCTCTGGGAATGGTGACACTGCACTGTTCTTCACACTCAGCATTTTCACGCCACCTCCCTACTTATTAAACTCTCGTGGCTCCCCACTGCCTGTAGTAAGAAATGTACCATCCTCTTTGGCCTTCAGAACCTAGTCCCTTCCACTTCTCCAGTCTTCTTAAACTGTTCTCCCTTACATTCACTCTTCCATGGTTATGCAGGCCTCCTGGGTGTTCCAGGAACAAGACCCTCCTGACATTCTCTCTGCCTCTCCCCCAGGCCTGGAATACTCTCCCTCCTCATCTTGACCCTATTGACCTCCCTGGTTTCCTTTAAGTCCTAACTAAAATCCCCCCTCTTATACAGAAAGCCTTCCTCAACTCCTCTTAACTCCAGGGCAGTGGTGTCAAACTCAGAAACAGGGGTCACTCATCTGGACATAAGGGTCTGGGCTGCATACTAACACAGTTTGAAAACATGTAACATTATCTATGTTTTAATTTGTTAAATATTTCCCAATTACATTTTAATCTGGTTTGGCCTCCCTTGGGAGTGCTGTGGACCTTATGCAGCCCATAGGACCTATCTGGTGCCTCTGCTCTAAGTCTTCCCTCTTATTTCCAATTGTCCTGGATATAGCCTGTTTGTTTGCTTGTGGGCTCCTTGAGGGCAGGGGCTGTCTTCTGCCTCTTTCTGTATGGCCATGACCTAGCAGACGGCCTGGCACAAAGTAGGTGCTTACTGACCATCCTCTGCATTCCCGTGCCTTCTCTCTGTTGATCACCTCCAGATCCATCCTGCCTACAGCTTGTTTTCATGCTGTCTCCCCCACTGCATTTCGAGCTGCCTGAGAGCAGAGACTCTCTTTTGCCTTTATCTGTATCCATGGTGTTTGGCATCCAGTAAGTGCTTAATAAAGGTTTGCTGACTGAAAGAATGTTTCTCTTATAGAAGTGGAGTGGCTGCCTAAGCAGCCCCTACTGTGCAGCGAAGGAGAAAAACGAACATCCTCCTGGTCCCTTAATTGGAGACAGATAGCTCAGCTGACAACAGTTTAAAGGCAAAGGGGTCCTTTCAGAGTTGTGGCAGAAGGGTTAATCTTTCAACCTTCTTTTTAGCTCCCTTTATCACAAAAAGAGTATTTTAACAGAAGCAACAGATGCTAGGATGTGGTGCTTGCTAATTTGCTAATGTGAAGTGGGCAAGGGCAAGAAGTTTCAAATACACTTAAGATTCCAATGAAGTAAAGCTTAGAAGGTTGCAGGAGACCTACTTTAATGGAGCAAAAAGATTTAGGATAAACACACAACATATTTAAATGGTGTTGCTAAAGTACTTTATGGTACTTAAAAACAGTTCTCAAGTATTTTAACTATTCTCTCTATATTCTTGTCTATACTATCAGTTTACAGTAAAGAATTTGCTAAGAAAGCTGAGTATCTCACAAACTGAATTTTTAAAGAATTAATAAGGTTCCACTGTAGTTCAAACTTAATAATAAAAGTCTCCTGAAGTTACCAACTTGCAACCAATGGACATCAGAACTTTTTACAAAATGGTGACTCCTTAGGAGACAGGCAGATGCCAATTATGACTCTTCTCCTTTTACTGTTAAAATAATCTAAGCATACAGACCTCCCCCTAATATGTCATGCCTGTATCCTGATGAGCTGACATCACAACAAATTGTCAGTCACAAGACAACCAAAGTCAACCATTATTTTTTCTTGTAATCAGTACTCTTCATTGTGACAGGTTAAGTTCTGAATTTATTTTCTTCTGAAGTTTTCTAGGGTCACTTGAATTTTATGATACAGCAGGACCACCCCTGCCATTATCTGTGTTTGAAGTAGTTTGGGGAAAAACTACCAGGAGCTCTCTCTGGTATTATCACATGACAACTGCATCATAAAACCCGCCTTCAGGGAATTGTTCAAAGGAATTGATTCAAATATTCTGTGTTAGTGCTCATTTACTACCTTTGCTAAGTTTGAGACAGAAAGTTATAGCTTCAGAAAATAAACTCAAAAAAATATATGCTTTCTCAATTAGCCAGATAAAATGTGTACTGACTATTATAAACATATGGTAGACTCTTTCTTACAGCTTTGTCCAAAGATGTTATATATAATCTTGAGACTGATGTTAATTTCATATATAAACATCTCAGGATGGCAAGCTCTCTAACAATCAGATACATATTTTGGCTATGATTTTTTTTTTATGCTGAACAAACTCTTTCCCCTCTGTTACTACAGAAACTCACAAAATGCCATAAGAAAACTAAATGAGACCAACAGAGACATGAAGAAAGAGAAGCACAGACTCCCATTATAGTGATGACGCCTGCCTGATCAAAATTAATATGCCACAGATGATCTAGGATATATTTCCTGGCAAGGCTATAGCACAATTTTATTTAAAAATGAAATTGCTGGTCAAGGAAATGCCCCCAAATGAATTTCAGACTTATTTGCCAGAGTGCAGTCCTGTCTGCCATACTATGGCACACAGCCTCTCTTGCTATAGTGTTACTATTCATGTGCTGATGGCTTGTCAACCAAATCTGTGAAAAGATTATTAGACCAGAAAATGGGAAAAGTGAATATGAGTCCCCCAGCTCTACAGCTAACTAACTTTATGACCCTAGACAAGGAACTTCACTCGTCTGGGACTTGGGTTTATCCTCTATAACACAGGGACATTCATTTTCCCAGCACCCTCCACCCTCCCACCTGCCCCAACAGTGGGGATTTGTGAGCCAAATCTTGAAAAGGAATTTGAGCTCCCCAAAGGACACAATACCGATTCAGAGTGGTATAAAAACAATGATTGATTTGAGGAGGCTTCCATAATTCCTTGTGGGTCTTCATATTACTAGTCTGACCATGCATAGTCCCCAGAGGGAAGAGAAAATAAAACCCTGATTGTGACAAATATAGCTGTCGAAAAACCCAATCTGCAAGCAAAATGCTCATAAAATGACAGTAGCACCTGGAGATTCTGCAAAAAAAAGGGGTTTGGTGTGAAATTATGTGAGGGGCCTAAAAGCTCATCAATGAATATGGCCACTTTTGGGGGTTGTTATAGGTAGAATCATTAAGTGTCATAGTTCGTGGAATCAGAACGAAAAGGATTTTCACAACCATCATGTGCTTGGGACATTGTGTGTGTGTGTGTGTGTGTGTGTGTGTGTGTGTGTGTGTGTGTGAGAGAGAGAGAGAGAGAGAAAGAGAAAGAGAGAGAGAGAGAGAGAGAGAGAGAGAGAGAGAGAGAGAGAGAGAGAGAGAGAGAGAGAGAGAAAATAAGGTTGCAAGCTTTGTCTGAGCTGCAGTTTTGGAGCCCCTCTTTACACAGGCAGGGGAAGTACAGTGGATTTCAAAAACAAACAAGCCACTAACAATTGGGGGGTGGGGGATACTCTTTCCCTCTCACCCACTTCCAGGTGCTGTCATCTTGCTGATAGGCTTCAAGAAAAAAAATATTATACCCACCTAAGATCATCCATCATCTGGTTTTAAGACCTCAAAGAGCCCTCTATCTAATAAGAAGTGACTCTCCTGAGCTAGGAATCATATTTCTTTCTTTCTTGATGTTGCTCATAAAATACTTCCCTTATTCTCCAAACATCAGAGTTTAAAAAAGGACAGTTCAATTACCTGCAGGTTCCTTAGGGAAGCTCTATGAAATCTGCTCATGCTAAGACCCAAACACTGTGATTCCCAGTTTGGCTAAGCACTGGGCATAGCTTCTATGCCTCTCTTAAAAACATCAGTTTTTCTTCAACTAGAGGGGGCTTAAAAGTTCAGAAGACTAGCAGAGACACATAGGAACTGCATCCCAGACTGTTTGCTGCCCCTTTGCTCTTTACAAACTCCCATAGGTTCCCTGTCTCCTCCCCCCACCACAAATCAAACTTCTTTACCATTAAGCTTCTACTTTTTCCCCACCTCAAATAAGTAGTTATCTTTTCATCATATTTCTTTCAAAGTATTCTGCTTCTTCTCCTATAATTCTTTCTTTCCATTTTCCATTTTTTGGGGGTTTCAGGACAAACTTTGGTGACAGGTGGGACAGAAATCCCTATCAAAAATGCCTCCCCTCCCTCAGCATCCAGGAGGTCGAGCTGTGTGTGGGAAGCACACTGGCTTTGGAGTCTAAGTCCCTGGCACAAATATTGCCTCCCCATAACTTAATACCAGAGTGACTCCAGATAAATCTTTACCTCTTCAGCTACGGCATAACATCTGGTTTAGATGACATTTGGTGAGAAGTCTATCCGTGAAGCGTCACTCACACTGAGGGGGAGGGCAGAGATGTTCATGCTCACCACTATTGTTCTCATGTGTAGTCATTTCTCCCCATCTGCTCTATTCTGGGACTCCTCTGACCTCTCCACTAGGGCCCCAAGAAACTCATCAGTGGGAAAACTGCATCATCCTATAAGATCCCATCAGCCCTGGCTCTTCACCTCACCACCACCCTCTGCCCCTCTAAATGGAGGGTGCTGCCTTGAGCTCCAAAATCTCTTTTTAAGGAAAGGGCTCATTTCTCCTCTGGTTGCACTATTTTGGGACTTTTCTGAATTACTTCCTTTTGTGTACTGTCTTCAAGCTCCTTGGGGGCAGGGGCTGTCTCTGGTCATATCTGTATTCCCAGTGATTAGCACACAGGCTGGCACACAGTAGGATCTTAACTGACAGACTAATATTTAATGTAGTGCTAGAAATGTTAGTTATAGCAATAAAATAAGAAATTAACGAAATAAACAGAGGCAACAAGGACACGAGTATTGCTTTTTGCAGATCTTCATACAGAACCCTAGAATCAATTACAATTTTAATAAAAATAATAACTTTAGCAAAGTAGCAGGATATAAAACAAACCTATACAAATCATCAGTTTTTCTACATATTACCAAGAAAACCCAATAAGAAGATATATTCCACTCAAAATTAACTACAGAATGTATAAAATACTTAAGAGTCCACCTACCAAGACATACATAGTAACTATATGAATACAGCTACAAAGCCTTTTTTATGGAAAAAGATTGATATGTGGAGAGATACTAACTGCTCATGGTTAGGCAACCATAATTCCAAAGGCCTTATAATCAAGCAAGGTTTATATACCTCCAGACAGAGAACTGATAGACTCAGAGTGCAGACTAAATCACATTTTCTTCCTTCCTTTTCTTTCTTTCTTCATAGTTAATGCTGAAGGTTTTTTTTTTGGCATGACTCTGTGTGTGTGTTTATTTGCAATGGGTTTTGTTCTTCTTGCCTTCTCAATGGGTGGGGGAAGAAGAGAGGGGAAGGAAAGAATTTGAAACTAGAAACAAAATAAAATTGAATTAAAAATAGAAAACAAGAGGAACTGGTTGAGCTGTAAGGTCCTTACAAGCCAGGGATCCTTAACCTGTTTTATACCACAGACCCCTCTGGCAGTCTACTGAGCTCTATCAATCCTTTCACAGAATAATGTTTTTAAATGCATAAAAGACATAGGATTAGAGAGGAAACCAATTACCTTGAAATACAGTTATCAAAATATTTTTAAAAACATGTTCACAGACCCCAGGTTCTGGGGCTTTGCTCTAAGCTCTAAATCTATGGTCCTATGAACTAAAAGACAGATTTACTGGGTAGGCAGAAAAGACCTTAGGCTGGGAAGCACTGAATTCACCAGCTAGATAAAAAGTAACTCAGAACTAAGGAGCCCCTTTTAGAATTATCTTTTAAATGGGACTTCTGTGTACCTATACTGACTAGTATATGCTTGGTAACCTTATATTTTCCACACAGTAGTAATAGTTTTGTGCACACTAAACAGCTGTCTCTGATGACTCATTATAGAGGTGGGGAGAGAGGAATTAGTGGATCAAAGACAAGCAAAAAAAAAGTCCCCCTTCTCCTTCCCTCTGACCTTTGAATTATTAGAGGATACCAGTAAAATTGTTCATCAGCAAAAGAAGGGGTGAGTCTATTGTCATAGGCTTAGAAAGCAGTGGACACTGCCTCATTCACCAAATCTCAGAACACTAGAACTAAATTTCCTGAAAATTTAAGAGTTAACTCTAAGGTAAAAAAAAAAAAGCATTATTTCATATCATTCATGGTAACTTTATAAAATATATTATTTTGTTAGGACTGGCTAAAGATATAGGGTTAGAATTACATAATTTTGGAGTTGGAAGGAAACTCAAGAGGACATTTAGTCCAATCCAAACCTAAACAAGAATCCCCTCCTATAACATCTCTAACAAATGTTTAGTCATTATCTGGTTGAAAATCTCTAGCAAAGGAATACCCTGACATCTCCTGAAGTAGCTTATTCCAATTTGAGATGGCCCTAAATTATTAAGAAATTTTGCTTTGTAGAGTTTAAATCTATTTTCTTGCAACTCTTACTGATTGGTGCCCTCCAGAACCAGGGAGAAGAAGCCTAATATGCCCTCAGGCTCTTGGAAACAGTTATCATGTTCCCTTTCTGTCTTATTTTCTCTAGGCCAAACACCCCCAGTTTCTACTCAGCGCATATTCTCCAGTTTCTTCACCATCTTGGGTGACTTTCTCTGAACGTGCGCTACCTTGTCAATGTCCTTCCTAACATGTGTTAACAGTTTCAAAATTGGAAAGGTTTTAGGAATTCAGAATAGCAGTTCCAAAATGGATTATTAATGAAAACTAACCGTCTGGAGCAATATGTCTCTAGTCTTTGAAGGCAATATTGTAGAGGTCTCTTGTGCCCTGGGATGTTGCTTTCTGAGATAGTAAACCAAGCTGGACATGCCAGAGATATGGGGTCATTGTAGGAATTCTTAGGTTCTTATGCAACATTTTATTCTGAATGCCCCAGAACAGTGGTTCTCAACCTTCCTAATGCTGCAACCCTTTGTATGTGGGCTATCAGCATGTGGGCAGACCCACCTGGAGACGGATAGAGGAGCTATGTCTCGGTTCCTAAGACCATCGGAAATATGTGTTTTGTGATGGTCTTTAGGCAACCGCTGTGACCCCTGTGAGAGGGTAGTTCGACCTCCAAAGGGGCTGCAACCCACAAGTTGAGAACCACTGCCGCAGAAGGTGAGAAAGCACTAGAGAAAGTTTCCCAAGAACTTTAAAGTATACAGATATACAAATAATGTATATTCAAATTTTCTTTTGCTTTAAGCAGAAATAGGATTTTGATGAGGAAAGCCTGATTAGAAGTGATAACCTGAAGTCCAATTTTCTCTCCCCACCCCACTGCCAAACCATACACACACAAGTTCTTCCTTACAGATCTTGTCAGACCGATACTTTAACATTGCCTGGATATCAAAAAGCTGGATGTGGAGTTTAAAGACATCCCTTGATAAAATGAAATTGGGCACATGTGGTAGCTAGGTCTATGGCAAAGAATGGGTTGTCTGGATAAGGGCCATTTGTCTCCATGGTGACCATACGCAAAGAGAAGTATTGATATTATATTTAAGGAAAATGTCTAGGCCTCTCACCTGATATAGATGCTGTTAAGTTCTCTCCTATAAGAAATACTTTCCAGTAACATGAGGTGGCCCAGAAAAAGAAAGAACACAGGGACAGATGGCTTAAGGTGTTATTGTCAGAAAGGTCAGTACCCTAGAGAGAGCCTATATTTTGTAGGCAGCCTATTCTTGGTGTGTTTCTGGCACAAGCCTCGGATAAGAGGGATTTTAGGTACACAGTGACAGTTATGGTTAAACATGGATTAAGAGTGAATCTTAAATTACACGGAAGGCAATCTTATGGCGCCATAACCTGAAAATTCACCTACAAGACAAGAAGGATAGGTTAATCAAATTAATAACAGTGGTGAGGAAGGAAAGTTCTCCTTAGCTGAAATATAGTGTGGATTATTTTTAATCAGTCAGGTAACAACACTGAGAATCTTATGGTTGTAAAACTCTGTACATGGTGCTTGGGTGGGTGGATAGCAGACAGAAAAGAAAAAAAAAACATATAACCCTGGTGCTAGAAGAGATTACATTCCAGAGGAGAAATAAGACTATCCATGAAAATGACGTCAGAACACAATTAATTTAATTAATACAATAAAAACAGAAATAACATGTAACAAAAAGGAGCCATCTGACCAACAGGAAAAACTTGGAAGGAGGGGTTGTCTTTTTAAGGCAAGAAAGACCATGGATATGTGGAAAGGAAGAATTAAAACATTATAGGCAATGGGGATGTAGTCAGTTCAGAGAGAATAGCTAACATAAAAAATGATTCCGTCTTCTCAGAATCCTGGCAGATCCTAGAACAATAAATAGAAACCGAACTCTCAAGCTATTGTCTTAGTCATTAGATTGAGGATCCGCTGTGGAAGGATACCAAGGTTGGTGGCTTTATTTGGGAAATGGCTTTTTAAATTCTCTCTTGGGGCAGTATTCCAAGGCTAAGAGGCTCCTGAGGCCAAGTGGCCATGAAAATGATAGCACTGGATCCTCCATGTTGCAAAAGAAATGTTCATTACATGGTAATCTGTCCGTGAGATCATCACTGAAAAAGCTGCAGGAACTATCATTAGTTACATCCCAGTTTTATCCTTGAAGACTAACCATAGAGGAAACCCTACTGATTTAAATGCAGGGAAGGCCTTCAAGCAATCATTCTTGGGTTTATTAAATAACTCATGCAAATGGTCCTTGTTTCAAAGAACATCTCAGGCACATAAATTTCCTTTAACATTTAGTCTCCAGTGGTTGCTTTGGGGGAAAAAAAGGCTTTTACTACAGAGCAGGAATATTTTTAACTATTCAGATGAACAGTGAATATGCTGGCCAACTGGAATCCACTTCATTCTTTTTTACTCTCAATAAAGTTAGCTATAACATCGATTTCTGGCTCTCTCTTGGGCATGGGTACAAATGTATGTGTGTTTACACATATACACACATGTACACATATGTGCATACAACATACCATATAAACACAAAGTATAAATATATGTAAATTAACAAGAATATGAATTGGGCTTCTTAACAGCATATAGGAACTTTAAAAAAAAAGGATTATTTGACAGCTATTTCTAGTATATTCTGGATGTGTATATACATAGGAAGAAATACATACATGCCAGGAAAGTATATATAGGTGAACTAAACACCCAATATTTTATTGATTGATAAATAAATATTATGCACACAGTCCTTTTAAAGGATAGTTTTGCTAAAGAGATTTCTCAGAGATACACTGCTTCCATTTCCCAATCCCTTTTTTTCTGGCTGTTGGCAGGTTCTCTATGACTTTGGCAGTAGGTAGAAAAATGTGGAAACAATCAAAACTGATGTATGGAACACTGCTACACTGAAAACACATAAAACACAGTGAAAATAAGATATCAAATCACAAGCATTAGTTTCTAATAAATTAGACATAACTGCATTGTCAGCACTGATAAGATTTTTCTTTTAATATCTTCCCAGGGCACCCAAACTTTAAAGAGCCAACTTGCCACCTTTCATATGAATAAAATGAAATTTAATAGCATTTCTACCATGAATGGTATTATGTGAGTTTATTATTTCCTTCATAAACTCCATATATGCTGACGTCTGAATTTTACTTAAGAACCTCAGACTGTATCCTGGCAATTACTTCTGACGATACAGTAAATCCTTATTAATTCAGAATTCACCAATTAAGCATCTATAGCAATACAGAAAAAGGCTGGGCTCAATCCGGGACAGTATCAATAAAGAGGATTATCTAGTCAAATTAGAAATATAAACCTAACTGACCAAAGGGGAAAATTGCAAAATTACTTAGGACAAAGTGTTTTTAACCATCCTCAAGTATTTTTTAAAAAAGATTCTGATAATCTGAAGTCATTCTTACCTACACTTGAAAGCAAGTCCCCTCAAGATATTTATTATCAACATGTAGTTTGATGAGCTTGAGTCACAGGATATAAACTTGAAAGTAATACTCTACAATTAAGACTTCATAAATTTGGTATGACCCTCAAAAGCCAATTAGTTCTTAATCTATTTAAACTGCCTTTCAGAGGTGGTCTACTACAAAGAGATCTTGGTGAAATTCAACACTTGCCCAATTCATTTTTTTTATTTAAGTTTTATTATAGTTTGCATCATTCATTTCCACAAGATTTTGAGTTACATATTTTCTCCCCATCTTTCCCCCGCCCACTGCCCCAAAACAGCCATCCCAGTGTGTCCCCCCTCCCCCAGTCTAT
>CM053582.1:97170677-97204724 GCA_028627135.1 Pseudochirops cupreus
TCTAAGTCCCATAAGGGCCCTGTGAGGAAGGAGGGAGGGGGAGAGAAAATCATCCCCATCTTCCCATCTTTCCTTTAAGGAAACTGGGGAAGGGGGAAGAGAGAGAGAGAGAAAGAGAGACAGAGACAGAGAGAGACAGAGACAGAGAGAGACAGAGAGAGAGAGACAGAGAGAGAGAGTGAGTGAGTTTTCAGGGCATAATTTAAAAGAACAGTGAAAATTAGGAGACTTGTATTCGAATCTTGACCCTGCCACTAACAATATGAAGTTATTCAAGGTACTTCTCTCTGGGTCTCATTTTCTTAAGCTGTAAAATGTAAAATGTAAAAAAAAAAAAGGGCTATATATAGTTGATCTTCAAAGTCCTTTCAAGTAGTGCCATTCTACCATCTGTGGTCAGTTTGACTGGAAGCAGTGATCAGAACGGTTCTGTTACAGTTCCGTCGCCATAGTTAATCAAAACATTTTCCTTCTGGTGGCCTCTGGGTATGGCAGTTAGGGGTTTCCCAGGATCACAGATTAGAGCAGAGGGGGCCTCGGAGGTCTTTTAGCCCATCTCTTTCTTTTTACAGATAGAACAGGCTACTTGGGAGGGTCCTCTTCTTCAAGCTGGGAGGTCTTCAAGGAGAGGCTAGATGATTATGTGCCAGGTCTCTTACAGAGGATATTTTTGTGACATGGGATAGGGGGTAGGGGATAGAATCAGGGAGACATGGGCTCAAATTTGCTTCTTAAACTGTGGATTGAAACCTCTGGGGTCATGAGTAGAAAAAATTTAGGAAGCCCTGGTCTGAATCACTTCTTAGTTACATTCATCTGCTTGGACATCAGTTTCTTCATCTGTAAAACGAGGGGGTTGAGTCCCTTCTAGCTACGAATGTGTGATCTTAGGACTGCCAGAGGTGGGACAAGGCAGAAGAGTGTGATGCAAAATTTCTCCCTGAGTCTGTTTCTGATGATCTGAAATTCTGTATCTGATGTGCCCACCGAGACATAACTCTTTTTTTTGTTTTGTTTTGTTTTGTTTTTTGCTTCTTGGAGGGGGGAAGGTAAGGAAATTGGGGTTAAGTGATTTGCCCAAGGTCAGCGGCTAATTTTTGTGTTAAGTGTCTGAGGTCAAATTTGAACTCAGGTCCTCCCAACTCCAGGATTGGTGCTCTATTCACTGTGCCACCTAGCCACCCCAACATAACTCTTTAGTAGCAGATTTGTTGTTGTTATGTTTGTCCTTTGTCCTTAAAGAGGACCATGGCATCAGGGAAATGATGACATGACTTACAGTTGACTGATTCGAGGGAGGAAGTGCTGTGCAAGGTTGCCAGCCTTACTTTCTCCTTCAGAGTCATCTGTGTCTAGTGGCCTGATATTCATCAGGATGACTGGAGATGACCCAGGATGCAGTGGGAGACCCTGGCCCTTTTAGGTTAAGGCCTTTTCAGGGTCTGGCTTTGAGTGAGGTAGCACTCATTCAGTGAACAGGCCTCTTTAAGAACTGAGTCAAGGGATGCCCCCTTTAATTATAAAAAAAAAAAAAAAGAAAGAACGGAATCAAGCTGGGAGGGGAAGACCCTCATGCTGTTCCAAAGAGAAACAGTTACCATGAATATTCACTCTAAGCCAGGAGGGTCCAAAATACAACCATTAAGTAGAGCTTGGGCAGGGACCTATTGTGGTCTAATCTATGAGCTTCAGAATGACCTGGGTTTAAGATTCTGTGAAAGAAGACAATCAGAGAGGGAGGGAGGGGGGGAGGAAGGAAGAAAGGAAGGAGGGAAGGAGGGAAAGAAGGAAGGAAGGAAGGAAGGAAGGAAGGAAGGAAGGAAGGAAGGAAGGAACTCTAGCCAGTAAACCCCAAGTTAAGTGGGCAGCTTCTAACCATCAAAATTTACCTTCCTGAGATGGTTCAGAGAAAGATCTAGAAAGACTAGAGTTTAAACGGAGACTGAAGCAATGCATGCTATCGTTCTTTTTCATGTTTGGTTTTGTTTCTTTTTTCCCAGTGTTCACTCATTGGTTACAACCCTTCTATACAACCAGATTGTTGTACAGTGTGAAAAGTATTTGCAGATCCATACATGATTGCACGCCACCATGGGGGGGGGGGGAAGGGAGGGGAGAAAATCTGAAACTCGAGGGATTGTGGAACTGAATCTTGTAAACTAAAAGTAAATAAACAAGTCATTGAAAAAAAAATTTACCTTCCTTTGGAGAGGACTAGACTAGAAGTCAGGACTGGAGAATATCAATCATCTATGTGGCTATTTCAGTGTTTCCATTGCCATTATTATGGCTTCAGATCAAGCTCTCATTACCTCATTCACCTGGACCATTGAAATCACCTTCTAACTGATCTGCCCACCTCTTTCTACTCTAGTCTTCTACATTCCATTCTTAGATATCACTGGCAAACTAACCTCCCTCCTGCACAGATCTGATCATTCCATTTGTCTGCTCAAAGAACTTGATAGATTACCCATTGCCTACTGAATAAATTCCAAACTCCTTAGTTGGTCAATTAAGGTCCTTCAAAATCATATCCCCGCCTACTGTTCACTTTATCTCCTACAAACTCCCTTCCCTTTAGCCAAACTAGGCTGCAGTTCTACAAATATATCCCATAGTTTCCTGCCTCTTAGCTTTTCCTCTTGTCATTCACTACATGTTGAATGTCTTGTTTCACCAGTTCACCCACTGGAATCCTACCCTTTCTTCAAGGCCCAGGTAAAAGGCAGCCTCTTCCATGCAGCCTTTCTCACTCTCCCCAGCTGGAAGTGAGCTCTTCTCCCTCTGAAGTCTCATAGTATTTTACATGTAGTTCTCTTGTGCATATAAGCCACTAAGTAGTGCTGGTGGACATGACAAATTGAGCTGCCAGTCATTCCCTAAGCCAAAGTGAGCACACTGAGACAGGTAGCCCTCCCTTCCTCTGCATAGGTGGCGCTTCCCTAACTACTCACTTCTCTCTTAATGCCCTGGCTTCCCTTTCTAAGCAAGATACTCCCCTTCCTTGTCAGGGGCATGGATTCCTTTTCAAACTCATTGTACCAAATGTCTCCCTGGTCAAGGTTAAAGAAAATGCCTGGGTTTTGCTCACTTGAAGACTGGAATTATTACCAGCTTACTTTTTTAAAAAAACATTTTAATTGCTAGGGGCATATGGGCTTTTTTAAAAAATTCTTTCCCAAGCCTACAAAAGGCCAATACCAGTCACCCTGCTTTGCCCCATTGGCTCCATCCCCAAGTAGAGCTGCCTACTCATATGGAACAAATATTTCATCTTGCTAAAACAGAATTGGCTCTCTTTCTCTTCCCTTCATTAAACTACATGGACATTAAATACAATATGACATGTAGCTTAGAAATTTCTCCTACCTGAAAGGGTTTTACGATAAATAAATAAAATCCAAATTGAAAGTAACAGATAAAGGACTAAAATGCCTGGGTTTTGCTCACTTGAAGACGTGAAGCTCATGTTTTTAACATTTTAATCTCTCAGGGTGCCTGGGCTTCTTTTTCTTCTTTCCCGAGCCTACAACCGTCTAGTACCAGTCACCGTGCTTTGCCCTATTGGCCCCATCCCCAAAGGAGAGTGCCTTCTCAGAGAGACAAATATTTCATCTCTCTAAAACAGAGTTGGCTTGCTTTCTCTTCTTTTCATTAAACTACATGAGCGTTGAATAAAATATGACATATAGCTCCTAGTCAACAGGGTTTTACGGTAAACAAATAAAATCTAATTGAAAGTAACAGATGGGGCCACTAGGTGGTACAGTGAATAGAGCACCGGCCCTGGAGTCAGGAGGACCTGAGTTCAAATGCAGCCTTCAGACACTTGACACACTTACTAGCTGTGTGACCTTGAGCAAGTCATTTAACCCCAATTGCCCTCCAAAAAAAAAAGCAAAAAGAAAGAAAGTAACAGATAAAGGACTAATGAGTTTCTTTGCTTGGCTACAGTTAGATGAATAGACAGATAGGTATATAGCTAGCTAGATAGATACATAGTTGAATACCTCAATGATAGTTACATAGACAGAAAGAGACATAAATAATAAGTTGATGTTCTATGTAAACACACATAGATAGATGTATAAATAGATACATAGAACATTTATTAATCTCTTGCTGTATGCCAGGCATTGTGTTAAATGCTGATCAGGTCAAGTCAACAGTTACTTATGAAGCACCTACTGTGTGCTATGCCAAGCATAGTACCAAGGATTAGGGACAAAGAAAGACTAAAATAAAATAAAACAAAACAAAACAAAATAAAACAAAAAACAACCTAGTCTCTGCTTTGAAGGAGCTCAATTTAAAGGGAAAAGAAGGAAGGAAACAAGCATTTATCAGACCTACAATGTGCCAGGCACTGTGTTAAGTGCTTTACAAATATATCTCATTTTATCCTTACAATAACCTTGGAAGATAGGTGTTACTATTATCCCTGTTTTACAGTTTGGGAAACTGAGGTAGACAAAGGTTAATTGACTTGCCCAGAATCCTGGCTAATAAGTGTCTGAAACTGGATTTGAACCCAGGACTTTATCCACTGCACTGCCTAATTGCCTCTAATAGAAGAGAGAACATGCAGATAACTATGTGTGTGTGTGTGTGTGTGTCTGTATACACACACACACACACACACACACACACACACACACACATATATATATATATATATATATATATATATATATATATATATATAACTATAACTCTGTGTGTGTATACAAGACATATATGGGATAAATTGGAAATAATCCACAAAGGAAAACCGCTAACATTAAGGAGGATCAGGAAGGTCTTCCTATGCAATGTGGGATTTTAGCTGGGGTTTCTTGGAAGTCAGAAGGCATAGGTGAGGAGGAAGAGGCATGAAGGACAACTGGGGGGGAAAGCACAGAGTAAAGAGAGGGTGTCTTGTTCGAGGAAAGGTAGAGAAGTCACTGCCACTGGAGTACAGAGTATGTGGGGATAAATAGGATATAAGAACACTGGAAAGGTGGCAGGGGCCCAGGTTATGAAGGGCTTTCAGTGCCAAACAGAGGATGGTTCTGGAGGTAATCAGGAGCCACACGAATTGACTGAGTAGATGGATGATATGACCTGTGCTTTAGGAAGATTAATTTGATAGCGGAGTGGAGGGTGGACTAGAGTGGGAAAGAGACTTGGGGCAGACAAACCCACCAGCAGGCTATTATTACAAGGATCCAGGCACGAAGTGAGGAGGGCCAGCATCAGGGTGGTGTCAGTGACAGAAAAAGATACGGGGGATATTGAGAGATGTTTCAAAGGTGAAATCAGTAAGACTTGTCATTAGATTGGATGGGATGGGGCAGGGAGAAAGGAATTGAAGATGAAATCTAGGTTCTGACTGGAAAGATAGCAGTGCCCTTGACAGGGGAAATTTGGAAGAGGGGAGGCAATGTCACCTTACTGAGAGGACACAGAGTATTTTGTTAGTTGATTCCCAGAGATTAGGGCTGACAAATGACAATTGAGTCAGTGGAACTGCATTTTTTTTAAGAGTTGCCTATTTGTTGAGTCTATATAAATTAAGTTCAAAAGAGTTCTTAGGATCTTCACCACTAGCTTTTTGCCTTTTCCTTTGCACCATCTTTATGAATGCAGCAAAAGTGGGGGGGGGGGAGAGATTTCTCTCCCCTCTCTCCTCTGACGGGAGCAAATTAAAGGTGATTTGTGGCAGAAACACATGACAGGGGTTGATGTACTTGTCCAATAAGCTCAAGAAGGTAGTTCATGAACAATATTCACAGCTGATTGTGTATCCTGGACTTCTTTCTGGAAGAGGGGGTGATTTTGGATTCCCTAGGCAGTATGATCCTGGAAATTAGCCTTAGAACCAAAGATGGAAAATTTCCTGAGAACCATCAACTTTAGGAGTTGCCTCTGAGTTCAAAGGTTCATTTACCAGCATCCTAGAGAGAGTTGTCCCCAATAGAGTGCTTCTGAGAACATAAAGACAGAATTGCATTGTAGCTGATAGACTAAAGCTGGGTTGGGGGGTGATGGATCTTATCAGACCTGCCATTTCAGTGAATTGGGGACATTGGAGGGGAATATTTTTCTGGCAGCTCTCCTCATCCCTCAAAGTATAATTACTTCCAGGGGGCGCTCTCCATAGGTTATCTGTACATGGGTTCCTTTCAATTAAATAAAGGTTATCCCACACTCAGTTCCCAAGTGCATGAGTGGCATTTGGAGATGGTATCACTTTCATTCAGAAAAACCTATACAGGAACAATCTGTAAGCTTTATTTTAGAGATTCTCCTGGTATAAATTCTAGGACATAATGAAGCAAAGACAGAAGACCCCTAGAACTGGACCCTCTCCATGTAAGCTGTGAGTTTTTGAAAGGGAGAAGTCATGGTTACAGCATTGTTTTTGTCCTCATCATTAGCACACATACTCTGGAATATAGGAAAAGGTTGCTAGAAGTGTAGTGGGTAAAAATACAAGTCCCTTTTGTCTATCTCCATTTCTCAGCCATTTTCTTGTCCAAAAGGAAAGCCCTATTGCTAGTATTGTCTTGGTCACAGAAGATCCTGAACAAAGAGACACTTTGTTTAGTCCATATTACAGTTGATTTCTATAAAGAAAGCAGATGACAGTGTGTTCATTGATATCATAAGCAAAGGATTTTCACAGTTCTTTGAGGCTACCATCAAAAATCAATCAATTAACCTTAGAGTACTCAAAAGATAGGGGCAAAATGATCAATAATAATAACAGACATTTGTATAGTGCTGAGTTTTTTAAAGGTTTACACAGCATTCTCTCATTTGGTCTTCATAACAACCTTTTGAGGTAAGTTGTACATGTATCAGTATTTTCATTTTACAGATGAGGAAAATGAAAGAGGCTTAGGAAGATTAATTGCTTTCTCCATGGTCATGTAGCAAGTGACTGAGGCTGAATTCAAATTTGGATCACCTGATTCCAGATTTAGCTCTTTTTCAGCAATACCATTCTATGTTCCCTCCTCTTTGGCATCCTCCTTCTTTGTTTCTGTCCTACTCCTTATACATCTTCCTCTTTCTTCCTTATCCCTTCAGAAACCCTGGAGTTTTAATGATACCCCCTGGCTACTCAGAATCACTCCCTTCCCCATAGCCATACCTGTATCTATCTACTCTTCTCTTACATGAACAGACATCAGATTATCCCTCTCCTATCAAAACTTTTATTCTCTTAGTGCCACCAAGATCCTTTCAAACTCTCGAATTCTGTGATTTCTGTGATGAGGCTAATCTTGTCCACCATTATCCAAAATACCATTAGGTAGAGTCAAGACACACAAACACACACACACACACACACACACACACACACACAACAAGGAACTGGAGTGAATCTATTATACTTTGGCTGAAGTAAACAAAAAGGCAGAGGTAGCAATTATCTCAGACAAAGCAAAAGCAAAAGTAAAACTCAATTAAGAGATAATCAGGGAAATTACATTTTGCTAAAACAGTGGTTCTCAACCTTCCTAATGCCACAACTCTTTAGTACTCGTATGTGGGCATATCTGCATGTGGACGGACCCGCCTGGAGATGGATAGAGGAGCGGTGTCTCGGTTCCTAAGACCATCGGAAATATGTGTTTTCCGATGGTCTTAGGCGACCCCTGTAAAAGGGTTGTTTGACCCCCAAAAGGGTCATGACCCACAGGTTGAAAATCACTGTAAAAGGTATCACAGACAATGAAGTAATATCAAAAAATTTACAGCAAGTGTCTCTGATAAAGGTCTTATTTCTCAATTATATAGAGAACTGAGTCAAATTTATATTAAAAAGAACTGTTCTCCAATTACTAAGTGGCCAAAAGATATGAAGAGATAGATTTCAGAAGAAGAAATCAAAGCTATCTCTAATCATATGCAAATGCTCTAAATCATTATTGACTAGAAAAAAAAATTACAACAACTCTTTGGTACCACCTAATACCTATCAGAAATGACAAATGCTAGAGAGGATGTGGGAAAATAGGTTATACTAATGAACTATTAGTGGAATAGTGTATTGGTCTAACCATTCTGGAGAACAATTGGCAACTCTGCCTAAAAGGCTATAAAACTATAAAGGGGTATAAAACTATAAACCTTTGAGCCAATAATACCACTGGTAAGTCTGTAAGGGACCTATATATGTAAAGAAAAGGGATCTATGTATGTATAAAAAAGGTTTATATCAGCTCTTTCTGTGGTGGCAAAGAATTAGAAATTGAGAGTATTGTGGAAACACAATCAGGATAACACAAGACCTAGCAGCTTCTACATTAACAGATCAAAGGGCTTGGAATATGATATTCCAGAGGTCAAAGGAGCTAGGACTAAAACCAAGAATCACCTACCCAGCAAAACTGAGTATAATGCTTCAGGGGAAAATATGGTCATTTAATGAAATAGAGGATTTTCAAGCATTCTTGATGAAAAAATCAGAGCTGAACAGAAAATTTTACTTTTAAATACAAGAAGCAAGAGAAGCATGAGAAAGTAAACAGGAAAAAAAATCATAAGGAACTTATTAAACATAAGGAACTTATTAAACTTATATCAACTATTTACATTCCTAAATGGAAAAACGATCATTGTAACTCATAAAACTTTTCTCAGTATGAGGATAGTTGAAGGGAATATATATGTATGTATATACATGTACATATGTATATGTGTACATATATGTGTATGTATACATACATGTATGTACGTGTAGGAGGGTATATGTGTGTATAAATATATATGTAAGTGTGTGCATATGTATGGACATGTATACATAGACAGAGGGCACAGGATGAGATAAATATGAAGGGATGATATCTAAAAAAATAAAATTAAGAGATGATAGAGGAATATATTGGGAGAAGGAGAAAGGGAGCAATAGAGTAGGGTAAATTATCTCATATAAAAGAGACAAGAGAAAACTGTTACAATGGAGGGGAAGAGCAGGAAGGTGAAAGGGAATGGGTCAACCTTACTCTCATTGAATTTGGTTTAAGGAGGCAATAACATACACACTCAATTGGGTATCTTACCCTACAGGAAAGTAGGGGGAAAGAGGATAAGAGAGGGGATGATAGAAGGGAGGGCAGATTGGGGGAGAGGGTAGTTAAAAGCAAACACTTTTTGTGTTGAAAAGGGACAGGGTCAAAGGAGAAAATAGAATAAATGCAGGGTGGGATAGGATGGAGGGAAATATAGTTAGTCCTTCACAATATAACTACTATGGAAATGTTTTGCATAACTACACATGTACAACCTATAGTGAATTACTTAATTTCTAAGTGGGAGTAGGTGAGGAGAGAAGAAGGGAAAAAATTTTGGAACTCAAAGTTTTATAAACAAATGTTTAAAAAAATTGCTTTTTACATGCAACTGGGAAATGATATATACAGGCACTGGGGTATGGAAATCCATCTTGCCCTACTAGAAAGTTGGGGGGGGGAGATGAGGGAGGATTCAAGAGAGAACAGATTCGGGGAAGGGGTATTCAGTAGGCTTGCTATTTGGGGATAGGGGTAGAGGAAAGATAGGGAGAAAATTTGTAACTCAAAATCTTGTGCAAATGAATGTTGAAAACTAAAAATAAATAAATAAGTTGGAAAAAAGAATTGGAAATTGAAGGAAGACTCATCAATTGGGTAAAGGCTGAACAAATAGCTTTGTGATTGTGATGGGATATTATTGTGCTATAAGAAATGATGAGGGAGGTGGTTTCAGAAAAACCTGGGAAGACATGTATGAACTGAGGCAATGTGAAGTAAGAAGAACTAGAAAATCATTGTGCACTGTAACAGCAAGGTTGTTATGATGGTCAGCTAAGAATCAGTCCAATGATCTAAGATAATTCCAAAGGAGTCATGATGAAAAAATACTATCTGCCTCCAGAGAGAGAACTGATGAACTCTGAGTGTAAATTGATGTATAATTTTCTTACTTTTTTGCTTTTTAAAAAATATGGCTAATAGTAAATATATTTTGCGTGATTTCAAGAATGTAATTCATATCATATTGCTCCCCTCAGTAGATGGGGGAGGAGTGGTAGGGAGAAAGAGAATTCGGAATTCAAAATTTAAAAAGAATGTTTAAAATAAATAGTGGATTAAAAAAATAAAATAAAATACTCCTACAGAATCACAAGATTGGGCACCTCCTTTCCCTTATTAAGTTCTAAAAACTTTTTTGGCTAATGAAACATTTTTGCTTTAAAAATACTTTTTGCTTGCTACTTTATTGGCTGTCAGTTTCAGTCCTGGGTCCTTTGGACCAGTGCTTTCCTTCTATACTGGGTGCTATTGCTGTATGTGCTAAGTATTATGTATCTGCAAGTGATCTATGTGTCTGGTCTATGACACGCATTTAAAAAAATTTTTTTTATTTTTACAAGCATTTATTATTGCTCCCTTCTACTTTCCCCCCATTAGATGATTTTTAAAAAGAAAACTCTCCTAACAAATGTGCATAGTTCAACAAAACAAATTTCCACATTCTGGCTGTGTTAGAAAATATCTCTCATTTCACTCCTTAAATCCATCACCTCTCTGCTCAGAGGTGAGGAGTGTGATGCTTGGAGTTCTAAAGTCTTTCAAGGTTTTTCTTTTTAATGTTGTCACTATATAAATTGTCCTTTCACTCATATCATTAAGTCAGTCAATAGTCAATAAGCATTTATCAAGCACCAGCTATGTGCCAGGCACTAAGCACTAGGGATATAAAGAAAGACAAAAGATAATCTCTGCCCTCAAGGAGCTCACATTCCAATGGGGGAGACAACATGAAGACATCTATGTACAAAGAAGTTATAGACAGGATAAATGGAAAATAATCACCTGAGGGAAGGCACTAGAATTAAGAGGATTCAGGAAGGCTTCCTATATGAGGTAGAATTATCTAGGACTTGGGGGAAGCCAGGAAGGCCAGAAGGTGGAGGGGGGGGGAGGGGAAAGAGACAGAGACAGAGACAGAGAGAGACAGAGAGACAGAGACAGAGAAAGAGAGGGGGGAGAGAGGAGAGAGAGAGAAGAGAGAGAAAAAGAGAAAGAGACAGAGAAAGAGAGAGACAGAGACAGAGACAGAGACAGAGAGAAAGGGAGAGAGGAGAGACAGAGACAGAGAGAGAGAGAAAGGGAGAGAGGGAGAGAGGAGAGACAAAGAGAGAGAGAGAGAGAGAGAGAGAGAGAGAGAGAGAGAGAGAGAGAGAGCAAGCATTCCAAGCATGAAGGACAACCAGTGAAAATGTCTAGTGAGGAGATGGAGTGTCTGCATTAGTTCATTTATATCTTCCCAGGTTTCTCTGAAATCATACAAAATTCTTACAGTACAATAGTATCTATTACATTTGTATACAGTAATTTGTTCAGCTATTTCCTGATTGATGGGTACCCTCTTAGTTTCTAGTTCTTTGCTCCCACAAATAGCTGCTATAAATATTTTTGTACTTATAGGTTCTTTTTCTCCTTTTTTGATATCTTTGGGACATAGGCTGAGAAGTTATATAACTGGGTCAAAGGGTATGTATACTTTAATTATTTGGAGGACATAATTCCAAATTGCTTTCCAGAACGGCTGGACCCATTCACAACTTCACCAACAGTGCACTTGTGTGTCTCCCTACAGCCCTGCCAACATCTGTCATTCTCCTCTTTTGTCATCTTTGCCAATCTGATAGGTGTGAGTTTATAGAAGCTTGGAATTGCTTTAATTTGCAGTTTTCTAATTCTTTGTGATATATAGCATGTCTTTACACGGTTATTGATAACTTGAATTTCTTCCTTTAAAAACTGATTTCATATCCTTTGACTTTTTATTGTGAAATGACTCTTGATCTGATAAATTATTACTCATCTATTTTAATTATGAGACCTTTATCAGAGAAGCTTATTGCAAAGATTTTTTCCCCCAGTTTCCTGTTTCTCTTCTACTTTTAACTTTATTAGTTTTATTTGGGCAAAATCTTTTCAATTTTTTATAAGTTAAATTGTCCATTTGATCTTCTGTGGTCCTCTCCATCACAAGTTCAATCCTAAACTCTTCCCCTATTCAAAGATCTGAAAGGTAATTTCTTCCTTGCTCCTCTACTTGCTAATAATGTCACCTTTTATGTCTTAAGCAATCATCCATTGGGAGTTTACCTTTATGTGTGGCATGAGATGTTGATCTATGCCTAATGTCTGCCAAATTGCTTTCAAGTTTTCCCAGCGGTTTTTGTCACATAGTAAAGCAAAAGACCCAGTATCTGGGATCTGCTAAATGTATTTGCAATATGAATGTCATGTACTGTGTGGCAAAATATGAGTATTAGGACTATGACTTGTACCTATGTTATAGGCCAGATGTTGATGTTATGATGTACGTTTGTGAGCTATAACTATATACCAGGGGTAATTTATCAGGATTGTAATTTTTTTTAATTGGGGAAGAAGAAAGAAAGTGCATCAATTTTGTCACTGGTTGGAAGTCTAGTTCTACCTTGTCTTCTCAGTCTCACTAAATGATGCTCCCACGGTCATTTGCGTGGACCCAGGTAGCAACCAGAGGCATTCATGGAGCAGTATAATTTGCAAAGAATTAAAAATTAGTATCATGCAAAAAAAGTCATAAAAAGATGCAAGATGAGTGTGATCACACAGAAACATGAAACAAAAGCTGAACTCGGAAGAACAAGAACAAAGGACAGCAAGGAAATGTGTGATCGAAAATGAAGGGCTCTTTGTGTGATATGGAGAATGGATAGCTGGTGCTCGACTCATGTACTCCACTGAAGAAACTGAAGAAGATGCCCAGCGTATTATGGAGGGGACAGACCCCATGTGGCCAGTTGTGGCCAGTTCCTGGAAAGACCAGCACAACAGTAGCACACGATGGCCCTTCAGCGTTGTTGGAGCAAACGCCTCCAGGGAGCTGACCTTGGTCCTGTGCTATTCACCTTTCTGTCAGTGACATGGATAAGGACAGAGATGCCAGGCTCATCAAATTTGCTTTGACCAAAGCCGCAAGAGCTAGCCAACATGTTGGCTAACAGCGTCAGGATCCAGAAAGATCTTGACAAACTAGAACACTGGCCTAAATATATTTAGATAAAATTTAATAGAAATAAATGCAAAGTCTTATGCTTGGATTCAAACTATCAGCTTTATCAATGCTCATAAATAGATGAGGCACAGATGATTAGAAAGAAATTTGTATAAAATAAAAAAGAAGAAGCCTGGCATTTTAGTAGGCTCAAAACTCAATATATCAAGAATATTGAAACCTCAGCCAAAAAAAAACAAAACAGCAAAACCCTAATTTGATCTCAGGTTACGTGAAGAAAGACAGAGCTTCCAAGAATAAGGAAGTGAAAGTCTAACTGGATTTATCAGACTACATCTAGAGTGCTGTGCTCAATCCTGGGTGCCAGAGTTTAGGAAGGACATTGATAAACTGGAGATTATCCAGAGGAGGAAGCCAGGACAGCGGAGGCCTTGAGTTTGTGCCTTATCAGGGTCAGGTGAAAGAACCAAGCATTAGTCCAGGCCTTCATCATCTCTCACCTCCAACAGCCTCCCAACTAGTCTTTTCTTCAAGACACAACTTCAGCACCACCTTCTACATGAAAACTTTCCTGATTCTCTCACTTCTGATGCTCTCCCTCCCTCTCTCCCAAACTATCAAAGCATTGCTCCTCTGTATTTTATCCTTTAAAATTATTGTGTCAATCTATAAATATTAAGCAGCAGTTACTATATTCCAGGCACCATGCTAAGCCTCTCTCCCTCTCATTCATATACATATATGTATGCACACATTTACAGATATACATATATTCATATATATGTTTGTGTATACACTCATACACATACATATACACACATATATATACACTTATGTCTGTGCTTGTCATCTCCCCCATCAGTGAAAGCTCTCATGTGTTGTTTGGTTAACTTTCTTCCACTGGGCATGCACTTACATCCTTTTGACCCCTTCCTTACATTGGTTGGTTCCTCCCAGAACCTCCATTTTAAATAAAGTATCCCCCCCCCCCACACACACACACACACACTCTTGTTCATACATAGCTGCTTGCATGTTGTCTGTCCCGTTAGATTGTAAGTTCCTTGAGGGTAGGGGTTGTTTTTGCTTTTCTTTGCATCCCTGGTGCATAGCACAGTATCTGGCACATAATTTTATTTGCAGCCTTCATACCTCTAATGACTTATTGACTAGTGAGTGCCCCCTATTTGGCAGGCTTCCAGCTGATGCAGGATGACCATTTGTCACACATGGTATATTATAGTGAGGATTACTTTTTGGGTATGGATCAGACTAGATGGCCACTTCCAAATCTAAATGTCTATGTTTCCATGAAGTTGTTTGAAGGCTTCATCTTCTTCCCCTTTTTGAAAATTGAGACCAAAAAATGCCCGACACTTTATGGCACCACTCCCCAATTCTCCAAAGTTGTTTCAAGATTCACCAGTGTGACAAATCAGTGATCACATATATAAGGAAGAAAGTCCTGTCCTCACGTCACAAGATGTTCTTGTTCTTCCGAGTTCAGCTTTTGTTTCATGTTTCTGTGTGATCACACCCATAATGTAATCAGTAGACTTTAAGGAGTTGCTACAAGCACTGTTAATGGAGCTTTCTTATAACCCCATACCATGTGTGAATAAGTTCCTAATCAAGAGGAGTCTAGGACCTGGGCTATAGAAGGAAAGCCATTTTCACCACCCAGGAAACATCTTGTGACTGACTGAGAGAATAGGGGTCTCTCTATAAAACCAGCAGGCCAGTCAGCAATCAAGGATTTCAGGCTCAGGAGCACTTTGGCAGAAGAAACTCCCACTATCAACCACATCATCAGAGCTACTGAACCAGGAGGAGACAGTGTATCCAGCTAGAAGCAGAGATGCACATTCTTAAAGACAGACATATAGATATAGAAATGGAGTGACCCAAGGAAGGAAACAGAGAAGAGAGCCAGCAATGAACTGATCTGAGCAACCTGACTAAGCAGTCCACCCAGCAGAGACTTATATCCAGGAGAAGCCATCTGAGAACTCTACAAAGAGAAAAAGGATTTTGAATCATGAAGTGCCAGGAACTATAAGCTACCTTTGCCCTATGTGTAGTGGTGTGCTGGAGCCAGCTCCGACCAGCTCACAAGAGCTGAATGTTAAATTATCAGTGTGAGCAGAAATTAGCAAACATTACAAATCAGGACTTGATATGGTCCTGTTGCTTGTCTAGACTTAAGAAAGTAATGGAGGGGATATTAATAATGCAGATTAAACTTTAAAAATGCATCACACATCATTTTTTTCCAGAAAGCTGATTGTTAAACATTTACCAGCATACCCATGCATTCATGTACCTGACATATGTACCACATAACCATCATATTCTGTATTTGAATTCACTCTTCTCATGGATTCTCATGTGTATTTGTGGAAGAGTAAGCCCCAGGTTGGGTGAATGTTTTGTAGCAACTCTTCTTGTTGCACCACCTTATTACTTGTCTTTGTTAAAAGCTAATTGTCTACTGGCTAACTGTTGATGGATGGCACATCCAGGAGGGGCTTGGAAACTACAGTAGTAGGAGTGGCTACCCACAGGATTGCCCCTGGAATCCCAAGAGGTATCATTGGGCCTCTGAGGGCCCTGGCCTCAAATGGAAGGGCAAATTGGGAGAGTATCCTAGAGGGGGTATTATACTACAACTTATCTAGAGTCGCTGACTTCAATTTATTGAGAATAACCAGGTACTCTCTTGCCATCTCCTCACCTTGGTTTTCAAGATGAAAGGTTTGAGAGCCAGGGAAGCATTTTTTTTCCCTCTTGTCTGGTTCTCTCTCCCAGTTCACAAACCCAGTTCAAAACACTCAGTGTAGGTGGGGACAGAGTAGGGGTTGGGGAGGGACCGCCACAACCTCATGACGGTCTCTATCTCTCCCAGGGCAGGAAGAGAACGCTAGCTCTCTAGAATCATATTTCCACCATTCATCATTAGGTTTCAGACATTTTCACTGATCCTAAGGGCAAAGTTCAAACGTAGGCATTACACTGACATACAGAATGCACCTAATAAATGTTTGCTGATTGCTTGATTAACCCTGGACAAATCATTTGAATTTTCATTATTCCCAAGCAAGTCTCTAAAATATACATTGTATAGCAAGCCCTGATCTACTTGATTACTCAGCAGGATTTCCCTACACCATGGAAATCATACATCTAGTATAGGTGTGTATACATTTCCATACATACAGACATGTGTGTTTCATATATGTATGTGTGTCTATACACAGATATAAAAAAATATCCTGAAAGTCTAAATGGGAATATTTTTATGTATCTAGATGTATCTATATATCTGTCTGTATATTTATACTCATAGTACCTACCTCAAAGGGCTATTGTAAAGACAGAATAAAAGAAGGTCTGTATAACCTTCTGCGGGCCGTAAAGAACAAGATAAATATCACCCATTATTATTATGAAGTCAATGCTATGCAGTGTTTTCTTTTAAAATAATAGAAAGGCAAAGTTAATTTGATTCTATTTCCTCTGGACCAGGGGTGCTTAACCTTTTGTGTGTTCTGGACCTCTTAGGCAGTGTGTGGTGAAACCTATGCCCCTCTTCTCAGAAGAATGTTTTTAAATGCATAAAATAAAGTGCAGAGAATTACAAAGAAAACCAATTATATTGAAATGCAGTTGCCAAAATATATATTTTTTAGAAATTCATAGGCCCCGGATTAAGAACTCCTGCAGCATTTCACCTTATTTATTATTTTTAAAAACTACCTCTGGCATGTTGACTTATGCTCCTTTGGACAAGAAGGGCACACACTGATCCAGAATTATTTGGATATGGTCCAGCCTGAAGGTAGAAAGTGGATGATCTGTTTAGTCCCCTCAACCCAGTTCCCACCCCCACTCAAGACCCAAAGTTCCTCCCTATGTGTTAGCTCCTTGACACGCCAATGCTCTGCCAATGCCTTTAACCACATTCCTCAGTCTTGGCTTCCTCTGCTTGTTTGCCTGACACTGGATATTCAGAATAAACATGACCCACACCTGTGTCCACTCACACCAAACTGGCCTCCTGTCTCACTCAGGTCTCAATGCTGGGCTCATTTTTACTGAAAGAGATTGGGGGGGGGGGGGAGGGGGAAGAAAAGAGAAAGAAAGGGAGAAAGGGAGAGACAGAGACTCTCTAGACAGACAATGACAGAAACCAAGATATGGAATGAAAGGGATGAATACGTAGAGTAAGAGGAGAAAGAGAGGGAGGAAGGAAAGAAGGAAAGAGACTATGATGCCTCAGAGCTCAAATGAATCTCATCATTGTAACCCATAGAGAGTCTGGGCTGGAACAAAGGTGTTGGGGGGTAGGAACAGAGAGACAGAACAAACAAAGGAATTCAGATGGGAAGTGCTCATTTCATGGAGGGGAGGAAGAAACAAGGGTCACTTTCAGTGGATTTTATTTATTTTACTCTAATAGGTCTGATTTACCTAAGAGAAAAACAGTCCATTTGTCCAGAATTCAGTGTTGGAAAGGAGAAGTGGTTCTTCCATCTCTGCCTTTGCAGATGGGCTGTCCTGGGGCACCCTGCTACTATTTTGTTCCCCTCTGGCTGAAAGAATTTCCATCCTATTAGGAACACATTCCCCCCCACTAGCCCTACCCCCAGACCTCACTGTGTTGCCTTTGGCTGGGCTCATGGTGTTATGCTTGCGAGTTCATATATTTCTGACTCTCCAGGGCACCTGCCCCCACATGCACCCACTGAAGCGTCTGGTCCTCAACTTTCTTGAGTCTTTTTTTCCATTTACTCAGGGTTTTTTGCCCGAGTTCAAGCACTCTCCTTTCTCCTCTTAACACTGCCTGCCTGTTTCTATTGGGGGAGAAAAGTAGCCAGTTGTCAAATAAAGCTTTAGTGTACGTATGTTTGTGGGTAGTGGTTATTTTCAGTCTTGCTAGGTGCCAGAATGCTGGTAAGAGAGGGGAGGGGAGGGATTAGGCTACAAGATCCTGAAATTGGGTTCTCATTCTATTCCCACTTGTGACACTCTGGGAGTCAGACTTCCAGTCCAATTCAACCAAAAAAAGGTGATTATGCACCTACTAGGTACAAGCGGCGGTACAGGGCTTGTGGAACATAGAAAGAAAAATGAAATGGTCTTCAAGGAGAACAGAGGGAAATGGGGGGCCTTCTTTTGGCCTTGCCTCCCTGGCATCAAAACCCTTTCAGTGTTTCAACAGATCTGCTCTCTCATCAGTATGGACGCTCCCTCCAATGACCCACTGATGTCCTCTCATTCCATAAAAGGTGGTTGGGAGAAAGGTGAATCCTATGGACAAAAGGGAGTTCCTAGACCTATTAGCATGAAACATATGCTACATTTTCCTTTTGCTTTGGAGGTGCGATCTTCTTCCTCCCTCAGATTTAATTTCCAGGCTCCATGGGGTTCACTACAAGGATGACTAAACTTTTAAAATCAGTCTGTCTCTGTGACATGTGCCAAACCCATTAATTGGTGTGGCAGGAAGGCAAGGGAACTAAATTTGGAGTCACAAAATGTAGGGTTAGCCCTAGCTTCACCTCTAACTAGCTTGTGACCTTGGACAAGTCATATGATCATAAATTTAGATCAGGAAGGGACATTACAGATGATCTGATGAAATCCTTCCATTTTAAAGACGAAGAAACTGAGGCCCAGGTTGTTTAAGCAGTTTGCCCAAGGTCATAGAGGAGAGTTAGTAGAGAGGAAGGATTGAAATCAAATCTTCTCTGAACCCACCTGTAAACACTTACAGGGTGCAAGCCACTGTACAAGGCTCGTGAGGTATGAAAACAAGAAGGCCACGGTTCTTATCTTGAAGGCGAACAAGGAGAAATGAGTACATGGGGACCAAAGACCTAACATCTCCATGGAATTGATCAATCAGTTAAACTAGGGGGAAACAAGTCTATCACTTTGGGAGCATAGAAGAACTTTGATCATTGGAGTAAAGGCAGATGGTGCCACACAAGGAATATCTTGGTATTAGCTAGATGAATCGGCACCCCTCTGGGCCTTAGTATGACACAGCAGGCCAGTTTGGAAGCATCTCAGCATCACTGAGGCAGTCAGGCTTCAGGAGCATCTCAAGGAGGCAGAACCTTAAGTCCATAACACAGGAGGGAAAAGAGGAGAGTGAGCCCAGTGTCCTACACATCCAGTAGGAGATATCGTACCCCACAGTGAGCTGAAAAGCATGCCAATGATAAACTATTCATGCCATGGACTGGTGGTACACCCTTGGTACTGCCCCCTTGGAGCTCAGCAGAGAGCTTCACCTAAAGGGGCTTTCATAATGACTCCAAGAAGAGAGAATAAGGACTTCCAGTAACTAAGAACTATGAGTTCACCCTTTGGCCATATGGGCGATCTTTTGTGGCTTTTTTTTTTGAGGGTCAGGGCCTCAAGCCAAGAGCTAGAAGAAAAATGACTCCTGGGTGCTTCGTCCACTGATTCAGAAAAGGTCAGAGTTTGGTCAGCTTTAAATGCCCTTGAATAGATGTCTGTTCCAACCCTATTGTGGGGCTGGGGTCTCATCCAGCTGGGCATTCCCTGCAGTGATGGACTTTCATTAATTTCTTCCCATAAGTGTGTCAGAGAGTATCCACTCAACATATGAGGACCTTTCCTTACTTTCTCCTGAAATTGTGGGGCTACCAGTGAAATGTACATTCTACATAGCTCTTATCTTTCACTTTGGCTTCTGTGACTAGCCCATTTTCTTTTCCAATTATGTGTGTCTTTGATGGTACCTTTCAGAGTTCCTTATTTGTCCTGAATTACTCCTCATACACACCCTTCCCATGTGCCTTCCATTGAAATAGGGATAAGGACTGGACCTCAAATTTCATTAGAATAGGGAACTCAGCCAGTGCAGGCGGCACCTTTTCTACAACTTCACCTGGAGCACTGGAGAGAATAGGCCAACAGACGATAAAGGCTTTCCCATGCTGCTAATCATTATCTAAGGCAGGACTTGAACACAGGTCTTCCTGATTTGGAGGCTAACTATCTATTCATGCAAAGTATCAAAAAATACTTAAAACTGGAAATAGGTTTTTTTAAAAAAAAATTCCCTTTAATTGTATGAACCTTAAGGGTAGGATCTATCTTCTGTCCCTTATGTTCCTTCCTCATAGTGGTTCAACACACAATGAGTCCTTGGATACCATCAACCAACTGACAGATTATAGCCTATTACATTTCATAGAATTGCATGATTCCAGAGTCGATACAGATCTTGTCCAAGCCTTACCCTGAGAGTAGAATCCTTCCTCCCGCAGCCCAGACAAGGGGGCATTTGGCCTCTGTCTGACAGCTTACTCACCATGGGAGGATCAGATGAGAAGACATGTGGAACACACTTTGCGAACCAAAAAGCATTATGTAAATGCCGGTTATTGTCATTACATTCTATATAAATGTAGGTTATTGCCATGACATCTCTTGAGAGGCCATCTAGTCCCATCCATGCCAGAGTACAAGAGGCCTCTCCTTAGAGTCACCAAAGAGAGTCATTCTTGATGACAGACGGGGAAGAGCACTGGCCTGAGGACCAAGGTGGGAATCCTAGCTCTCCCTTTCACTAGCTGTGTGACCTTGGGCAGGTCATCTACCCTCACTTGCAAGATGAGAGAGTTGCACTCAATGACCTCCAATGGCTCTGAATCTATGATTGTTTGCTCCTCTAATGGATAGCTAGACGATGAAGTGGACAGAGTGCTGGCCTTATAGACAGGAAGATTTGGGTTCAAATCCTACCTCAGTCCCTTATCAGCCCTGTCACCCAGGGCAATAGCTCTCAGTCTCAGTTTCCCCATCTGTAAATGGGGATAATACCAGTGCCTCCCTCCCCACATTGTTGTGAGGATCAAATGAGATGACATATGAAGAGTATTTTGCAAAACTTGACTTGCTCTATAAATGCCAGCTATTATCATCTTGAATGCTAAGTCAATTATTAGGATCCCCCTAACTTTTTAGTCCTTCCTTCTATGCCACTGAGATCTGCCTCTGTGATTATCCCCTACTGCTCTGATTTTCATGCTCAGTACTATATTATCCCTACTCCTCTTCATCCTTACCTTCTCTCTTTATTATCCCCTCCCCTGCTGGGTTAGAGCAATAATCCCCAGTCCCTTCCTATGAGAAGTTGGGGGTGTGGTGAGCAGAGCACCTGACTCAGAATCAAGAAGATGCATTTAAAATCTGCCTCAGACTAGCTGTGTGACTCTGGGCAACTTTACCTCTCTGGGACTCTTCTGTAAAAGTAATGTTGGGGGTTGGGAGGACCCAGTTACCTTTGGGGCTCCTTCTAGCTCTAAGGTTCTGAGAGTCCATAATAATCTTGTTTTGCAGAATATAGCAAGATGAGCTAGTATTTTCCCCTTCCCACCTCTGCCGAATCCAGCAAATTTTCTGTTTCCTTATCTTTAAAAATAATGGTAGGGCTGGAGGTAGAGAGACTTAATGACCTCTAAGGAGACTTCCAACTCCCAAACTATGATCCCATGATGCATCTGATGGTGGCCAGTGTGGAGTGAAGTACTGAGAGGGTGAGTTGACCAATTGGGGTGGGGGGCACAGTACCACCAAACCTCCTCCGCCATCTTGGTGACTTACCAGATAGGCCTTCAGATATTTACTTCCAGTTTATAATCTATTGGTTGGCGAGCCTTTTATTACAGGAACCCATCCTGGGGATGTTCTCAAATCTGCCCTGTTTCCAAGTCTGTGTTTTCTTTTTATAGAGAGGGTCTAGAATTCTGGACCTAGAGTCAAGAGAGACCTGGGTTTGAATCCTACCTTTGTCATGGACTTGCTCTGTGATCATGGAGGAAAAAAGCATTCAACCTGTCTGAGCTTCAATTTATCCCTAAAATGGGGGTGGTAATGTCTTCAGTACCCACTTCAAAACATTGTCATGGGGTTCAAGGGGAATGATGCACAGAGGGGCCCCTTCCCAGCTCTGCTTAGGTGAGATTACACATGTCGAGTGCCTTGTAACCTATTTAATAAGTTTAAATAAATGTAGCTATGATTATGATTACCCCAAATATCTGCCCCCCACCTTTAGGGGCTTCTAAAGAAACTGTGTATTTTGTAGAACTTTGCCTGAGAAGATCTCTAAGCACTTTTAAAATCTTTGAGGGAGACTAACTTGTGTCTACAAAGAACAAAGGTGTTAGGAGGCAGGGCTGGAAAGTCACCCTCAGGAAAGAATTTTTAGCTTTTTTTATTTTTTGGTTTGTGGTGCACAGCCCTGAGAAACTTGGTATTTGTAAACATTCCCCACTAAGCCAATCCCCCATTGCTACTTCTTCACATCCCTTCAGCCTTATGATAGGTAAGGTCGCCTGTGGAAAACACTGACCTCGCCCTCCCTGCCCATCTGTGTGTCTTGTGCCTGGGCAAGCCATGGACAAGAGAATTGTAGAAGCTGGAAGGACCTGAGGAAACCATCACATCTATGGTCCTGACCCCAGGCTTTCAAAGACTGATCATGAGAGCCTTTCTCCTTCCTAGAGAGTGTGAGAGAAAAGGGCTCCCCCGACTTTCTTGACAACCTGGGCCTATGACTGTCTCCATTTCTCTGGGCCTGTTACCATTTTTTTTTTCTAAAGTGGCTCCAGCCTCCTCAGATGGCTGGCTTATGGCTGCCAGGTCCTCTCACACCTTTCAATCCAAGTTGCTGGGGAGCCTGCTGGTGAAAATTTAGTCATGGAAAAAGATCTCCAGGCTTCAGCTCACCTCTTCCATCAAACCCACAAAGGCTTCTTTCACTTTTCCAGGGGAAAAAACACATACGCCTGTGGGGCCCACTGCCAAGACCAGGAATGTGAAACGCTAGTGTTCACCCTGGAGTTACATTGCTACCCCCCAAGGAAGGATCATAGCATCAGACTCGGAGCTGGGAGGGACCTCAGGGAGTTAGTCAGAGAACGGAGGATATATAGGGTTTGGCTGAGGTGGAAGGGAAAAATGCTGCCTTGTCTTGCTATCCTCAGAAAGACTGGCTTATTATGAACCTTCAGATTCTAGAAGTAGAAGAAATCCCAAAGGTCAGCTCGTGCAACCCAAATCTGAAGAGAAATCCCCCCAAAGTGGTTATCCAGCCTTCAGTGATGGGGACTCATTATCTCCTGAGACAGTCCATTCTATTACTATTGTGATTGTTACTACTATTAAATAGGTTCTCTTTAAAGTTTTATTTTTAAGTCTACTATTACACCTTTTTTTTTATTATTAATTGTCCAGATCTGAATGGGGAACATTTCCTAGCCAAGCACCATGATTCAATTCTCAGAATCTAGTAAGCCCATAGAGGGACTCAAGGAGCCTAGAGAGAGCAGTAGACTATAGTTTTGGTGTCATGGGTGTATTTTAGCTGAAAGCTGTTCATTGGATCTCAGGATGAAGGAAATCATTCAGTCCTGGAGCTTTGAGTTCAAAAAGGAAAGAGGAGTATGCTCTCAAGCCTATGATCCAAACGCTCAGAAGACATTACTAGAGTTGACATTAAGAGCTGGGAGGAGGTGGGGGGGGAGGTCTTCTTGGCATCCACATCTTTTAATATCTTCATCCATATTTTTAATATCTTCAAGCTTTTTGGCCAAGTTCAGAATTTCATAGTTCTGAGCCAGGTACATCCCAGACTCAATGCCAAGTGTGATTGTAATTGTTTTCATCTTTTTCAATGGAGTTCAGATAGAATTGGTCCTGGGACAAGTTGCTATCCTGTTATTATTGTATTATATTTATGTCCTACTGACTTCTGCACAGGATAAAATAACATAGTCTTATAATTGGGAAAAGTAAGCTCCATGAAAGCCCCCAAGGTACAACTCCAATAGCAGATGAGACAACAGAGAAACCTTGCAGTTCATCCTGTTCCCATGTGATTCTGATCCCTCCATTCAGTCTTCATACCTTAAAAGCTTTTGGTTCCATTTAGCTTAGAGATGTATTTGTTATGGCAATGTCTACTGCTCTTCAGATACTTACTAGTTGTGTGACCCTGGGCACTTCACCCTGTTTACCTCAGTTTCCTCATCTGTAAAATGAGCTGGAGAAGGAAATGGCAAAACAGTCTAGTATTTTTGCTAAGAAAACTCCAAATGGGGTCACAAAGAGTCAGATACAACTGAAAAATAACTCCACAGAGTTGCTCTTAAAATTTCTATAAATCACTATTAAGTCCAGGTGATCATAGGTAGTGGTTTGGTGATAATGCTCCAACTTCAGTATAGTTTATTGGTTGGGTTTTCTAGGATATTTGGAGGTCTGTATGTTGTAGTATAGGGATTTGTCATCAGATAGCACATGAAAGATAACGGGCCTCAGATGTGCAGTTCTAGCCACCAGGTCATATCATGCTAAAAACATGCAGTAGTTGCTAAATTTTTACAGCCAACAGTGATGTGTTGTGCAATTTCTACCATTTCTATGCATAATCTACATTGATTAGTATCTGGAGTCCATAAGGATAAACCTTCTGTAATTTATGTTGGTGATGACCTGGTCCTGAATTGCCACCATAATCCCCTCCATTTCCACACACAAATCCATATGACTCAGTCATTTCTTCCATGCTTCTTTGTCAATGTGTTGCTGAGTTCATGCAGATGTCACCCATGGAGGGCCTTTTGATTCCAGTCTTGGATCAAAGCCATGTTACAATCTCCATCTGGAGGAAAAACACTTTCAGTTACATTTGACAGATTCAGTGGCTTTATCAGTCTTTTCTGATAGTTAGTGAAGTGATTTCTGCTTGTTTCAAAAGTGTTTCTATGGGTTTTATTCCTATTTATCATGTTCTCTAAGAATGCTCATAAATCTTTTTCTTCCTTCTGGGTGAGGAAGTGTTCCTCTTCCTATGGCTGCCTTCAGCGAAGAGCTTTGTATTTCATTAATATCACATGAGTTTTTGTTAGAGTAGTTTCCATAGGGTCCATTTTATGGTCCTGAAGGTATACATTAGGAGTAGTATTATGTAGTTGTTGAATGTTTTAAACATATTTTTCCCATTTGGCTTTGTTTTTAGAATTTCAGTATGTCTCAACATATCCAACCAGTTTTCATTTTAATAAAAAAAATTGCAGCAGATAAGCAAAGTTAAACAAAATGCATACATGTGGTGATCATATCAAAAAATCTGTGCATTGTACCCATCACCTTCATCAAGAAGTGGATGACACTTCATCATCAGCCCTCTAGAGGCATGTTTGGTCACTGCTCTAATCAAAATTCTCAAGTCCTTCAAAGCTGTTTTTCTTCACAATGCTGCCGTCCTATTACCTATTTTCCTGATTATACTCACTTCACTCTGTATCAGTTCATACTATACAGGTTCTTGTCAATCTTCTCTTTTATAATTTCTTACAACACAGTAACACAGTAAACAACACCATAAACCACAATTTCTTCAGCCCTTCCCTAAGAGTCCAAGAGACAATCCAAGGCACTCCTTTAGATGTTAGTTCATTTTCTTTATTTTTCCCCCATTTTAATTTCCCCTTAAGATTAGAAAAGGGTTTTTTGTGCCTATTCTCTCCCCAGTACTCTCCTTTCTCTAAACTTTGTCCCTTATTTTTCTGTAGAGTTTAATGTATTTCTACACCAAACTGTTTGCATATGTATGCTTTCAACCATCCTTGGTCTATTTCAGATAAGAGTATGGTTTATACGCTATCCAGTGGGTATCCCCTACACTTCCTTCCATGTATCTATACTCTTCTCATGAACACCAATTAGGAGAAAAAAGCAAGTTTGCTCCTTCTTCCCCCTTTCTGCACTAGAATACTTCACCTTTTACTCTCCCCTTTCTTTCCACTATTCAGACGTTCTACCTTATTCCCTTATTTAATTTCCTTAATATTCTTTGAACACAGTATGTTTCAGAAAGGATACTTGTTTCCTCTCCCCCATTAAAATGTTAGCACTACATCATAGTAACACCTTCTAACTGTTCAAATAATGTTACCTTTATAGATTTCTCCAGACCCTTTTATTTTTGTCATTGGTCTTTTAATAGTTCCTGCTTAGCTTTGATCTTTCCTTTAGTAATGCTCGAAAATCTTCTATTTCATCAAAGGCTCATTTCTCCCTAAAATATTATATTCAGCTTTCCAGGAAAAATTATTCTTGGTTGTAAGCCTTTACCTTCTGCCTTTTGAAATACTGTATTCCAAGATCTCCTCTCAATTATAGCAGAAACATCCAGGTCTTATGTGATTGTGACTGTAATTTCTTGGTACTTGAACTGCATCTTTCTGCATGCTTGCAATCATGTTTCTCTGATATGGGAGTTCTTCATTTTGGCTCTACCATGCCTAGGACTTTTCACCCCACAGTTTCTTTCAGAAGATGATCAGCATATTTTTATTTTCTTTACTTTGCCCCATGGTTCTGATAGATCTGGAAAGTTTTCATTTATGATTTCTTGAAATAAGTGTCCAGAGCAGGGGTGGGAAACCTGTGGCCTCAAGATCACATGTGGCCCTTTAGGTCCTCAAGTGTGGCCCTTTGACTGAATCCAAACCTCACAGGGATTCTGTCAAAGGGCCATATTTGAGGACCTAGAGGGCCACATGTGGTCTCATGGCTACAGGTTCCCTATCCCTGATCCAGACTCTTCTTTTCAACCATGATTTCCAGAGACCCCAATTGAAAAAATAAAAGAAGTTGAAATGTATATGTGTCTGTATGTGTGTGTGTGCTAATGTGTGTGTATATATATATATACATATATATATATATATTTATATATATATATATAAATATATGTATTATATATATAAATCATATATATGATACATTTTGGTTTCTTCTATTTTTTCAATCTTTTGACTTTGTTCTAATATGTCTCAGTGTCTCATGGAGTCATTGATTTTTATTTGGTACATTCTAGTTTTTAGGGAGTTCATTTCTTACGAAAAGTTTATCACTTTCTCTTCTAAGCTACCTATTCTAATTCTTTCTTCAAGAACTTAATCTCACTCTTTTCTCCTAAGTTCTTACACTGACTTCCATCTCCCAAGATTAGGCACCCTATCTCTTTGAGGTTCCATGTTCTGGATTTTCAGGGCCCTCTGTGGAGTCTCATTTCAGAGTGTTGGGGAGAGAACAAGAGTGTCCAAGTCTGAGTGCTGCCAGTTGCCATTCCCTGGGGATTCCCGCAATCCAGGGCATTTTGAACAGCCTGAGACTTCATCAGGGGAGCCCCCACTCTCCTTCCCTCCACACACAGATCCTTGCAGGTAACATGAATCCTATCTCTGGTGATTCTGTGGCCTATGGGCTTCTGGCTAAGTTTTGTGCCCCCGTCCAGGGTAAAAGAAATAACTGAAGTTCTTCACTGGTTTTCTTGACCATTATTCAATCTGTTGTGATCTAAAGGATTTTGCTGGGGTAGATATGTGGCAGTTGGGCAGCCTGACTTCAGGTAGACATCTCGAGAGAAAGTGATTATTAAATATATTTATTCTTGATGCATCTTACCTGGAGAAGACTGAAGTATCCATATTACCTTCATCCACTGGTTCAATGTGACTTCCAGTTTCAAGCCCAAAGCCATTATTCTCCCCCTTTCCTTAGTATATGTTAATAATTTTGCACTGATTGAACCACATGACATTTTTGTGTCATTAGAGATTCAATAAGATGACGATGTTGAGTGTGGTTTTCATTGGAGCTATATAGCTCGATGTTATCCATATACATGAAATGATTGACAAAATGTTTTGTTTTGGCTCCATCTTTAATTTGGATTCCATACTTAGTTCTGTTTAGAAGAAATAATCGTGAATTATTCATGTCTAGACCAAACTAGAATGAGCTTAAACTATGTCCCTGAAAAATGCCACATTTCATATAAATTTCTTAACAGTGTTGCATTGGTGGCATAAAGTTTATAGAGTTTTTTCTCACAACAACTCTGTGAAGAATTATTAACCTTATTTTACAGAGAAGGACACTGTGGCCCAGGCAGGGGTTCATGACTTGCCCACTTAGTGAATGGGCAACACCATTATTCAAAGTATTGTCTTCAAATTCAGTATTTATTCTATGAAAGCTGCCTTTGTACATCTTTCTCCCATTGCTGCTGGACAAGTCTGGTTCCTCTTCTACATGAAAGTCCTCTATCCCAAGTCTCCTCTTCTCTGCTTCCTCCACCTGATCCTCATATGACTTGGACTCAAGACCCTTCCCATTCTACTTGACCCTTCTCTGGCCATCCTCCAGTTGGTCAATGTCCTTCCTAAAATACCGGGCCCAGAAATGAGCAGAGTCCTCTAGATGTAGTCTCCCAGGGAGGCTGCAGTAACTCACGTTCAGAGCCAGAGGACCTAGCTTCCTTTACAAGCTCTGCCACTTCCCACCTGTACAACCTCAGGCAAGTCCCTGTGGCCGCTCTGGGTCTCAATTTTCTGTAAAATCTATAAGTGGTTGGAATTGGACTTGATCTAAAACATACAGTTCTAAGTCTACCCTCAATTTTTATTTTTTTACCTGGCATCTATATACAAATAGGGGGTAGCAAGTGTGGAGGGGACAGAAAGATACCACAAGACTGCAGCTCCCAAGTCAAGTCAATATGTATGTATTAAGTGACTGCTGTATACCAGGCACTGTGCTAAGAACTGGGGCTACAAAGAAAAGCAATACCACCAACAAAAATTCTCTCTTCTCAAGCATCTCACAGTCTCACAGGAGACACTTGGGTCAACAGCAGACCCCTGTAGGTGAGACAAGTACTGTTGCCTTTCAGCCTTCTTCCCTCATTGACCATTATTTCACTCTCTACGTGAATGGTGCAGGGGGGAACCTGTTTGAACCCAAAGGTAAAATTCTCATCTGTCTTGATGGTCTTCTCTATGGAGAGGAAGACTTTCAGCAGCAAAGGAAGCCATGTGTGATTATTAGTAAAAAGTCTAATTGGGGAGTCAAGGATCATGGGACTTTGGGTGACCCAAGATCAGTGAGAAAATAGTAGGAGAATAGATTCCTCTCCGTGAGTTCAAATCATCCAGCCCAGATGAGCTACATCGAAGGGAACCAAAAATTACTTCTTCCTTTTCCCAGGGATGTTGTGGCAGCCTCAGGCATAAACAGGAGCAAAGAGAGCAAACAAAAACAGCATGGAGCTTATTGACATGGGGCTTTCTGTTCAGGTGTGGGCTGGACTGGATGACTTATGAGGGCCCTTCCAACTCTGTGATTCTGCCTGCTCTGTCCTAGTGTGCTGTGTGGCTTTGGGCAAATCTCGGCTTCTTTCTTAGCTTCTCTGAGCCACCATTTTGCCTTCTGTGAAATGAAATGAGGACAGTCATGTGTTATAGTCCAGAGCACTGGCTCTGAAATCACAAGGCCTGGGTTCTAATCCTCTCTGCTGCCGTTTATTACCTCTGTAACCTTGAGCATGTCACTTAACTCCCTGAATTGTCTGAAGAGTGAGGGTGTTGGCCTAGATGGCTCCTGAGGTTCCTTCTAGCTCTAGGTCTGGTTATCCTATGACCTTTCTAGCCTCAGTTTCCTCATGTGTAAAATGAGAGTTGAACTAGATACTGGGACTTAGACACTAGGACTGAGGTCCCTTCTAGCTCTATGATCTGGTGCTATTCTAGAACCCTAGTTTATAGGATTAAAACAGCACATGTATGTATATATGTGTATACACACACACATACACACACACACACACACACACACACACACACACACACACATATATATATATATATGCATTTTGAATGTTGTCTCATTTGATCCTCCCAACAACCCTGGTAGGTAGATGCTATTATTAGCCTGATTTTATAGGTAAGGATATTAAGACTAGAGGCTAAGTGACTTGCCCAGGATCACATGGCTAATAAGTATCTGAGGCAGGATTTGAATTTAGGTCTTGCTGACTCTGAGTCTAATATACTATCCACTACACCACCTAGCTGCCCCAGAACCTCTGAAGCCATCTAGTTCAACCCTCTCATTTTACAGATGAGAAAAATGACTCTCTGAAGTCATACAAGTCATCGTTGGCAGAGTCAGAATTTGAACTCAGGTTTTCCTACTCTTAATCCAGTGCTCTTCCCGCTGTACCACTTAGCAGTATTATAGCGGAAGAAAGGGGGGCCTTGCTAGTACATAACTATTTCTTTGTTCCTTCTCCCACCAGGCTGGGAGCTCTTTGAGAGGAGGTAGTTTTTTGTTGGCGTTGCACAGCTTGTAGCATAGTGTCAGGCACATATGGCGCTTAATAAATGCTTGTTGACTTGACTTTGGCACTGTATCTGTCCTTTCCACAGTGGTTTTTTACTTAGAATAATATTGAAGGTAGAAAGGAGGACAGGGAAGAGGCGATTAACAAGCCAGGTGATGGTGTTAATAAATGAGCTGTATCTGCAGGAAAGCAGGATGAAAAGCAGTCCCAGGACCTGGACTTTAGGATCCTGCCTCCACCCTTACTTAGGATCTGTGAGACTGTGGCCAGTCACTTCCTCCTCTGGGTCTTGGTCTCCTCATTTGTCAAACTATTTGGGCGCAAAGGTCTCATAAAGCCTTGACTCCTAGGGTGCTATGAGGAAGCTGGGAAGGGCCGAGCAAGAAGGGGCCTGATAAGGCAGCAGAGGATGTGCAGAGAGGGCAGGGGGACCCACCTGGCACCAGAAGCCTGAGCCCCTAAAGAGCAGTTTCCTGTCCTAACCACTAGGCGGCTTCCTCATATAAGAGCTGGAGAAGGCGCTTGCTTTGTATGTATCTGAAACTTTCTAACTCCAAGGGGTTGGAGTCCAGTGTAATAGCCCAAGAGGCTCTTAGGTAGGAAGGGCTGGGCCTTCCCAGGTGAGGCCTTTGCTTTCCATTGTTTTTGCCCTCCCAGTTGGGTAGGTGAAGCTCTGCATTCTTCAACTTCCCTAGGGTTTCAAGGTGCAGCCTCACCGGTAACTATGAAATCCAGTTCTTCTAAATTAGGCTAAGTAGCTCTCTACCACCCCCTCCCAAAGCATATACCCCATTCTACCTCCACTCTGTTCTTGTCTTTTCCCTTTATCTCTGACTATACCTTAAGCCTGTATAGTACCCTGGAAAAGCAGGAGATAACTTTCCAATTCCCATCTTCCTTTTGAACCATGGGGATGTTTGTTCCTCAAAAGGTTTAAAGATGGAAGAAACCTTAGAGTATTCCACTCCAAATCAGTACTGGAAGAGATCTCAGATTCATGCCTGCCATAGAACTGGCTGTACAACATACCTACCTTGGAGATTTTTCTTGGAGATTTAAAGTGGGAGGAAGGGGGACCCAGGTCCCCACTACCTCCTGAAGCAGCTCATTCCACTTTGGGATAGTTCTCATTGTTAGACCTTTTTTCCTTACCTTAAATCTCAAGTCCAGCCAACCACCTCATTTTACAGAACAGGAAATATGAGACATAGAGAATGTAAGTGACTTCCCCAAGGTCACCCAGGCTGCTAAGAGGCAATGCTGGGACTCCCCTGAGAGGGCAGGGAAGTGAAAGGAGTACTGGATTTGGAGCCAAAGGAGCCAGGTTCAGATTGGTAGCTACTGGCTACGACTATGACCTTGGCCCAATCAACTAACCTCTCTGGGTCTTGGTTTCTTTATTTGTAAAATGAGGGGGGTTGGGCTAGATGACATGTAAGATCCCTTTTAGTGGTAAGCCTCGGATCCTCTGCTTCCTTCTACTACACTGGACTGTTACCTACCTCTAAGACAGGGGTTCAAAACCTGGATTCAAAAAGTAGAAAGTTCTTGAACTTATATATTTTTGTAAAAAGATTTTGGATAATTATTTCAACATAGTTGATTTCCTTTGTAATCTCACGTTTTATTTCATGCATTTTAAAACGTCCTGAGAAAGGCTCCATGACACAAAAAAGGTTGAGAACTCCTTTTGAGTGTAAAGCCCCTCAAAGAATCGTGCGATCTTTGCTGAGAATGAAGGGGATCTTGAGTCGGGAGGCTTTGGTTGAAATCCTAGGATAGACAGGGGATGTGTGATCAGAGGCAAGTCATTGAACTTTCCCGAGACTGGGGCTTCCCCACGTACAAAATTCAGGTGCTGGTACTCCTCTCCACCACACAGCATTTGGGAAAAGCCCTACGCTACACTACAGAACTGAGTTATGCCATTATTGTTATAGTACTCCAAATGATAAGATGTTAGAGTGATCACACCACTTTCTCCCCAGCCTCGATCGCGGTTGCTTGTAGAAGGAAGACCCTCCAAAGAGTGGCCCATTGAAGCAATCCCATTGGCAGCTTTTACTAAGGCTGCCTTTGAGTGAGTCACCTCCTTAGACTTCCTCCTAAAGGAAACGCTAACTAGAGCCCTCCCCCAGGCAAGAAGAAACTTTCTTTGAGGGTGGAGAGAGGGCACAGGGAGTGTGCATCGCGCTGGTTCCGGCCACAGAAAGAGCTAAGCAGAGGAAACCAGACTTGTGTGGAACAAGGGACGTTTTAAAAAATGTACTAGCATTTATTACCGAGGTTCTACGGCAGTGATAGAAGGGACCCATTAGGAGTACAGATAAGGAATATGTGCCCCCAATAAATTCGATCGGGGGAAGGGGAGGAGAGAACTGGTATTTGAAGCCCTGGGGCAGGGTCCCGGGATCCCAGGATTTTTAGCTGAAACAGACCTTAGAGGTTATTAGTCCAAGCCTTCATTTTGCAGAAGGGGGTATTGAGGCTCAGAAAAAAGTAACTTGTCCAAATAGCAGAATTGGATTTCAATTCTCACTGCAAATTCAGCTCTTGCCACCACTAGATACGGTTCTTGAAACTGTCCTAAGAGACTACAGTCCAGCTGGGGAGCAAAGTCGGAAGCACTAGGGAGTTGGGGCAGACCTATGGAAGAACATGCCCAAGGTGAATTGCAGACGTGGCGAAATTCTATCCTTTTCTGGAAGGCTTTGAGGTTGTGCTAGCTAGTCCTAGGTCTGAGGAGGCGGCTCCCGGACCTCTGGGGACCTCCAACTTTCCCTCCCATCTCTAAATCTAGGGTCCTCTGGCTGGACGACCTGGGCTAAACATTGTGGGCAGATGGTTAGAATGAAGTGCCTCCGAGTAACCCCGCTCTCCTGCTCCAGACGTGGGGTGGAGTATCTTTCTGGGTGCGTAACCTTTCGCCCCAGCTTGGGTAGCTGACTCCCCAGGATTGGAGGAAGGTCTTAGGGAGGGAGAGGGGCTGGCCCCAGCTCTCAGTTACAGCGTGCTCGGGTTACAGAGGCGAGTCCAAAGGGGCATGTACATACTGCAAGTCCCAGCTTGCAAACGCAACGCCCGGAGAGTGAGAGTGAGTGTGCGTGTGTGCGTGTACGTGTGAGTGTAGGTGCGCGCGCGCGCGCGGGTGCACGGGGGCGCGCGCCCCGAGATAGCGCGGGCCAAGCTGGTGGGGGGAGGGGGAGGGGAGACCACAGTCAGCCACTCACAGAAACAGTAGTGAAATCTCCCGAACACTTTAACTGTCAATCAGACTTAATGGGGTATAAAAAAAAAAAAACCCTCCATCTGTGCTGCCGGGGAAGCAGGCAATGGAGAAACTGCCTACGAGGCCGGGCTGACAGGGGGTGCATCTTGTTCGCTCTCGGAACCTGAGGACTACAAGTTGGGGGCGGAAAAAAGGGAGACAGCAATAAATGCTCCAGGAAGAGCGAGAGAGCGCGGGGCGAGGGAGGGAGGCTGAATCCAGCGGCAGCAGCCCCTTTGCTAGGCTAGCCCCCGGGAGCCAGAGAGAGAGCGAGGGGGAGTGAGCGACGCACGTAGAGAAACTGACACCGGGACCCCCCACTTCTCCTGCAAAGTGCTGGCAGTCAGATCTCATTTAAGCAATTTCCTGCGCGTAAGAATAGCAATGAGTCGAGAGGCGTTCGGCGACTGAAATTGGGTGAAACCTCAGCCACTCCCCCCTCCACCTTCCCTTTTGGGGGGGGTTGGAGTCTGCTTTTTGTTTGTTT
>CM053582.1:97204824-97268717 GCA_028627135.1 Pseudochirops cupreus
TCCTGCTGTCCCAACTTTCTGAAGTGCCTTTTCCTTACCTAAGCAGGAGTCATCTCTTTGCCCCCCACACCCGCTACTTTGCATTTTTAGAGGGGACCAGGTGGGGTTCTCTTTCTCACCACCCGTACACACACGTCGCCCCTACCCGACTTTTTTATCATTTGCTTTTCTTTTTGGGTTTGGGCTGCGGGTGTGTAGTTTTTGCACTGGGGGTATCCCCCCACCCCCCGCCAACGTCCCCCACCCCCTCGGAGGATGGTTTGGAAATGGCTGGGCGCGCTGCTGGTGTTCCCGCTGCAGCTGATCTATTTGGTGGTGAAAGCGGCAGTGTGTCTGGTGCTGCCCGCCAAGCTGCGGGACCTGTCCCGGGAGAGCGTCCTCATCACCGGCGGGGGAAGAGGCATCGGGCGCCACCTCGCCCGGGAGTTTGCCGAACGTGGAGCGAGAAAGGTGAGCGCGGGGCGGCCGAGAAGGGTTAGGCGCTGGGCTGGGGAGGCGGGGGTGCAGATAGAGAGTACTGGAGAATTTTAGGGTAGAGGATGGGGAACAGAATGGAGAGAGGATATCGCACCTGCTACTAGAGTCTCCCTAAAGTCTCTAAAGACTAAAGTCTCCCTCTCTGTCCTGTGTTTTGGGGGAGTAATCAGCTCTCTGCGCTCCCCCGAAAATAAGAATGCTGACCTAGTCAATTTCACCTTGTAAATTTCCCCTGGGATTGGAACTGTCTGGCAGGTCCTGAGCTGTCTGTTCACTTCTGTGGCGTTGAGTGAGTAACTCCCCCACCCGGAAACCTCCTAGATCCAATCCTCTCCCTCACCCCCCACCCACCCACCCACCCTGGTATTTTTTCCCTAGTCTCTCTCCCCCACCCCCACCCCCTTCTTTTTTCCCCTTTGCTGCAGCTGGGGTGATTATTGTAGGGCGTGTGCGTGGTGGAGCGTCTAAGAAGCTTCTCACAAGTTGGCACTTTTCAATTTTCCTTGGCGGCACCATTCCAAGCCCCAACCTGAGAGCCAGGAGATGTGAAATCTCCGATGAAGGCGGGGGAGGCTGTGTGGCAACTGTGGGCGCCTTCTGCTCTGTTCTCCTGGATGGTCCGGGCATCCAGCCATGTCCAGGGAGGTCAGGGCAACTGGGAACCCAGCAATGGGGGGGGGGGGGGCGGCATATCAGTCAGCCCTTGTTTTGTCTCTTAAAAAAATATACTTAAAATTAGAATTCCCTCCTCCTGCCCAATTAAGTGGGGAGGTAGTTATGTGGAAGGGCCGAGAAGTAGGAACCTCCATTCTCTGTCGGGATCCCTGCTATTGGTGGGATCCCTGTTGTCGGTGGGCTGTGCCCTCTTCCTGGGTTTGTGGGGGGAATGGTTGGGGGGAGGAGTGACTCACCCAGTGAGAAGAGCACTCTGAAGAATCCTATTTGAACCATGTGAACTGGGGGAACAAAAACATGGATTTAGTTTGGAACTTAAACTGTAGGGGGGGGGGGGGGAAGGCCAACAAAGTCAACTGACATGACATGGAGCTGCATACCTTGGGGATTAAGTAAATATGTACTGTATAAAACCAAACCTGCATGTAATTTCAGGTTGCTTTTGTTTTGTTAAACACTGCAGTGAGATTTACAATTCCTTAGAGGTTGTTTGGGACCAGGAACTGAACTTTGGAGCCTGAATGATCAGGGAAAGAGCAGATCATTTGTTCATTAACTCTTCACTGGCCTGCCCCATTGGTCACAGTGTCTGGCCCCTGGTGGTTTTTCCATGGCTCCTGCTCTCCTTGCTTCCCGCCTCTCCTTGGGTGGTTTGGGCAGCTGCTTTGCCTTGCCCTTGGATGTGGGATATGGGAGGGGGGGGGGTGAGGGTGGAAAGAAGTGATAGCCCGGAGTGTTTTTAACCCCTGGTTGAACAACATTGAACATCCAGAAGCATGGGCTATTCTCAGCAGCTTGATATCCTTGGAAAGATGCCTTCATTTTAAAGATCCCTAAATGATTTGCAGACAGGAGCTCCTGGCCTGGGTAGAGCTAGACAGAGGAGAAGCAGTCTGAGGGATAAAGGTGTGCAGCCTGCCTATACTCATAGGTCCAGAGGATTGCATGGTAGCTGTCATTTTCTTACTTGTCAGCATCCCCAGAGAGACTTTCTGAATCATGCAGCTGGCATAAGGGCTGGATCTCTTTAACAATCTCCTGCCTAATTGGTTGCAGTGGGCACAGGGAGAATAACCCTTTGAGTCAGCCTGGAAAAACGTGACTGATGATAAACCAGTGGCATGTAAAATGGAATTGAGGGGACCAGAAAGATAAGATGAGGAAGCTTATTCAGTCTCTCTGTGATTCTTTCAGTAACTCCCCACCCCTGCCCCTGAGCCCCCTCCAAGAGTAGGATGGATCCTATCTTCCTCCAACCAGTAAATTGAGAGCCATTGAAAATGGTTCTTGCAGAGATCTCTTTAGCTCCCGAAGTTCAGAGGAGCTGTGGAAGTCAATAACGATAAAAACAATTAAAACAACAGTAATAATATAACAACACCCCATATTTATAAAGCACTTTGCACAGATTACTTCAACAGACTGCCTCTGGCTCACATTGCATCATTGGCTGCTGTTGTTTAGCCCAATAAAAGCAGAAAGAAGGGTCCTCTGCCATTACAGCTTACTTATTAGAGAGAGCTAGGTCTAGAATAAGACTAATTGTGGTGACTTTCCTGCTACTCCCATAACAGAAGATTTGGAAGGGTTACCAACTTTCCCCGAGCCAATCTCCAGGCCATCCCGCTCCTGGCCATATCTCCCATAAGTATTTTAGAGCCCTGTGAGTTCATGAGAAGGAATAAGTGTGCTCTAGGAGTGGGGAAAGGCCATGAGAATAATTAACTGTACAGAGTTGGGTATGCCTATTTGAAAGAGAGGCATCTTCTCATTCAGGACTGAGGCAAGCCATGTGGTTTGGGATAATCTTACAAGAGAGCTGTTCTGCAGCCCCTAAGCAGCCCTGCAGTTTACTTTAGGTAGGAGGCGATGTTTAACCACAGATTACAAATGAGACTCTTGCTTTGATTGGGCACATTGAGATTTGGGGGGAGTGGATACTATATCAGCACAAGAAAGCCCAGCTAGCCTGAAGTCTGGGTCCAGCTTCAGGAAGTCATAGCAATGATGCCAACTGTGTGAAGCATGAAGCAAAGTTGGGAGTGGCTGATGATAGCTGACATCTCCAGGAGATGTCTCCCCCCTCCCCTTCCTACCCCTTACCTTATAAGAAAGATAATTATTATGATCATAATGTTATGAATGTATATAGGGCTTTAAGCCTTGCTTATATTCATTATCTCATTTGAGGCTCCTTTTGTAAAAGAACTCAGTTGGCTATTGAAGCCCTTTGGATGCCTCCTGCCAGTGGGATTGCTGTACCAAAGCCACAGGGTCGTGATTCCAAAGGCTGCAGACAGGTGTTGTTCTAAATATGCATCTGAGTTTTAAGAAAATGAGGAACTGAATTTAAATGTTTTTAACCTAAAGAGACTGCTTCTTTCCCATCAAGTATAGTGAAAAGTGATTTCTCCCTCCTGAAATGGCTCGAGGGCCTTGCTTCTGTCTCTCCTTATAATTTCTTACTTATGTAAGTATTAGTTTCCTGAATGCTTGCCTCTCTCCTCATTTGATTATAAACTCCTTGAGGGCAGAGTCTATGCTTTTCCCCTACCTCCTCTTTTTCTCTTCACTTCCTTTCCCAGAGTAAAAGTTAGCTGTTAGATCAAACTGAATAACTTAGGCAGGGGTGAAGAGTGGTTAGGTAACCCAAGTTAAATCTAGTTGGTGTTCCCTCCAAGGAGAAGCACTCAAAAAACACTCCCATTCTTGACCAAGAAATTGAGCTTTCCAAATGACCTTTCCATCCATCAACCTTCTTTGAGGTTGACATGACCTTAGCACGAATCACTCAGAGAAGAGGAAGATGTATTGTTTGTTTGGAAAATCCAGGAGACCGGATGGAAGTGTTTGCCATAACCAGTCAAACCTTTGGCCTACCATTGGGTAAGCAGTTTGAGCAATCCAAGATAACAACATTTGACACTTGGTCATAATTTCAAACCCTGGGAGAAGGTAGGCGACACATTGAATTCTGGTCCCAATGCTTTTGGTCACGGGGGCTAGCTCTCAATTGTGACAGTACATCCAGGCTCAGAAAAGCATTCTCTGAGGGTGATATGAGAAGTGGGGTCTGTCAGGAGTCACATTTGTGCAATTGATAACATTTTATTTATAGAGTGAGGTGTTACAGTACAGTTCTCTGGTCATTCTCTCCAGAACTGACCCTTTAAAGAGATTTATCAATTCCATTCCTTCTTCATTCCACAGACATCTATTAGGTGGATACAGGGTTTGGGGCACAGCATTAAGGAAGCCTTAATACCTCTTTAAATTATTTTGAGTTACTTTGTACATACTTTGTATTTCTTTGTCTGAGTACGGTTCTTCTGCTGAATGAATGGTTGAATGTTAGCTCTTTGATGGGAAGGATGTATCATTTTTCTTAGAGTTTCAAGGACCTAGCACAAGGCCTTCTATTTGGATATTTGTTGAATCAAATCAGGCTAGGGAGGAAGAAACGGATACAAAGTGTAAGTTAAGATAGAGTCCCTAATGAAACACACATATGAATAACTGTAATAATAGACATGAATTTGAGAGTTACAAAACAAAATTAAGGGTCCTTGTTCGCCATCTCCATTACCCTGTCACCTCCCCATCCAAAGCAGTGAGTTTTCCTAGACATGCCAAATTGCCATTGGGCACACCAACACAAAGACTTGACGTGTCAGGTGAGAACAAGATCATCAATTTCATCTAATCCAGTGGTTCTCAACCTTCCTAATGCTGCGACCCTTCAATACTCATATGTGGGCAGACCCGCCTGGAGACGGATAGAAGAGCTGTGTCTCGGTTCCTAAGACCATCAGAAATATGTGTTTTCCAATGGTTGTAGGTGACCCCCAAAGGGGTTGCGACCCACAGGTTGAGAACCGCTGATCTAATCCAACCCCTTCAAGTTGCAAGTGATGAAACCAAGACTGACAAACTCAGATGACTTGCCCAAGGCCACAGCTAGTTTCAGAGGTGAGATTTGAATTCAGGCCCTCTGAAACTAGAGTCAAAGTGCCCTTTCCACTATACCACACTGCCGATAGTGTCCTACATTCCTTTATCAATACTCTGACAAATGGCCTATTGTCCCCTCTATCCCCACTCCAGTTTGGGGGAGGTTGTACCACCTTGAAGAGAGTTATGTCATGTTTGAATAGTGTCTTTGGTCAACAACAGGGAAGTTTTTTACTTTTTATGATGTCTTGGCAGGACATATAGAGGTTGGAAATATGAAACTAGAACTCTAGAGTGAGATAGATAGATTGGCAAGTCATGTGCTATACAGGGGATGATGGAAGCCATGGGAATAAATGAGCTCACCAAGAAAGAGACTGTTAAGGGAGGAGGCTAGATGAGAGAAACTTGGGGTACATACATGTCCAGGACCAGGAAGTGGAGCCAGCCAAAGACTCAGAGAAGCATCCAGAAAGATTCAAAGGAGTGGACTGTTTCAGAAATAAGCCACAGGGGAAGAGAGGACCAAGGAAGAAGAGGTGACCTATGTCATCTAGTCAGGTGGCCCAGAGAGGTCCAAAAGAATGAGAACACAAAAATAGTATTGTGAAATACTGAATTTAGAGCTTTTTGGTGACTTTGAGGGCCTTGTTTGTCTTGATAAATGTTGGATTTGCTTGCTAAATATTGCTAAATGTTGGATTTAGCAATAAAGAGGTCATTTGAGACTAGGGAAAGAGAGCTATTTGGATAGAGTAGTGGGGGGAGAGAAGGGGTAAAAGTCAGATCATAAGGGGCTGACTAGTCAGTGGTAGCGAGGGAGCAGAGCAAATGTAGACTAGACTGCCTTTCTGGAAGTCAGGTAATGGAAAAAGAGGTTAGAAATCCATCAGTGTTCAAAATGAAAGAAATTGCTTGGATAGAAGCAGTTTCTTTATACTCCTCTATAAATGAAGAACAGGATCCAAGATATAGATCCACACCTTTAAAATGCCACATTAGGGCAAAGCTAATAAAAAAAAAATGGAGAGGGAATGGAGCACCAGCCCTGGAGTCGGGAGGATCTGAGTTTATATCCGGCCTCAGACACTTGACACACTTAACTAGCCATGTGACCTTGGGCAAGTCACTTAATCCCAATTTCCCTGCCCTTCCCCCCTCCAAAAAGCAAAAAAAAAAAAAATGGAGATTAGCTAGGTATTTTTGGTTTTGACAGACACCAAGAGAGATTTTCCAGGAAAGCATGGGTGTCTCTACAATATTCCATGCCCAAACCTTGGTACATATATCCTTTACCCGAGCCTCTTAGAATTCTTAACTTCCTGCAAAGCACAGCTCATTTGGACACCTCCTCCTTGAAGCCTTTCTTAATCTACCCTGTTGTTAGCAGTATACACACACACACACACACACACACACACACACACACATGCACACACGCACATGCACATGCATGCACACACACACCACTTTTTATTTACGTGGTATGTATTTTACATTCACTTCTCTGTGGATATGTTGTTTACCACCATCAAAATATAATCCCCTTTAGGGCAGAGATGATTTCATTTTTGCCCTTGTATCCCTGGCACCTACTCTAACAGTGCCTCGAATACAGTAGTTGTTTAATTAATGTTTGATGATTGAATGAAAGAATGTAACGTCAAAATGTTAAGACTGGCCTCAGTTGATTTCTAAAAATTCCCTAATAATACATTATATCTGACCACCCTAAATTTACATAAGACTAGTTTTGAATCTTTTCCTATTTTCAATCTAAAGTCTTCAGGGAAGAGGTTCCATAAATTTACTTACTGTGTAAAGATTTTTTAAAAATTATTTCTCTTGAAACAGCCCAACTTCCTTATGTGAGCTTCAGTTTGGTGACCAAGAAGTCAGACTTTTTGCAGTTACTTAGCCTTGGATCCTCTCTTGGCGTTTATCTTCACACACACACACACACACACACACACACACACACACACACACACACACATGCTAGTGACTATGTATATGGGAACTCCCTCTACCCATCTATAATTTAGTATTTAAAGTATTTCCTAAAGCTTAGAAAGGTTGGGTGAATCACCAAGCTAATAAGTGCAAATGATTAGATTTGACCCCAAATCTTTCTAAGTCCAAGTCCAAGACTCAAGCCACTATATTATACTCTAAATTTTAGCTATATGAATACAAATGGTTACTATTCAAGACAGGTGTTGTCACCACTGTTGAATCAGAAGCTTGTAGCCTTTTTCAGCTACAAGGGGTAAGGGACCTTGCACATCATATCATGTAATCCAATAAAGTTTGGAAAATATGGTAGACTCAGAGACCTATTGAGATAGGGTCTACCAGAATGCAACTGACATGGACTAAAATATAGAGAAAAATTCACATTGAAGTTGTGAACTGTTGTCACCAGGATTCTTCAAGTAGAAGCTACACAGAGACCATGATGGGAGGAGAGGGGCTACTGGCGTTATTATCCCCATGTTATAAATGAGGAAACTGAGGCTCAGATTGTGTAATCTAGCCACAGTCACAAGACTAGTCAAGTGCAGCGTGGAATTGAACACTACTCTCCTGACTTCAGTCCCAGGACTGTGTCAGTTACCTCATGTTGCCTCAGGTGGATATAAGCATTTGCTAGGGATTTCACAAAGGGGATTCCTTTCAGTTCAAAGACAGGTTGCGTTAAAACTCCAAAGTCCTTCAGAATTCTGAGATCCTCTCATTCCAAATGATACATAATGGATGTGGGCAAAAACAGACACCAAAATATCAAATGTAGCCTAGTGGGTAGAACACTGGACCTGGCAAAATAGAAGATCTGGGTTTAAATGCCAGCTCTGACAGTTTACTTGCGTATAACCTTGGGCAAGTTCTTCCTAAGCTTCAGTTTCCTTTTCTGTGAAATAGGAATAACAGTTCTAACTTTAATGCCTGTTAAGTTGAAATGACTTGAGCCGTCAAGTGGTTGATGGCTGTTGCTCTTTCCCAACTCCCAGAACCAGGCATGAGCAGGGAAAGGAGTCTGGGAGGTTCAGTATCTCTTCATGCCTTAAAAAAAAAAAAAACCTTTTTCCTCCCCCAGCCTGACATCACTGGCTTTGTACTTGCAACTAGACGATTATGTCACTCTTTTTTGTCTGTGTTATTCAAGGGGAAGGTGTGTGTGTGTGTGTGTGTGTGTGTGTGTGTGTGTGTGTGTGTGTGTTCTGCCTCAGCTCTAACCCATCCAATTGAGGGCCAGAGGAGGAAAAGAGGAGCTCAGAAAATATCAGTGCAAGAGTATGATAAGGAACAGGAGGGAAAAGGAACAAGAATGGTCAGCCAATAGTGTGAAAATCCATCCTCAGTAAAATGAAGTAACCTCAAGTCACTGGGACTGACTGCTTTTACTTCTTCCTTGGCAGAGATATAAAGCAGACTTCCAACCCTGGGTCCTGGGCCTTCTGTTTCACAAAACCTGAGCTTTGGAAAGGACCTCAGAGAGCCCTCTTGTCCCAATAACGTAGCTCATGAGAAGCCCCTTTCCAACATCCCCAGCAAATGTTGGTCTTGTCTTTGGGTGAAAAGCTCCAATGGTGAGGGACTCACTCCTTCCTGAGACAGCCAAGTCACTGCCTTGAAATGTCTGTGGTTCCATAATCTCAAGGATAGGGCTCACAATGCAATACCTACCTGCCCATCAGATGTGACTTCTGTCCTTGTTCATGTGGTCTCCGCAGAGGCCTTTCTCTAGATCTGGCATAGGTGCTGAAGGAGAGGACATAGACTGGCCAGCACGTGTTCCTTGCATTATTACTATGTGATGAAGCAGCCCTCTTTTCTGGATAGACATCTTTCTGATGGTGCCCCTCCTACTCAGTGGCATACTCTCCCCATACGTCAGCTCTGAAGACACTTGCCAGAGTCACTGGATATTAAAGACAGCGTGGGAGAGTGGATAAGACTTTGGAGCTGGAGTCCAGAAGAACTGTGTTCAAAACTTGCCTCAGACATTTTCTAACTGTGTCCAGTTCACTTAAGCTCCCTGAGCCTCAGTTTCTTATTTGTGAAATGAGGGGACTCTATCTTCTACAGTCCCTTCTGGCTCTAAATCTATGTTCCTCTGGCCTTGGAGGCCTGCTCCTTCAACTGCTCCATTTTATAGAAGGGGAAACTGAGGCCCAGCAAGGAGAAGCAGTTTCCCCATAGCTACACTTGCAGTAAAATCTTCTAGCTGTCTCTCCAGGTACAGTGTCCCAGGAGCAGACTGTTCCCCGAGTGGAAGCTGTGGGCCAAAAGCACACGGAGCACAAAGCTCACAGAATGAACTGGCGGAGACTAACAGCTATTAGTGTAAGTCCCAGGAGATTTCTCCTTATCCAACATCCCCAGAAAAGCTATTTGCAAGTCCAGAAACCCAGAGCTCAGAATAACTGCTAACCTAGAATGTATTGGCCAGTGTGCTTTGGGATTCCCTGAAGGAGGAAAAATTCCATCCATTTCCCAGAGGCCCATGGGGGAATTTTTAGCTCTTGACCCTTTTCTAGAAACCAGTAGGAGGGGATTGTTTTCAGAACAGCAAGCTTTAAGAGGCTTGCCATTTCCGTCTCCCACTCTAGCCCCAGAACACAATAGAAGTGAATGGGCACAGTGGGCCCCTTTCTTCTGTAGGAGCTAGTCCCAGAGAGCAACTTCTTGGGGGAAAGAACTTGAGAAGCTGAGAGAGAATTATGTCCTGGGAAGAAATCAGGCTCTACTTTCCCCACTTCTGTTTCTTTCCTGGTGCCTCTACTACCCATCTGTGCTCCTAGGAGGAGCTAATTGGTACCCTGCTTACACCAATGACTAGGCAGCCCATTAGCTCACTTGGCCAGAGCATGGGGCTTATGCAGCCAGTCATAGTTTCTTAAGAGCTGAAAAAAGATCTTAAGAGAAGAGATCATCATGGCACAGTGAATAGATAGAGCATCAGCCCTGAAATCAGGAGGACCTGAGTTCAAATTTATCCTCAGACACTTGACACTTAACTAGCTGTGTGACCTTGGACAAGTCGCTTAACCCCAACTTGCCTTGCCTTCCCCCCTCAAAAAAAAGGAGAAAGATCAGGTTCAAACCTTGAATTTACCCTATGAGGAAACCAAGACTCCAAAAGGGGAAGAGACTTGTCTAAGGTCACACAAGTACTAAGTTACAGTCAGGATTCAAATCCAGTTCCTACCTCTAAATCCACTCTCTTTCCATTATTCTATGGAGAGATTCAATCCCCATAAGAACCAATTAACCAATTACTACAGTAGAATCCTAGAATGTCTTGAGTTGGAAGGAACCTCATTAGAAGTTAGTTCCTTCTCATCTAATTCATATCTGAAAAATGAATGTGCTCTATGATATGTCTGATGAATGGTCATCTGGAGTCTGTGTGAAGACCTCCAGGAATGGAGAATTCACCTCCCTGACAACCTGTCTTACTTCTTGACAACTGTCATTGTTCAGAAGTTTGCCTGACGTCAAATCTCAATTGGCCACCTCTTTGCATCTTCCGCCCATTGCTCCTCACTCTGCCATCTGAAGTCAAACAATACCCAATCCCTCTTCCAAGAGATAGCTCTGTTCAGGTACTTGAAGACAGCTTTCACAAAGCCTGTGAAGTTTTTCTTCTTCCACCCAAAAGTCCCCAGTTCCTTCCACTTGTAATCCTATGACCTGGACTCATGATAATACTTGCCTTGCCTGGGTGCTGTCCAAGTCAGGTCAATCAGTAAGAATCTATTAAGTACCTACTGTGTGCTAGGCACTGTGCCAAATTCTGGGGATACAAAGAACCCTACCCCTCCAAAAATGTCCCTGCTCTTAAGGAGCTCTGAGCCTGATGGGGTAGACGACATCTGAACAACCAAGCATAAACAAGGTATATGCAGTATACATTGGAGATAAATCTGAGAGAGAAGGTGCTAAGATTACGAAGGACTGGGAAAGGCTTCTTGCATCAGGTGTAGTCTGAAGGAAGCCAGGGAAGCCCGGAGTCAGAGATGAGGAGGGAGGACACTCCAGGACTGAGAGATCGCTAGTGAGAACATTCCCAGTTGGGAGATGGAACAGTAAGGAGGCTGGTGGTGCTGGATCAAAGAATATAGAGGAGACAAAGATATAAGAAGCCTGGAATGGTAGGAAGAGGCCAGACTGTGAAGGACTTTAAAAACCAGAGAATTTTATATTTGGTCTTGGAGGTAATAGGGAGTCAATAGAGGCTGTGGAATAGGGAGATGACTTGGTCAAACTTGCACTTTAAGAAGATCAATTTTGCAAGTGAATGTGGAGGAGGACCAACTGCTTATCAGCGTCTTTGCTAAACTCTGGCATCTCAGACTAACCACAGTATTTCCAGTTGCAGGCAGATTTCTCACAAATGTTTCCCTTTGATCATTAGAAAATGTAGATAGATTCTGTACAACAGCAGAAAAGGACTTTACCTTTCTGATCATGGAGGATCCACAAACTCCTCATTTTTAAAAAGGGAGCAAATGTTTAACACAAGAAGTCAGGCTGTAAGGACAATGGTGATGTTTTCTCAGATCTTCCTTCCTTGAAGGTACCACTTTGTGAAGAGACATTAAGAGGATGTGAAAGTCTTTCAGGGATAGAATTAGAGATTTAGAGCTGAAAGGGACTTTAGAGGTCATCCAGACCAACCTCCTCCATTTTACAGATGAGAAGACTGAGGGCCAGGGAGTAAAAGGGACTTGTCCAACCTCACATAGCTACTAAGTGACTGAGGCAGGATTTGAACTCATATCTTCCTGGCTCCAAGGCCAGTGCTCTATCCACTACACTATGCTGCTTCTCAGGATAGTAGAAGGACCACCTCATTGTCTGAGGGTAAGTAAAAGGAGGAAGAGTATGTGGAGGAATGTCAAAGAGTTTTGAGATGAAGAGAATGGAAGAAGTGGAAGCTTCTTGTTGTGATTGAATTTTAACAAAAGGGCAAACCTAGGCAGATCTCCGAGCAAGATGACATTACCATCATTCATTGATTGATAGCCTTGTTCTTATCTGGAACACAGTTAGCTTGGGATCATAGTTCTGAAACCAAACCAGAGAGGCCATCTAGACCAACCCCTTCATTTTACATCTGAGGAAACTGAGGCCCAGAAAGCTGGAGGGCCTTAGGATCACGGGATCATAGATGCTGAGCTGGAAGGGACTCCACAGATCATTTAGTCCCATCCCCTTATTTACAGATGAGGAAACTGGGAGAGTAGGAGTGACTGCCCTGGGAAACACTCCTCTCTGAGACAAAATTTGAACCCAAGTTTTCCTGACTGCAAATCCATTGTTCTGTACGCCATCTCCCTGGACAGAAGAACAGTAGTCAGGAAGCATCTTGGTCCCAAACCTGCCAGAAGGTAAAATTTAGTTATGAGATGACCTCGTTCACTGGTTGTGGATTTGCCCTCTGTACACGCTTCCTCCACACTTTTGGAGTTTTCCAAGAGGAAGAGGAGAGGATTGAACAAGATGGCCTTAGGAGGGCCTAGTCAGTTCTAAATAATAGTAATTGTTGGTATTTAGATAAGGCTTCAAGGTTTACAGAACACTTTACAAATGTCTTTGATACAGCAGCCCAGAGGGAGGGGAGGTGGTCACTCTTATTCGCCCCATCTTCCATGTGAGGAAATTGTGGCAGGCCAGGATCACGTAGCAAGCAAGCGTCTGATGCCAAATTTAAGTAAACCCTTTGGACTTTGCGAGGTGACTATGTGCACCTGACATTGGGTTCACATACATCATCTTGCCTTGTGTTAGATCAAGCTTTTCCATAATCTTCACTCGAGGACCTGCCATAGAAAGGTGAGTGGATGAGAATGAAGTGTTAAGATAGAGAAAATATGCATGTGGTGCATGACAATGTGTTATACATGAAGAGAAAAGAATTAATTATGACATTTTGAGCACTATTTGCAGCCAATTTAGTCAATGTGGAATAGTAGAAAGAGTCTGGAATTTGGAATTGGGAAATCTGGGTTTAAATTCTTGCTGTTTGCTAGCTGTTTGTTAGCTATGTGATCAGGCATTTCACTTCATCCTAGAGCAAAGGTCCCTCTACCTTTATTTTTTTGGTGCCTCTAACCTTTGGCAGGCTGGGGAAGCTTTGGGTCCCTTCTCAGAATAATGTTTTTAAATGCATAAAATAAATGTAGAAGATTACAAAGGAAATCAGAACTACTCATCCAAGTTTATGGATCTCCTGAAATCTATCAATTGATGGGTTAGAGGATGTCTGTGGACTCCAAGTTAAGTACTGTGGACTTCTAAGGCAGGCTGCATGGTATAGTGGAGAGAGTCCTAGACTTGGAGGCAGAATATATGACCAGCTGTGTGACCCTAGGCAAATAACCTAAACCTTCTGAGCCTCAGACTCCTCAACTGTAAAACGATAGGGCTGAGCTAAAGGCCTTTTTCAGTTCTAAATCTGTGATCCTATGTAAAATCAAAGGTTGAAATTATGTTGAGGGATATACTTACTTTTGGAGTTGGAAGAGACCTCAGTAAATATTGAGTCCAACCTGCACCTAAAAAGAAGAGTTGGAGAGGAACTTGGATTCAGCTGAATTTTAGAAATGGGCTGCACTTAAATCCTTATTACTCCTTGACTTACCAGTGGAGGGATGGCAGGAAGTCAAATGTTTTTCCATTCTTTTGGTAACAGTGTGAAATGAACATGGGAGTATCTTTCCAATGCGATGTGTCAAAAGGACCCTTAGAGATCATGGCCCCCCCCCCACAGCATCCCTATCTATTTCAGTCATTTCAGTCCAGGCTGACTCCTCATGACCCCATTTGGGGTTTTCTTGGCAAAGATATTGGAATGGTTTGCCATTTCCTCTCTAGCTCATTTTACAGATGAGGAGCTGAAGCAAACGGGGTAGGCAAACTGAGCAGACTTGCTCAGGGTAACATAGCAAGTAAATGTCTGAGGCCAGATTTGAACTTGGGTCCTCCTGACTCCAGACCTGGCACTCTATGCATTATGGAACCATCAAGCTACCCACTCTACCCCATGTTAAAAGGGCCTTTTGTTGATTCCCAACACAAAGGCCCTTGGAGATTATAGAGTCCAACCCATAGCTTTTGTGGGAATCCCCTCTACAACATCCTGATATAGTGGTCAGTCCTAAAGGCTTTTCTTAAAGACCTTAACTCTTTGCCTTCCGAGGCAGCCTACCCCCTTTGGGACACTTAACTGTTAAGAACTGCTCCATTACATCAAGCCTAAATCTGCTTCTCCTGCTGCTGCCCCTGTTTCTAGTTCCACCCAAGAACTAAGAGAATAAGTAAATCTACTCACGTGATAGTTCTTCAGATATTGGAAGACAGCTGTCTTGTCCCAAAGGAGTAGGGGATGGGAGAAGGCTGATCCAATGGGGAATGAAAACTCAGATTCCTCAAAGGCTCTCCACTGTGGATGACGGACCTCCAGACTTACACTTTGCTCTCCAACTCTCAGGCCTGCTCCTGGTTCCTTGCTAGTGTGTATTTCCAGTTAGTCTCCCTGTGAGGTGTCACAGAATGGGACAAAAGTCAGGAAATATAGAGGGCTTCGAGAAAAACCTAATGGGGTACCCTACACTGAGAGAAAAGAATCAGTCAGCCAAGACATTTATTGAGCAGTAGAATTGAAGGAGAGACTGTGACTTATTTTTTCATCTTTGTATATCCAGTCCTTACCACAAGTGCCTTATCCATATTAAGACCTTAATAATGCTCAATGAATGAATTTATGAGTGAATGAATGGATTTATGAATGAATGAATGAGAAACTTTGTTCTTAATCCTCCAGGAAGACACAAAAGAAATACACATCACAGTCTCTGAGAGCTTATGGTCTACCTGAGGAGATTGTGTGTATCTGTGTGTGTGTGAAAGAGTCAATGCTTACAAAGAAATTAGACAAATTAACTTAAACCCAGCTGTGAGGCTAAATAATTAGGGGAGCGAAGTGGCAGAATGGTTAGTGTAATGCCTGGAGGAGGCTTCCTAGAGAAAGTGAGCTTTAAAGGCAGGAAGGGTCATGATAGAGATGATGGTGAGGTCATCGCAAGACTGGGCACATGTTCCCCTCCCCCCAGTAGAACGAGCACAGGAATGGTTTTTCATTTCGTCTTTGTATCCCCCTGCATCCTCACACAGTCTTTGGCACGTAGTAATAGCTGCTCAAATGCTTGTTAAATGAATGAATGAACAAGTGAATGTATGAAAGGGTCACCCAGAACTAGAGGGGACTTGAGAGGCCAGCAAGTCCTACTTTCTCTTTTTGTGAATTAGGAAACAAGTCCTATGACTTGTCAATGACTTGTCCAAAGACACACAGCCAGTAAATAACATAACTGAGATTCCGCCCCAAAGATGGAAGTGTGAATGGAAGACTAGGAAGAATGCAGCTGAAAATCAGAACTGTTATTAGAGGGAAACCTTGACACCCCTACAGACCACTGCAAAGCAAAAGCCATTGAGTATTTGTTCCCAGATTCCTGGAAACCCACCTACAGATCCAAATAGCTGAGCTGACCATGCAGTGATATGCTGAACTCTGGTCTTTGTCCACTCAAAGCATCTTGTTGACATTCTGAAGTCCTCAGCTCTTTGAGGCCAGATCCATCACCTGATAACACTGACGCCAGTGGGGAAGAGCCAGGCCCATGCCCATGGTGTTTGACCTCTGTCCCAGAGGAGATTAAAATGATTCCTAATTAATAGCCTGTGGAATAGATAGTTACCTTGGCTGGCAAGTAATTGAGAGCCCATGGCCACTGGAGGCTGACCCATAAATTGTGCCTAATTAGCCCAGGATCAGGTCACCAGCCACTGGGTCCTTCTAACCTAATTAGGTCTTCCTGGAGACATTATACCACTTGTGTCCCACTTGTCTTCACAATGGCTGGCTTTTATGTAGACCTGGCTGAATGACCTCCAAATGATATTTCTGGTAGGAGGAAAGCTGGCAAAGAGAGTCCAAAGTATAATTGTCTTTTATTCTTCAAAATATGCCTCTCATCTCACCTTCTCTACAAGCCCATTTCCTGCAGAGTCAAGCTTGGTCCCAAAACACCACTGACCCTCTGTGTCTGGCCTCTCATTGGATTATGGGACAGAGTTTATAGATTCTGGGACAAAGACTTTTTAAAATTTTTTAATCTTTTTTTTATTGATAACTTTTGGTTTTATATCACATTCACTTCCAAATATATCCCTTTTTCCTCCCCTATCCAATGTGTCTCCTTTTTAACAAAGTTTTTTTAAAAAGAGGAATGAAAAAGCATTCCGGCCAAACAATCCATCTCCAGCCCATCTAAGAGTATGTTCAGCATTCTACACTCATGGTTCCCCACTTCTGAAAAAAAAGGAAACAGAGGTTTATATTTTCCCATTTTTTCTCTGGGGCCAATCCTGGCCATTATAATTTCACAGCATTCAGTTTACATTGGTGTAAGAATTGTGTTTTTTGTTTTCCTCCTCCTGCTCCCTTCAGTCTGCATCAGTTCATGTGAATCTTCCCATGCTTCTCCAGATTCTTCATAGTCATCTTTTGTTGAGGCAGTCATGGCACAGTGGTCAGAGAATCTGCTCCAAAGGCAAGAAGACCTGGGTCAATTCCTGTCTCCTGGACCCTGGGAAAGTACCTCGGTTGTTTCTCTGAAAGTATAAGCCATGAAGAAGACGTAGCCCATATTGGCAGAGTACACTTCACCAGGAGTTTCCTTCAGCAATTAAAGCACCCGCCCAGAATCCCTCCTCCAGGCTTTTCTTACAGCTTAGTAGTATTCTGTTATGTCCCCAGGCCACAATTTGTTTAGCTGTTATTATGGGGCACAGAAACCACCCTGGGATAGCTTCTCTTTCCTCTGTAACATCATTTGTTTCCCCCTTCCCTGGACATTCAGAAGTCCCCTGGTAAATTGGAAAGGGCAGCTATGTAATCATCAGCCAATCACTTAGCTACTTTGAGCCTTAGTTTCCACATCTATAAAATGGGAGGTAATAGTTCTTGCACTCTATGAGTGCATTTACACATATATATTTATGGCATTTTTAGTGTATTCATCTTCACCATCTGGGGGTAATCACCTCGAATTCAAAGACATCTCCCCCTTTTACATCCTGGAAGTCTCCATTGTGAGTAGTAGAAGCTCCAGACACTCTTGGGAGACACTGAGGAAGCGTGACTGGATGGGGATGGTGTGGTAGGAAGTGAGGTGACCTGTCCGAGGCCTCCTTCTATCAGGCATGTTCTTCGTTATTAACAGCTTTTCCTACTTTGTCTTTCCAGTCTTTCCCCCTCTGGGTCCCCTCATCCATCTCTTGGCTTCCACAGTGAAGAGGGTTATTCCCCTCTGTTTCCATAGTAAAGCAGCTAAGGCCTCCAAAGACCTTGTGACTTTTCCGACATCACACATCAGACCAGCCTTAGAGCTGATACCCTCGAGTTTCTGCAGCTCCTGAGTCAGGTTGCTTTTTGGAAGAGAGGTGAGTAGCAGAACAGGCTTCCACACCCTTAGGCCCACTCATTTTGCTTGGCCCCAGATGGGAAGGACTGAGAGGAATGGGTGGGACTAGCAGGGAGGCAGGTTTAAGTTTAGGGGGGTGGGGGAAGAGAAACTTCCTAACAATGAAAAATGTTCTGCACCCCCACCCTCCCACAAAAGGTGAAATGGACTGCCTTACTGACTTGATAAGTAGTGAGTTCTCCATTACTGGGTTTTCAAATCGAGACTGGACAGAGCCTAGCACTTGGTAAATATTTGATCCATGGAGAATGGATGACCATTTATTGGACATGGTGTGGAAGAGATCCCTTTCAAATACAGGTTGGGCTAGATAGCCTCCAAGGTCCCTTCCAGCTATAAGATTCCATGGTTCACAGAAACACTACAAGAGTTAGAATGGACTTCAGAAGTCATGTAATCCAACTCCTACCTGGACAATAATTGTCTTTACAATATTGCAGACAAGTGGTTGTAAGCCTTTGCTGGAAGACTTCTACCAATGGGGAGCCCACATGAGGAAGTTTTTCCTCAAATCCAAGCTCAGTCTGCACTTTTGCACCCCTTGCTCCTAATTATATCATCTGGACATGAGTTTAATCCCTCTTCCACCAGGCAGCCCTGGAGATGCTCAAATGACTCAATCACTAAGCATTTATTAAATGTTTACTATTTACCAGGCACTTACTCAGCTGTCACAACTCCTCCCCAAACCTCCTCCTCTCCAGACCAAACATCCCCAGTTCCTTCCACTAATCATCACAGGGCATGAACTTGAGGCCCTTCCTCATCTAGCCCCAGCCTCTCTCCTGAGCTCTAGTCTTCAATTAACAGCTGCCTGTTGGGCAGAACTCAGGTCCCGTAGGCATCTCACCTTCAACAGTCCAAAACAGAGGTCACTGTCTTCTCCCTTACCCTCACCCACCCTTCTGTCAAACTAACCTGTTACGGTCAAGGTGCCATCATCCTTCTAGTTACCCCTGTTGCCAATGCATCTTCACTCTTGGTTATTCTACATAGCTGGTCAGCTGCCAACCTGGCCATTTCTGTCTTCATGGTAGCTCTTCCATGGGCCCCCTTCTTTGCCTCATAACCTCTCACCTCCCCTCTTCACCTCCCTGCCTCAAGCCTCACCCCAGTCCAATGTGTCCTCCACACAGCCACCAGAACTGTTTTCTTTAGACTTGACTGTGACTATATCAGCCCAACTCCTCCCCTCAGTAAACTCCGGTGGTTCCTTCTTACCCTTGGAATCAAATGTAAATTTCTCTGTTTAGCTTTTAAAGGACTTTACAACTTTTAGCCTTTCTGGTCTTCTTACATTTTGCCACTCCCCTCTGTACCCTTGGTAACCCCGGCCACGTTGGCCTCTCTGCTGTTCCTCACATACACCCCTCTGCCTACAACTTTTTTTTCGTGTCCTCTATGCCTGGAATTTTCTGTCTCCTCATCTCTAGCTCCTTCAAGACAGCTCAAATCCGACTCTTCTGTAGAAGTATTCTCAGTCTCTTCCCTACCCCACTTCCCTCTAAGATTTTTTTGTTCAGTTGTTTCCATCCTGTCTGATTCTTCATGACTCCATTTGGGGTTTTCTTGGCCAAGACACTGTTTGCCATTTCCTTCTCCAGCTCATTTTACAGATGAGGAAACTGAGGCAAACAGGGTAAAGTGACTTACCCAGGATCACATGGGCTGAATTTGAAGTCAGGTCTTCCTGACCCCAGGCCTGGCGACACCTAGCTGCCCTCTAAGGTTACCTTCTATCCCCTCTGTTTATCTTGTATACATCTCTATATGTAGAAGTTGTCTCCTCCATTAGATGGTGAGCTCTGTGAGATCAGGGACTGCTTTTGCCTGGCATACATAGTAAGACCTACTCATTGTTTATTGATTGTTCCTGGTTGCCCCCATCTGGATTCACTTCTCCTATGGATTCCAAGGAGCTAGAGGGATGGTCACACTTCAGAGAAGAGCTGAGGCCTACAGCATCCCTCCCTGCACTTCCTAGGTTTCCCAGGGCAGGGCTTCTGGGCATCTGCACCCAGGGATCCTAAGCCTGGACCTGGCCCCTCGGCAGCTCCCTTCGCTCACAGCTGTCTGAAGGGCAGATCCTCCGGCCGCTAGAGGGGATTAGCCTTGATGCTTTTCTTGGAGCAGCCACTGTTTAAAATCCCTTCTTAATAGTAAACAGAGCCTACTGTCCCTTCGGACTGGCCTGGAGGGAGATTTGGCAGCTCTCAGCAGGAGGGAAAGCGGGAAGGGGAGGGCAGGGGAAGTGTCCAGCTCTGGTTTTAACAGTTTGGGACCCTGGCCAGTGTGGGCTCTGCACCAGGGCTGGCTTTGCTGAAGAAGCCTCATTATTGGCAGGCCCAGACCCAGAATCCCAAGTTCTTGCTTGCAGGGGGAAGTGCCCTGCTTCCCACAGAGCCTGGTGCCAGTGGGGGGGTGGCAAGGTCTTGAGGGATTCCCGAGCTCCAAGCCCCAGCTGCTCCTGAGAGTGGGTTCAGGCTGGGTGACCCAGGAGAGAATCAGCCCGGCTGCCCCTTCCCTATGGAAGATGTTGGATCTAGAGGTGGAAAAACCCTCAGAAACCATCAATCCAACCTCTCCATCCAACATGAGGAAGCTGAGATCCAGGGAGGTAAAAATCATGTGCCTAAGTTCCCATTCTCATCACCAAGAAGCCTGTATGAACTCCTACGCCATACCTTCCTAAGGGTCGGGGGTACAAAGAAAGGAAAAAAGGTTATCTGCCCTCAAGGGGCTCACGTTCTACAGAGCAGATTGGGGAGGGGGGTGCACACAGGACACATCAGAGGAAAAGGACAGAGCCAGAGCTAGAATGAGAGAGCCCCAGAGCTGTAGCTAGTGCGGCTGTGGCCGGCCGGTGCCCTGCCCTGCCCTGTCCAGCCCGGCTGGGACGGCCCGGGGGTCGGGGGAGGAGGAGCATGCTGCTGCCACGCCGGGGGCTGCTCGCCGGTTCACACGGCGGTCAGCAGACTGTGGGTGCGTGTGTTGCAACGTCTGCTGGAGCTTAGAGCATCCTGTCCATATGTGCAGCTGGGGTAACCTCCAGGCCGGAGTTGAGCCGAGCCGAGTGTGCGTGGGGCTTAGGATGGATGGGAAGAGGGCTGCTGGCACCTTGCATCTCATTTACAGCCCCGGGTTCACCGGCAGGTCAGCGGCTCTTCGTGACATCATCACATTTGTTTACCGTCTTCTCGGGAGGAAGTGCTGCCCGGGCTTGGAGTGGGCTTTCCCTCCCCCAGCCCCCAGCCCCTCCCCCTTGCCCTCTCCACAACACTCGCCCCTTCCCCCGCCCGAACGACCCCTCCCCTTCCTCCTGCCGACAGTTGCTAGAAAACTCTGAAAACCTCTAGGGAGTCTCAACTTTAGATGGATTGGGAACGCACTGGCTTTCCTTCTTCCTTTTCCACACTCGCAGCTCCCTCCTCCCCATCCCCGGCCCCCATGCCGGGGAAGAAGATTTTGTTTGACTGCAGGCAGGACGGGATGGCTGCTGCTTAGCTGGAAGGAAACGCTTGGGGAGCTCTTTGTAATTGGAGACAGCTTCGTTCAACAACCTGTTGGCCCTTATCGATTCACTCAGTCAATCAACAGGCATTTATTAAGTACCTACTGAGTGCCAGGTACTCTACTAGGGTTTGGGGATACAAAAATGAAATAGCCCCTGCTTTCAGGGAACTTATATTCTATGGCAGAGACAATTAAATATATCTTTGTAGAGGATGAGTGAATGAATGAACGAATGAGCATTTATTAGGAACTTACCCAGGCATCATTCTAAGTGTTGGGGCTACAAGTGAAGACATTCTCTGCCTTCAGAGGGGGCAAGACCACAGATAAAAAGCAAGAGGTTCTAACCTGGGATTCATGAACTTTTTCCATCCATCCATCCATCCACCTTCCCCTATTTATCTACGTATCTGTAGACATAGTTAGATACACATCGTGACAACTATTTCAGTATTAATGCTATATGATTCTGTTGGAAGCCTTCACTAGCCTGACAAAGGGGTCTGTGACATAAAAATAGTTAAGAACCCCTGACATAAAGCAGACTGGTGTCCACGGAGGGTTAAAATAGAAGTTGACAGGCCACTCTTTAAGACTCAAGGGAAAGTGCCCATCTGTATGGTTGGAGGGGATTCCACACTCACATGAAATCCCAGTTCCAGTCAAAAGAAAAATACAGATTCAATACAAGAGAAATGTGAGGTGGTTGGGGAGAGAGGGAACCAGTCATTGGGGAGATCAGGATCTGGGTGAGGAGGGAGGATGTTCATTGTGTGTTTCAGTCCTGGGAAACAGCCAGGACAGAGGTGTGGAGGTGAGAGTGGGAGGGCTGTGTCAGAAGCAACATGAAGGCCAGTTTGTTTGGAAACTGCCTGAAGGAGAATAATGTATAATGAGGATGGAAAGATAGGTGGGGGCAGGTTGTAAACAACTTTAAACAGCCTTCGACCTGCATTTGTTACACACAAGGCACTGTGCTACACCAGAGAACAGAGATAGAGCCAGGCACAGGAAGTGGGTTTTCATTAGTGGAGGGAACTCATTCCAGCAATGTAGGTCAGCACCTTTTCTGTCCCTACGGTTGGTCTTAGTGAATTGCTCCGGGTGTCCTTTACGGCCCTGTCTTAGGCTCCCTTCTCTTCTCTCTCTATGCCAGGGGACCTAGATTTCAGAGGGTCTGTGGCCTTGGGTAAGGAAAAAGTGACATCTTTCTTTTCACTAATTTCTAGCTGAAATTTGGGATCTTTCAGTTATGGGGAGGGGTGGCCTCTGAGAAAGGGTCCATTGGCTGTGACAAGCTGCCAAAGAGGTTAAGAACTGCTCTATAAACTGTGAGGACAGTAGGTGGTCCTTTCTCCTCTCCCCCCCTCCTCCTTCCTTCCCTCTCCCTCTTCTCTTTGTAAAGACAGCACCTGGAACCTTCAGCAGTATCTTCTCGATCGGTACTTGTCGAATTGACATTAACTCTCGTTTGGGCCATTTACCTCTTTGGCTCTCTGTTTCCACCACTCTCCATGGCTCCCAAGACAATCCTCCAAATGGCCCACAGACAGACAGTTTCTTGTAGCACTAATGCTGATTCTGTGACTCCGGTACTGTCCATGAATGCTATTTCTGCCTGCTTTGTCTGGGGAGGCTTTTGGAGGCAGTAACTAAGGAAAAGGTCTCATATGCCCTTCCAAGGTAATTCCAAGATCAAAAAAATTTGAGAATCCCTAGTTTAGAGGGCCACATTGGCAAGAGTGGAGAGTCCTAGTCCTGATCCTTATGTGTTGAAAGATCTATGGGTCTTTCATTCCTCCAGCTACTACTGCCCCTCCAACCCTCCAACCTCCCCCCCCCAAAAAAAAGAGTCTGTTTGCTTCAGGAAGGGTAGAAACGACCAAAGGTTCGTGGGTCTAGAATTGGGAGGGATCTCCAAAGCTATCTAGGGCAATCCTTTGTCTTACAGTTTAGTTAGGAAATAAGACATTCACACACAGATAGATAACTATCTGAAGTGGGGATTGGGAAAGGGAATAAAGGAACCCTCCCCGAAAAGGTAGAAAATAACATTGGTAGAAGGAAGAGCAATAGAGATGGAGTGCCTGACTAAAGATTTCTGACACACAAACAAGATATTCTAAAAATATAATCAAATAGTAGAATTTGTTGATTTAACATAATGGGTAGGGACTCTGTGGAGGGAAGAGTTGGCCAGCTGGTACTCCATCCTTTTTGCCTCCTACACTCTCTGGCAATGTCTAGAGATAAATACTTCCCAGGCCTTACCTATCTCTTTCCTGGAGGAAAGTGAGTGATTTAGGATTCTATTCTCACTGCCCCTCTCCTAATTACTAGAGATTTAATCAGTCATATATTTTTATGACAACTCGATTTTAACTCTAGGGACAAATAAGGGCCCATAGAGCCTTTTGTCTTCTATTTTATGAAATTTATATCATAGATGAAAAGTTAGTACAATCACAATAACTCGGAGCTCCCCAGTTAGGAAAATTCTTAACGTTTGGACAGAAGTTTGACTTTTTGTCTTAATTTAAATTTTGTGTGTGTCCAGCTAACCCATGGCTTCCTCCAGTCCTTTTCTCAGCACAGTCTAAGTAGACAATTAAGGTTTCCTGACTGACACCATGTCTTTATATTTAAAGCAAAGTTGGGATACGGGAAGTGCTTAGATAAAGAAGTAAAAAGAGTTGATGATTGTGCTCGTTACTAGACAGGTGGGAGGATGGGAGGTTGGGGAAAGAGTAGAGCTTTGGGGACTTCCCTCTCTCCCTTGAAGAGGTGATTACATCCAACAACTTCAGTCTGTGTTTTTTGTTCCGAGATACCTGCAAAGACCCAAAGATATACCTCTGTTTCTCTCTCTCTTGCTCTGGTCTCTGTCTCTTTTTCTCTCTCCCTCTATGTATCTCTCTCCCTCTCTCAATTTCTCTCTCTCTTTTGTCTTCTCTTTCTCTATTTCTGCTCTTCCTGTCTCTGTTTCTTTGTCTTACTCTCCTTTTTCTGCCTCTGTCTCACTCTGTCCCTGTCTTTCTGTCTCTGTCACTCCTCTCATTGACCCTTTTACCCTCAGACAGCTCAGCTCAGGTCCTGGCTGGGACCAAGAGCCCCGTTTCCCCCACTATGGCTGATACTTAGCTCACCAAGTCCCAGGTCCTTCTTCCTAATTTGTCCTGTTAGGGACTGTGTGCATCTTTGTCCAACCTCCTAAGTATGACTTATATTTGCCTGCTGGCTTAAAGATCACAAAAGTCCAAATTGGTCCAGACCCTCTGAACTCCAAATCCCAAAATGTTAGTCAAACATTATTATGCTGATATCCTCCCTCTTCATAATTATCTCAAATTTGCCCATTTGTGTACACTTTGGATCTCCCAATAGAATGTAGGTCCCTTGAGGTCAGGGGCTGTGAGGTTACACTTATTTCTTTATGTGACCCAGCATATGGTACCATGTCTTATACATCATGGATGCTTATTTAATAAATGCTTCCTAGATGGCATTAGATTGAAGAATACCTGCTCTTTTGAGCCACTCTAGCAAGAGCAGACCCTGCTCAATCCTTATCGTCATTTACAGAGAACCTCCAGAGTACCAAAGACTGTAGTGGGCATATATGGCAGATCTGTATTCATCAGTCCGTCTTCAGTAGCCTGAAAAGTTAGTGCTTTGGTTGGGAAAGGCTCAGGTAACTTTAACAAAAATGGCCAATGGCACAAAGAGGAAAGTCCAGTGCTTCACAGGGAGAACACACATTTATTTCTGAGTTAGAAGGCATGGTGGAGATCATCTGGTCCAACCTCTTCCCTGCCCCCAGCCCCATTTACTGAGACCTAGAACAATCAAAGGACTTAGCCAGGTGCCATAGGTAGCAAAGTGATGACTTGAACTTGGACCCTCTGCTTCCAAATGCAGAAGTCTTTCCCCCGAGAGAGGCTTCTGGATACCCATCACATGACCAGGAAAATCTGGGCTAAATCATGGATCAGGATGCCTTGGGTGTGCCCCTGCATCACTGTCCTTTTTACAAGTTTTAAGCTATACCCATATCACTTCTGTCCACCTGACTTAATCTCTTAATTTAGCCCAGTGCCCAGCACATAGTAGGTGCTTAATAAATGATGATTGATTGATTATAGTAGGGAAACTGAGGTCCAAAGAGGTTCTGTGCTTAGAGTGCTTAGATGGACCTATGGCTTCAAACGGTGTGAAGGTGCACTCCTTCTAATGACTTGAATCATAGCCCAAACGTGTTCTCTCCCCTGTGGGACCCTTCTCATTTCACCATTCCCATAAATCCCCCTCAGGGGGTCCACTTTCTTCTTATTCTTTTGACACTGATACCAAATTAGTTGACAATCAATACACATTTATTAAGATCCTACTATGTGACAGACACATATTAGGTGCCTTGCATACAAATACATAAAAGAAACTGTTCCTACCCCTCAGGGAGCTTACAGTTGGACACAGAGAGACCAAATGTCTATATAGGCAAATACAAAATAAATACAAGATAATCTCCCTCTATTGGGTGGATCAGAAGAGGCTTCCCATAGGCAATGGCTCTTGAGCTGAGCCTTGAATGGATCTAGGAATTCTAAGAGGTCAATGTGAAGAGAAGGGAGGGAGAGTATGTCAAGCCCCAGGGCAGGCTAATGCAAAGGCACGGTCATGGAGTGCCCTATGGGCCAGACCCTTCATGACTTGCTCTTGTCACACAGCCAGTCCCCCTTCTCTTCCATTCATTAGAGGACTCTCTAAATGCTGCTTTTTGTATGTAGTTCTTAATCAGTGATGTGTTACTGCCTCCAATCAGCCTCTCCTTCTGCCTTTGGTTTGGTCACTTACCCTTAATCATAGAACAAGTCAGGAAGAAGACAGAGACTGGAATCCATGGAATCCTCCCATTTCTTGTAGCTAAATTATATGATTTTTGTTTCTCTGACCACTGGCTTGAAAAGTGAAGACTAATTAGCTATGGATTTGAGGGAATGATCCTCTATTTTCTCATCTGTAAAATGGGAGTAGAGAGAAATGTAGAAGATCTTTAAAGCCCCTTCCAGGGCTCTGTCCAGGATCCTGTGGTCCCTGGGGACCATGACATTTCTCCTTTATAAACCTGAGCCAAGAACTCTTTTCCCATGTTCTCATTGGGTTGCCTTCTTTGTTCAGAGAGGTGTCCATATTTTGGAAGCCTTCCCTTCCTATCTGCCAGCCCCCAGGATAGGACTGCTTTCTCCCACAAGAGTTTCAATGTCCTCATTGCTTCCTGAGTCCTGCCATGTCCTTTTTAATTTGAAGCCCAGTTGTGTGTGGAGAGACAAGCCAAGGGGCAGGAGTGGGAAGACTGAGGGGTGTTGAGGGAGCCAGGCAGGCCAGCTGCACCAGAGATGGGACTTTTCTGGGAACATCGAACATCAAAGCAAACAGAAGGGGGACTTTTGAAAAGCTCAGCCAGATGGGTTATAATGCTTTCTGCTTTTATTCCTCCCTTCCTTCCCTCCTCTCTCTGTAGGGCCCTCTCATCACCCTCCCTCCCCCCCCCCCCATCCTTGGAAGAGCCCTACGGGTCTGGTCTGCCGGGACAAAGCCAGTTCCTGGCATTGTTTGTCCCCGGGCCCTCTCCTTTGTTCCTTCCCTATTCAAGCCTCAAAGACTGGACAGTTCTGTGGCCCACTTGGGGACTGTTTAATAGCAAACAACACCCCCTTCACTCCCTTGGCCTGCTCCCGGCTTCTCCTGTGTTAAACTGAGGCCACAGGCGGCCAGCAGACATTCATTCTGTGCTGGAGAGGAGAGGGGCTCCCTGACCTGTGCTGAGACAAGCTGCTCCTCCGCCATGCCCTCTCCACCCCCCAGCCACGAAGTAACCCGAGTCCTCCTGGCTAGAACACTGGGCCCCTTGGCCACTCCATCATGCTCTTCTTGTACCTTAGACTCAATCCTGCCTTAGCTGCTATGTCACCTATGTGACCTTGGACAAGTCACTTGCTTCCTCATCTGTAGTGATACTTGAATTATCTGCATCATAGGGTATTGGACCATAGACCTAGATCTGGGGTCCAGTGAGGTCAAGTGATTTTATAGTATAGATTTAAGACTGACAAGGACATTTGGAATTGTGCTGTGTATGTGTGTGTGTGTGTGTGTGTGTGTGTGTGTGTGTGTGTGTGTGTGTGTGTGTAAAGAGAGAGAAAGATGAGTAGTTATGCGTTTATATACGTGTATGTAATTCCCTGAACATATTGACATAGAAAATTTAAAGGGCAAGGGAAAATCAGTGTAGGATGGCCTAAATTACTGAAAATTCAATCCATTTCCACAAAATGTATTAAGTAACTGCTATATTTGAGACACTCTGAGAAGCACACACAGAGTAATTAGTCCCTGCCCTCAAAGAGGTTCCATTCTCCTGAAGAGAAACAACCTAAAACAATTACATAAATACAGTGTAATTGGGGGCAAGAGAGAAGATAAATGAGCAGGGAGATGGATGGAATAATGAATGTGGAAGCACTTTGGAGATCATAGAACCCATTCAAGTACTCCTTAGAGCCCACCCACCCAGTGGAGTTTACCTGGACCAAGTACAAACTGGAGAGCATCTGTGATGAGCATCAGACACTGTCATTGGCTTCTGCCCCTTCCCAGCTCCTCCCCCTGCAAACATCCAAGCATGATTTGCACATCTAGGCCTAGAACCAGTAAAGGGAATATCCAGGTTTGCTTCTCGACATCAGAGTTTTATCTCTTGCTCCCCATCTGCTCCAGCTTCTGCTTGGTTCATTCACCCAGGCTAGTCCAGGAATTTCTCTATTTCTCTCTGGGGAAAGCTTAGTCCAGGCCTGATCTATAAGGAGTGAATCAAGACTCTACTGTTCCAAATTATCCCTGCCCTCTGGTAAGCCACTCTGGGCTGCATCAAAAGCAGTTTCAAGTGCTGCTTCCCACCCCGCCCCCCTGCCCTTAGCACCTGTTGCTGTCCCCTGACCTAGACTGGAGCATATCATGGCCCTGGGCCGTGTTCGTTTTCTTCGTCTTGCCTATAAGACTGGGCTTTGTTAACCTTCTCCTGCTGGAGAGGCTAAAGAAGGTGAGATTCCTATCAAAAACCAAACCTAAAATTACGGCCCTGGTGACTTTGGGATGCCTCATTAGACCTTTTCTTTTTCTGTTAAAGCATCTTCCTGTCTCTCAGAAGCCCAAGGCACAAGTTGGTCCCACTAAAGAGCTGCCAAGGGCCTGGATTCCAACAGTCACCAAATGTTCCTCCTGGGATAGACCTGCCCTGAGACAATCTGGTTCATGTCCTAGTGGGACCTGGTTCCTCTGACCTGGAGTCCTCTCCAGAAATGAAAGGACTTGTGACTTTGGGCCATTAGCAAAGAGATACTAGCTGAGAGGATGACCTGGAATTGGGGAAGGGATGAGGAGGGACAGGCTTATTTAGGCTCTTTCCCTGAAGAGGGACTGTGATTGGAATGCTCATCCGTAAGCATTTACTGAGTACCAACTGTGTGCAAGAGAATTGTGGGAAGTTGGGGCTACAAAGAATGTAAGATATGGTCCCTGCCCTTAAAGGACTTATGGTCTGGTGTGGAGAGAGAAAGATAGGAGATATACATGCATATACAAACACATACATGCATACATATACATAATATATACATATGCACATAAACACACACATAATAATTCAGAATATCCATAAGTGACCTCATCTCTCTGGGCCTCAGTTTCCTCATCTGTAAGATGAGTGGGTTAGAGTCCAACCTCTGAGGGCCCTTCTGGTTCTGAATCTCTCATTGTAGCAATAATTCTGTGGCCCTTGACCTTGGATTGTAGCTCTGTTATAACTATGCTCTAGCTCCAGCATGTGAAGCTAGGAATGCCTTAGAGAATTGTTGTAAAACCATGGGGTAAAAACATTGGCGCTGGGGTTCCAGGGCATGGGTTTCAGACTTGGCACCTCCGCATTCTTTCAGCAGGACCCTGAGCAGAACATGGGGCCTCAGTTTCCATCACAGATAAGGCTAGTGTACAAACTAAAACCAAGAGTAACTCTTATTGCCAGTGACCACCACCTCTCCCCACAAAACCTCAGCCTATCCCTGTCCTGAAAGTTAATCAGGGACCAGGCAGAGTTAAGTTTCAAGGGGTCATAAATCTCTCTTCCTGTCCTCTCTTTCCCATCCACCCACCGCAAATCCCGGATTTTCTCAGGGGTAGAAGAGGGTGAGGAAAGCCTATTCTCTTAGCCGCATTCCCTGACACTGGTCAGCCTTGGGGTGAGGTCATTCTGAGGTCACATGGGGCATAGAGGCTCCCCCACCCCCCAGGGCTGTCCTCCCCCCAGAGGGGATTACCCGCCCTGCTGGGCTGCTGCCCTCCCCAATTTTCTGGTCAGTAACTTTCTGAAATAAGAGCAGGGTTCCCAAGGGAGGGGATCCGGGACAGGGGGGAGGTGCAGAGTCCCTGCATGTGGGAAGGGGTGGGGGAGAGCGGGGGAGCTGCCCATCCGCCCCGGATGGTGGCTGAAGGGATCAGGGGGAGGCAAAGAGACAGTGGCTGGATGGGATCCAGGCTTGGCAGCTACCTGTCCAAGAAGAGAGATTACATTTTCTCTCTTCCCTCCACCCCCCACCCCCTGTCTCTCTCTAAATAACCTGAATGAATGGGAATTCAAAGAAACAAGGTCCCTGTGTCTGGGTCTATTATGAGGATTCTCGCTGGGATCTCTCTGGCTGCCAGCAACGCCCCAACTTCAACCCCAGTTGCCAGTGAGACCCTGTCTGTAAGCCAGAGAAGAGCAAAGTTGGACAGGTCTTTTCTTTTTTCCATCCTGCTCCCATGCTCCCCTTTTCAGATTCAGGAGAGGACACTCACCACCACCCCCCATCCTGGTCCCTCCATCACCTGCCCCAAGCCTCAACAAAGCCTTCTGCTTGAGGACTGTATGACAAGTGTGGGTCTAATGAAAGAAGGCTGAGCTAATGCCCTCACCAGCTGTGGTCCTCCTGATCCTCAGGAACTGCCCCCCTCATCTACCGTGAGCCCTGTATTACAGAATTATAGATTAAAAACTGGAAGGGACCCCAGAAGTTAGTGAGTCTGCCCCTTATTTTACAGATGAGGTGCAGAGAGGTTAAATCACTTGCCCACGGTCACACAGCTAGCAGTTGTCAGAGAGAGGATTTGAACTCAGAATTCTTGACTCCAAATCCAGCACCCCATCTACCTCCCTGATACCCTGACTGCCTGGTCCTTCATGTGTGGCCTGTGCATTAAAGGCAGGGTGGGATGGGGAAATCCTTACCTTCCCCCCAATTTTAAAAGATTTGAAACTGATTCTGAAAAGGCAGCCCCCAAGGCTCACCCACTCAGATGCTTTATTGTGGTCATTTCTTCCTCACAGCTAGACTTTAGTTCAACTCCACAAGTTATTTATTAACTCCTCCTATGAGTGAAAGAGTAATATGGTAGAGAAAGACCACCTGAGAGTCAGGAAGGCCTGGGTTCAAATCCTAACTCAGACAACATTTGGATCATGTGACCCTGGGCACGATGCTTACCCTCTCAGGGCCCTTGGCAACTATGGAACTACTTTCCAGGGTGAGGAGAAGGTGCCAGCCTGTGTGAGTAGGAGGAGCTTCCTCATCTATCAAGGAGATTACTTCTCCAATCCCTTTCCCTAACCTTATGTAGCCAGAATGAGACTGTCCCTGCCCTCAGGAAGCTTAGAGCCTACTGGGGGAAATCACACAAGTCAATACAAAATCCAATCCAACTAAACACAAAGTGATTGGGGCACACGGGGCCTTCTGGATTTCTCTCTAAGTGTCCTTGTTCCTCAGAAAGGGACCCTTAGCTGTAAGGGCAAGCAGTGAAGGATAGAGGCATCTTGGGTACAGGGAGACCAATCAAACTCTTGCTTCTCTTCATTCAAAGGAACTCATTCTTCTTGTTCCCCGATGGGTAAATCAAGGCATGGTTTAAACCATATTAGGACCTCTGACTCCACTCATACTTTTGGAAATAACTGAACCCCAGCATCCCTGGCTTCCCGCCACTTACCATGTCTTCCCTGTAAGCTCTGCCAGCCTGTAGCTCTGTATGAAAGCCTTATAAAAAGTCTTTCATCTACTGGTCATGGGGGTGGGAATGAATGCATGGTCCCTGGGATGGGCGAGTTGTCAAAAGCTCCTGTTTGATTTCCTACAGTGTCTATGGAGAATATGCCAAAGAAGGACCATCACAGGCTGCTAAAGACTTTGCATTTCTTCCCATAGCACTTTGTGTGCCTTTAATTTCTCTCCCAGAAATTCTTTCAGCTGGTTAGACAGTCCCTTGGCAGGCTGACTTTGTCACAGATTTCAAAGTCAAGTTGTAGGTAAAAGGTTTCAGTTCTGGTACAGGAGAACCACAGAGGTAAGAAAGAGTCCACCAGGAATTGATGCCCAGTCTAAGGCGAGATGCAGGGAAATGGCTCCTCATCCTGGGAGACACTTAATCTTTGTTTAAAAAAAAATGTTTCATGGATGTCTTTTTGTCTTTGTATCATAGTCATTTCAATTCTTCCACCTCCCCTAAGTCCTCCCTCATGAAAATTGAGCCACATTATCTGATACAGTGACTGATAATATAACAAATTCTGTCTTCTTGGTCCTCTACCTTCCACCATGATGGAGAGGGGAAATTATATTTCATTATCTCATCTGGTACCCTCATTGGTTTTTCAATTACTCAGAATTTAAGGACGTCACTTAGTCTTATCCCTGCCAAGAAATGTCCACATAGCCTTCCCATGGTTACATTTTTCCTCTGTGGATCTCCGCTGATATGCCCCCAAAGTGCTATTCTCATTTCCACCCCCAAAATTTCAATGGGGAATTTTCCAAAATGCTAGACTTGGATTTCAGAGACCTGGGCTTGGATGGCACTACGCAAATTACTTGTGATCATGGGCAAAAGCACTTAAGTCTTGCAGAGCCTCAGCCTTCTCATCTGCAGAATGGGGGTAGCAATATTTATACTGCCTACCTTACAGGGTTGTTGGAAGGAAAGTGTTTCACAAATTATAAGGCACTAGAGAAAATGTGAGTTACTATCGTTGTGGTTGTTACTTAATGTGTATAATTCTAGAAAAACTCCAGGTAACTTAAAGCTGCTCCCTCCCCTCTCCACCTTGGCCCACCCCCTACTATTCCAGTGGTGTTTCAAGCAGGGCCAGTGCCTGGGAAGGGAGTGGCCTGTCCAGCAGCAGGGGGCCCTGTGGGTCCTGGAGGGACTGGATAGGGCCTTAGGAGAGAGTCAGGCTTAACCCAATGGCAGTATCAGCTTCAGTGGCTTCCAAAGGGAAGTACTTTATGAGAATTTTAGGGGTGATAATTGCTGCACCACCTAGGTCTTTGTCTTCTTTGCAGAATCATCATCTGTGGCCCTCCTACTATGTGCGGGTTTACTCTAGGACACCGTCCTGGACCCTTCCCTCTTCTCTTTTCATTCTCCATCTTGGTGACCTTATCAGCTTCCATGAGTTCAACTATAATAAATAATAACATTGATTTCTACAGCACTCTAAGGTTTGCAACATACTTTACAAAGATTTCATTTTATCCTTGCAACAGTCCTGGGAGGTGGGTGCTATTGTTATACCTACTTTAGAGGAAACTGAGGCAGAGCATAGTTAAGTGACTTTCCCAAGGTCAAACAACTGGTTAGTGTGAGGGATTTGAACTTGGGCCTTCCTGACTCTAGGTCCAGAGCTCTGTCCAATAATACACCACCCAGCTGCCTCTCTGTGCTGATTCAGCACAAATCTACCTCTCTGCCCCTCTATCTCCACCTGCCTGCTGGTCATCTCCATCAGAAGGAACCAGAGGAATCTCAAACTCAGCCTGAACCTCTGTCCAAAACAGAGCTCACCATTTTTTCCTCTAAACCCTCCCCCCAGCCCATCTCTTCACTTCTGTATTTCTGTCAAAAGCACCACCATTCTGCCATTCACAAGTCATCCTTAGCCCGCCTCCAGATCTAGCCAGTTTCCAGATCTCATCTAATCTGGCTCCTAAATCTGTCTCTTAAATCCATCCCCTTCTCCCTTTGCTTCACAACCAATCCAATTCCTGCCTTCATCACCTGTTCTGGGGATCACTCCAGGAGCTTCCTCATTGGTCTCCCTCTCTTGAGTCCCTTCTTCCTTCAATTCACTTTCTTGCAGAGCTGCCAAATGTACCAAAGCGCAAGCCCTAGTACAGAAGCTTCAGCTCATCCTCACTGCCTTTAGCATAAAATATAGAGTCCTTTATTTGGCATTTAAAAGCTGCAATCTGACTCTTGCTTGTCTTTCTAGAACAATCTCGATTTTCTTGCCCCTCATTCACTGTACATTCCAGTCAAACTGGCCTACTCACTGTTTCCCAGACACAAGATTCCATCTCCCATCTCCATGTTTTTGCACGGGCTGTGCCCCATGCCTGGAATGCTGTCCCTCCTTGCTTCTGCCTTTTGGAACCCCTAGCTCCCTTCAAGCCTCAGCTCAATTGTCAGCTCTTTCAAGGCCTTTCCAGATTTCTTCCCCAAATTGTTACTAATCTCCCAATTACTGTCTACTCCCAATTACACTGTAGATATCCTGAGTTTACTTATCTGTGAATATATTCTATCCCTTACCCGCCTCTCTCCCCCGACCAGTGGAGTGAAAGTTTCTCTGGGGCAGAAGTGGATTCTTTTGTTTTTGCCTTTTTGGGTTTTGTCTCCAGTACTGGGCTGGTACAAGTGCTTATAAAATTGAAATGAATTGGATTGGATTTTGCTGGAAAGTTCTATGTGGCATTTGTCTCCAAATGGTCTCTATTTAGATATACAAAAACTCAGCAAAAACTCATGCCCCCCAGGCACCCATATATGCCTGTCAGTCAACAGGATGCAGGGTTCTGAAAAAATTATGGACACCTGGTGCTTCTTTATCTTTCTACCTCCAAGGACCAAAGGAAAGGATGTTAGTGACTTTGGCCACCTGTGACCATGTGGAAGGGACAATCAGGTACCCCAAGGGCCCTCTGAGCCTGACTCAGATCTCAGGTCCATTAACAGAGGTCCCCAGGGACACTCCACAGGGAGGCCTGGTGATTCGAGAGCTTGTCTTGTGAAGCAGTTAGTGCTATGGCCTTCATAAATCTATCCAAAGCCTTTTGGGGCCCATTTGTATCTTCTGAGGTAATGAGCAAGAACAGTTTATTACCATTTGTGTGAAACAGACATCATTCATAGCAGGGCCATGACGGTTTTATCTTCGGGACCTTCTCCGGCTCTTCCACATCCTTTTACGTGCCCAGCGGCCACAACTGGGCACACTAGCCCAAGAAAAGTCTGAATCACCTGGAGGAGCAGAAAAAGGCCTGCTTTCCTGGCTGCTAATTCTCTCCTTACCCTGGTCCCTACTCAATACAAGCTCATTTAGTTAGAGCTAATCCCAGATCTAATATTATGATTTTTTAAAAATCTATTCATTATTTTCAAATAAAGGCCTCTGAACCAAACAGGCTTTAAGAAAGTTGCCTGGTGGAAACCAGTAAAGGGATTGGATGACTAGATAAGGAGAGGATAATTCTGGGCATCAGGCATTTGGTTTACAAATGAATGCTTGGAAATCTTAATCTATCTCAAATAAGTTGAATATTCTCCCAAAATTATGGTACAGGTTTGCTGAGCAGACCCAGAGGTAAACTAACCTTTCCCTGAGTTATCGTAAGTTCAGAATTAGACGTGGTATGAGGCCATAGAGAGAAGTGAGCTTGGTGTCAGAAAGCCCTGGGTTCCCTGGTCCCCTTTCCCCACCCCAAGCTCTTGTTCAGGAGGGTGGGGGAGGTGATCAGCTACAATGCACAAAAGGTACCTGGGGCAGAAACACTGAAAATGAGGAGAGGAGGGAGGGTCACTATTTAAAGGAAGTAGCTTCATTCAACAATTCATTGAAACTCTCTAAGCCTCAGTAAAATAGGGGAAGCAATCACATTTTCCTTCCAGGATTGTTGTAAGGATCAAAAGAGAAGATATGTATAAATCAGAAAGTGCACCACGGTCATCTGAAGTGATGATGGTCTAGCTGAATCCTGTTAGCCTTTTTCGTAATAAACTTGGTTTTGATTTGCTGTCTGATCTTTCTATTTCTTTCTACTTTCAGATCATCCTTTGGGGTCGAACTGAGAAATGCCTAAAGGAGACCACAGAAGAGATCCGGCTGATGGGTACTGAATGCCACTATTTTATCTGTGACGTGGGCAACCGAGAAGAAGTTTACCAGACAGCAAAAGCTGTGCGAGAGAAGGTAGGGAGCCTAGGAGGGAGATGAAGGCTGCTGGTCTCTTGGGCCTGTCTTCAGATCAGACTGAGAGACTGAAAATCCATGTGGGAGAGATGATTGTACAAACAATTCTCATGCATGTTTGAAAAGTGATGCCTTTGCTGTGATCTGGCCTCGGAGAGACAGCCTTTCTCAGAGTGGAGCCCAGGGCCACCCTCATGATGGGCTCAAGGGGCCAAGGACATAGGCCCCTGCTGCTCCATCTTTACTCCTAGGGAAGACCTGGTGGTTGGGGGGAGGGTTCCTCACTAGGCATGGGAAAGGTAGTGCCACCAACATCCATGGACGGAAGGAACCCAAAGTAATCTGGCTCATTCTCCCCACCCCTTTTTTTTTATTATTTTCTTTCCCAAAACCCTTTCTCCAGTGGCTGATTTCTTCTAGGTCCATTCATTTAAAGACCATTTATTAAGCATTTATTATTTATTAAATAAGGAGCTGGATTTGGAGTCAGGTGGATTAGGTTCAAATACTCACCTTTGACATATCCTGTCTGTGTGACCCTGGTCAAGTCATTTAAATCTCAGATCTGAGGTGTCTCTCAGAGTATTAACTTATACTCTCTAAAGATGAAATAGCAGGTCCAGACCCTGTCCACCCTTCCCAAAAAAAACCACCTCCACATTGTCAGGATTCCAATTACAAACAGCTTATTAAATGACCATTATGAAAAATACAGGATATATTTCTCATGGGTATATGTATGTGTATGTGTATGTGTATGTGTATATATATATGTGTGTGTGTATATATATGTGTATATATATATGTATATATACATACACATGTGTGCATGTAATGTTTGTATGTAGATATAGGATGAATACAGGCATGATAAATGTAGGAATGAAGATATAAAAACAAAGCAGCCCCTCCCTCAAGGAATTTACATTCTAGTAGTATAATTAAGTAACATGTTGTACTTGCTCTTCAATATACACCCTCCCTCCCCCCAAGAATGGAAACTCTTTGAGGGCAGGGACTGTCTCATTTCTATCCTTGTCTCTCCCCCACCCCCTCCCCATTGCCTGGCGCTGGGCCTTGCACACCATACATGATTAAGAAGTACTTGTCAAATTGAGTTGAATGACATAACTCCTGTCCTCAAGGAACTTGCAATCTATTGAGAAGAAAACCCCACGTACACAAATCTGTGCAACGGGGTAAAAAAAAAAAGAGGATGAAATGAAATATTCTAGGGAAATTGGAGGAGGGTGATATCGCTTTCAATTAGAGCCGTTGGGGTGGGCATCTAGAAGGAGGTCAGCTGAGTCTTGGAGGAAGAGAATTTTTTTTTAACAACTGGAAACAAAGAGGGAATCCTTTCTATGCATGAGAAGTGACCTGTTCAGTCAGTTCTTTCTATGCATGAGAGGTGGCCTGTGTAATCCCTGGAGGTAGGAGGTGAGGCGACCATTTGAGGGATGATGGGTGTGCCCAGCTTGACTGGAACAGAGGGAATTCATGTCACAATGTTTTAACTAGGTTCTGTTCTCCTCTTCTTGTTCCTAGGTGGGGGATATCACTATCCTGGTCAACAATGCTGCCGTGGTCCATGGGAAGAGTCTGATGGACAGTGACGATGACGCCCTCTTGAAGTCACAGCACATCAACACACTGGGACAATTCTGGGTAGGAGCTGAAGCCTGTCTGGGATAAGACTGTGACCATTTCACGCTAGGACAGATTCAGCTGCCTTGAGAATGACTCCGGGAGGGGAGGGTGAGCTCATTTAGTCCAATGGGCATGTCAGAGAACAGGGTGATGTTGGACCCAGCTAATGGTGCCAGAAGATGTTGGGTCTTTCTGATCTGTTGGATTTGGCCCCCATTAAGCAGATGAGTCTAGATACTTTTTCTGCTCCTCCTTAAGTGTAAGGCTTGGTTCCTAGAGATGCTATCTATATCCCTGCCCCTTAGAAAAAGGATGTGTCCTAGGGGATTGAAAGCATGGGGTATCTTCAAGCTGACTTCCTGTTTCTGCCTTAGACCACCAAGGCCTTCCTGCCCCGGATGCTCGAGCTCCAGAATGGCCACATTGTGTGTCTAAATTCAGTTCTGGCTTTGTCGGCCATCCCTGGAGCCATTGACTACTGCACCTCCAAAGCATCTTCCTTCGCCTTCATGGAGAGTCTGACTCTGGGTCTGCTGGACTGTCCAGGGGTCAATGCCACCACCGTCCTGCCCTTTCATACTAGCACAGAGATGTTTCAGGGAATGAGGGTCAGGTGAGTACAGAGGAAGCCAGTCTTTTCAGCACCTCCCTAGACTATCAGTCTTATAAAATAAAACGAAATGAAAAAGCATTTATTAAACATTGTGTGCCAGAAACTGCTAAACTCTGGGAGTACAAACACAAAACAGTTCCTGCCTTCTGATAAGCAAGGGTTCTTCTTAAGCAGCTGGGTGGGGCAGTAGAGAGAGCCTTGGGCCTGAAGTCAGGTAGGCCTGAGTTCAGATCCAGCCTCAGGCACTTACTTCACTGTGTGACTCTGGGCAGAAAACTTCATCTCTGCCAGACACATTTTCCTCATCTCTGAAATGGGGTAATAATAGCACCTGCCTCCCAAGGTTGTCATGAGGGTCAAAGGAGATAACTTTAAAGCCTTTAGCGCAGTGCCCGGCACACAGTAGGGGCCTAATAAATGCTTATTCCCTGCCCCCTTATCTTCTTTCACCTTTTTGTGACATAGAAAGAAACAAGTGTCTATTAAGTACTTACTGTGCAGTCTGGCAGAGCCTAGGGACTCCTCAGAATAAGGCTTTTGAATGCATAAAATATGTGAGATTCCAAAAGAAATCCATTATATTGAACTATTTATCCATTTTTTTAAAAAAGGGTTCATGATTTATAGGTAGTTAAGAATCTCTGTAATGAGGGGCAGCTAGGGGACTCAATGAATAGAGCACCGGCCCTGGAGTCAGGAGGACCTGAGTTCAGATCTAGCCTCAGACACTTAACATTTACTAGCTGTGTGACCTTGGGCAAGTCACTTAACCCCAATTGCCTCACCTTTCCCCTCACAAAAAAAAATCTCTGTAATAGAGGGGGATAATACATCGAGGACAGCGTTGGCCCCATCTAATTAAGATAGAGCTTCTTGCAATGCGTTGCTACTAAAGTTTTCCTAAAATGCATTTATGTTCCAACAAGTGCGACATTTATTTCTAAGCTGGATGTGAGAATAGAGCCCTAGGGCTGCTGTCTCAGCCTTTCCAGGGAGATTAGAGTCAATGTGATTGCTGTTCCCAGGGTTAGAGGGGACTGTGAGCAGGCTGGGTCATCTCACCAGTGAAGAACCCCAAAGAAGACCCATCCAGGGAAGCATATGATATGCAGAGAAACCAGGCTGGTCGGGTCAAGGACAAAGGAATGGTATGTGGGCAGCCAGGGTTCTCCACTGTTGCCATCTCCATGTCAGGAGAAATTAAGGAAGACCTCCAGCAGGACCTTAGGGAAAAAGAATGAGTGCTAGGGGTTTGAAAGCATGGGATATCTTCAAGCTGACTTCCTGTGATGGACTTTGAGGAGAAATAGACAAGAATTGAGACAGGAGGGGCTTCATCTGCACCTGGGGAAAACTCCCAAATTGATGAGCTCGTGAGTCCCCTTGATGCTAGAGGTTCAGAGAAGCCACCTGCCAGTCTGGGGATTGACAGCAGGTGGCCGAGTTCTACAGATGACCAGCTGCCTCCTGAGGATGAAGGTTAGGAACTGGCCAACCCTTAGGGTTAACTGGTGAAGTCTTATTTGCAAAGGTTTCTCAATCCTCTAAAGTACTCCCAAAGAACTGGGGAATGGGTGGTTCTCATAAACAAGTTGAACATTCCTCTGAGCTCACAATGCACAGCGACAGGTTGGAGCTGGAAATCAGATTTATTGCCGTGCTTTCCCCTCTCTCAGGTAGAACTCCACCTCCTTGCCTTCTTACCTTTTGAGACAGAAATGTAAGACTTCCCACCTTGGTGGGTGGCAGTTGCCTAGTGATTTACAGGCCTGAATCCTTGCAATCTTGGGATGAGCAAATGGAAGAGGCCTCAACCAACTGTACTTAGTGAAAACCTCCTTCCTGAAAGTAACTGAGGAATCTTCAGCGGTTCTAGCCAGGACTTCAGAAGAGCCTGCTGAGGGCTGATAAATGTCCACCTATCCACACACTGCACAAGACTTGTGGTCTCCTGCTTATGAACGTTCTCTCCAGTGATACAGGTCACTGCCTGTTCCCACCTGCCCCTCCTCTGGGATCCCTTCTCCATGGCCTCCCATCTCTTGGCCCCAGGGGATCCTTCCCCTCTTTCCTTGACATCACAGATAGACCAGTGGAGCTATGCACTAGACACCCCTCACTTCTCCACAGGGCCAGCCCATCTTTTTTAATCTATGTTTTTTTATGATCGCCTTTCCTCTTGTCCTTCCATGTAATTCTTCATCTGCCACGTGCTGCCTTCTGCCCGTCTTTCGTCATTTTTACCTTCTTTCGGGATTGTAGAATGGGGGAGGGTGTTACCCTCCTCACCTCCCACCCAAGAAGGAGCATCCTAGGCCAAACACTATGGGAACATTGGTTCAGGCTGCTTACACACCTTCTGTAACAAAGCAACAAATGTACGAGTGAACAAACATACTAGGCCAGGTAATGGAATAGGGAGTTGGGCCTGGAGTCAGGAAGAATTGAGTTCATATCTTGCCTCAAGACACCTCCTGGCTATATTGGTTTTTGTCTGCGTGCTTGTTTCGCTTTTCTTTGTGTCCCCACCGCTCAGCATGGCACCTTGTACGTAAAAGGTGCTTAATAAATAATTATTGAAGGACCGACCCTGAGCAAGTCACTTAAACTTTCTAAGTTTCCGTTTCCCAAAGCTTAATAATAGCACTGACTTCCCAGGCAATTGGGAGGCTCGATGAAATAACAAATGTCAAGTTTCCAGTGCTTTGTGTGTAAGCCACAATTTTTGTTGTTGTCACTATAAGTCATTTAAAGAACTTTGGGGGCTTCAGATTGCTCATCTCTAAAATAGGAGACTTGTATTTGATGACCTGCCCTGAATCTGTGACCCTGTGACCTGTGAGCCTGGGGAGGAGAAGCCAACAGGCAAAGAACCTCCAAGTGTGAGTTGTTCCTGGGTCGTAACACTTTTAAGTAACAGTACCAGGAATGTTAACAGTGCACATGTCGACAGGAAGTAGTGGTTCACAGAGCACCTCCCTTGAGCCTCCTAACAAGGAGACCAAGTGACTTTCCCACCCTGAGCCTACAAGTTTTGATTCTAACCTTGTAATGGATGAGGAAACTAAGGGACAGACAGCTTAGGTGAGAGGTCAGCGTCTTACAGAATCATGCGTCCAGAACAAGATTGAACCGTAGAGACCATCAGGCTCAAAACTGCTACCCTTGCCTATTTACAGAGGAAAAAATGGAGGCAGTCTGCAGAGGAGGGATCTGCACAGTCACCTGGCTATTCAGTCACTGTAGCTTGATTTAAACTGGGGCCTTGCTGATTCCAAGGCTGGTGCTCTACCCACTGCACCATCCGGCTGCCTTCTGTCTGCACACTTAGCGCTCTTTCTACTGCATCACCCTGTGTCTCAAACCAGAGAGTATCTGAGCTAAAAGGAAGGAAATTTATGGATAGAGAAGGCATGGGCATGTCTGTAGGAAGCCAACAGATAGGGAGAGATTGAAGCAAGAGTGTGGGCACGAGAAGGGGCAGGCTGCTGGAGGAGATAGGATGGGATCAAGGCTGATCTTTGTTGTTCTTTGACCATTTTCAATCACGTCTGACTCTCCATGACCCCTTTTGGGGTTGTGTTGGCAGAGACACTGGAGTGGTTTGCTGTTTACTTCTCCAGCTCATTCTACAGATGAGGAAACCGAGGCGAACAGGGTTAAGTGACTTGCTCAGGGTCACACAGTTAGGAAGTGTGAGTCTTCCTGACTCCAGGCCTGGTGTTCTATCCATTTCACCACCCAGCTGCCCAAAAATGAAGAAACCCTGAAAAAAAAACAAATATGGGGAGATCTTTTTACTCCAAAACAAGTACTCTTTCCCCCTCCACCACATGGATGGGTTATCGAGCAATTGTCAAAGCAAGAGCAAGGAGCAAGACTGAGTGGCAATGGGATTTGACCCTAGTTCTTCTGATCTAGAGTCCGTATTCCTCCACCGCATCATGGTGCCTCCCCAAGGGAGACTTGCCAGCAGCTCTTCTAAATGCTTCCATCCTTCCTCAAACTGCTCATAGCAATGCCTCCCCCACCCTCTGAGCTACGAACCTCACCTCACCTCACACCTCCAAAAAGACAAATTGAAGCTTTGCCTGAAAGCTTCTTTCTACCTCCTTATTTCACATAACTCAGATGCCTACCCTCACTCTCTTCCTTCACCCCTGTCTGGGATGAAGCAAAGTTCTCTCTGTGTAGTCAGCCTTGATCCCATCCTGTCTCCTCCAGCAGCTTGCTCCCTCTCATGCCCATACTCTCGCTTCAATCTCTCCCTCGATTTTGGCTTCCTACAAACACGCCCATGTCGTCTCCATCCATTAGTTTCCTTCCTTTGATCCGACCTTTGATCTGTCATCTAAGTCACCCTTCCTTTTTATGGTTAAGACTCTCTACAGTTGGTCCCTTCCTTTCCTCTCTCACTCTCTTCTAAACCCTCTACAATCTACATATGGTTTGGCTTCCAACCTCATCCTTCAGCCACAAGTGCTCTCTTCAAAGTTAGCAGGGATCTCTCAATTTCGAGATCAGATGACCTTTTCTCAATCTTCACCCTTCTTGACTTCTTGGCTTTTCCTCCTGGATACTTTCTCCTGTCTGGGTTTTCAGGACACTGATCTCTTCTGGATCCCTTCCTGCATGTTTCTAACTACTTCTCAGTTTCCTTTTCCAGATTTTCATCCAGATCATGCCTACTCACCATGGCTATCCCTCAAAGGCTCTGTCCTGGATCCACTGACATTTTCCCTCTATACTCTCTCTTTTGGTGATGTCATCAGTTCCTATGGAATCTTCATTTCCATGAAGATGGCCCTCAGGTCTGTTTTTCTAGCCCTTACCTCTCTCAGGAGCTCTAGGTTCCCATGTTACCATTTGCCTGTTGGACATCTCAAACTGGATACTACACAGATATCTTATTAAAACAGAATTCATTAGCCTTACTAATTAATTGGTTAATTAAAATTAAATTGCTGATTAATTAGCTTTACTAGCCTTACCATTCCCCTTCACAGCTTCCCTATTGCTGCCCAGAACTTCACAGCCTGGGAGTCATTCTTGAACCCTTTGATGGAATCTGGTGTCACTTCTCATGACCTTTGCCTTCACAACATTTCTTCTAGATGTCCCCTTCTCTCCTCTGACACAGCCCCCCTCTGGGCACAGTTCCCCATTGCCTCACTCCTGGACTCCTATAACAGCCTTCAGTCTCCCGGCTTCAAGGCTGTTCCCATTCCAATCCATTCTCCACTTCCTAAAATGAAGATCTGACTGTGTCATTTCCCTTTCCAATACACGGCAGGGATTCCTTGTTATCTACAGGATCAGATAAAAGATCCTCTGTTTTGCTTTTTTAAAGCCCTTTTTTAATCTGGCCTCTCCCTTCCTTTCCCCCTTCTTACATTTTTTCCCCCTCTGTCTTCAATCTGATCCAGTTATCCTGGCTGCCACCCCCCGACCTCCTGGTCTCCTGACCTCTCAGTCCCCGACTCCCCATCCTCCCAGCCTCCTGGACCCCCTGGGCACCTGGCCCCCCGGTCCTCTGGCTGTTCCTCTGGTAAAAGCCTCCACTTTCTGACTCTGGGTTTTTCCACTGGCTGTCCCCCCCTGCCTGGAACAGTCTCTATTCCCATCTCTACCTCCTAGCTTCCCTCAAGTCTCATCTTCTACAGGAAGCCTTCCCACCCCTCCTTCCCCCAATGCCTTTCTTGTGAGATTACTGTCAACTTATCCCCTCTGCAGCGTATTTGTATACAGTCATTTACAATCACTTCTTCCACTAGACAGGGAACTCCTTAAGGGGAGGGACCTTGGGCATCCTTTGTATCCCTAGCATGTAACCCATGCTTGGCACACAGAAGGTGCTTAATGAGTGCTTGCTGATGATCATGATAATGATGCTCTTGTGTTCTAGACTCCAAGACCCCCAGCAGCTCTTAGGCTGCCACACACAACCTCTCTCTTTCCCTTCTCTAGGTCACTTCCTTGTGAAATCAGGCCGGTGGCTGGGCCCTTCACTCCCGGCCCTGCTGCAAAGCCGTGCCTCATTTTCCCAAATGGTCTGTACCTGCTTTCTCTGTGATAATGCTCATTTGGGTGCTGAGGCTCCTTTCCTCCTTCTGCGGTCACTCCCCTGTGCATCCAAGCACTGAATGCAGTGGGTCCCTGGGGCAGGACATCTAGCATGATCCGGCCGTGTCTGTGTTCATCCGTGCAGGTTTCCCAAACTCTTTCCTCCCCTGAAGCCGGAAACAGTGGCCCGGAGAACAGTGGAGGCCGTCCAGCTCAACCAGGCCCTTCTCCTGCTCCCCTGGACCATGAATATCCTCGTGATCTTGAAAAGGTACAGGGTATGATTGGGGGAGAGGGGTGGGTGATCTGCCCAGCCCCTATCAGTCACTGCAAGGGAAAGCACAGTCCAACTGGCAGGAGTAAATGCTGTCATTAGTGCAGGCAGAGCCCCGTGTTAGGCTCTGGATGTAGTTCCTGCCCGCAGGGAGCTTCATCTCCCGTCTCTGCATCCCTAGCACATAACCAGCACCTAATAAATTGTTGAAATTAATTGAATTGGATTTGGTGGGGAAGGACACATGCTTGTGACAAAAAAAAATAACAATAATGATCTCTAGTATTTGTGTGGTACTTTAATGTTCTCCCAACAACCCTGGGAGGTAGGTGCTATTATTATCTCCATTTTACAGATGAAGAAACTGAGGCAGGTAGCGGTTAAGTGACTTGCCCGGGGCCACACAGCTAGCTAATCTGAAGCAAGATTTCTCCTCAGGTCTTCCTGACTCCAGGTCTAGCACTCCACCCACTGCACCTGATAACATGTGAAAAAAATCTTTATGACATATTATAAAATATCAGGTACCCATGGCCCAGTATGGCCTCTGGGCTCACTCAGACTGGGTCTAATGCAAAGGCCTGATGCTAAAAGGGTGGTTTCTGTCTTTGAAATCATCATGCCATCCACTGGAGATTACTCCAAGAATCTCCCTGTTTAATGCAGACTCGGCTGTTGTCTGGTTTCCCCTGACTCCCGTACAAGCACACCAGGTAACAGATGCCCAAAGGGTTTTGGAGAGCCTTATTGCCATAACCTGCAAAAGATGCCCTCAAGAAACACAGACGGTGGAAATAAAGCGTTCTCAGTAATGTGTGAGCTCTGCTTACAGGCCAGCCTTCTCTGGGACTACTTCATCAAGCCATCTCCCCTTGGAGCTGGACCTGCACCATTCACCTCACCAACTGAAATGGAGACAAGAGAGAAACACAAGGACAGACCAGATGGTGGCCAGGGAGGCCTGGTGGGAGCCCTGCTTCAGACCCATCCCAGCTGTGTGATCCTGGACATATTACTCCTCGTTGTTCTAGGCAGCTCACTCAGACCTAAGTTACAGAGAAGGTGCAACCTGTATCAATAGAGGGAGTTTGCTCATCTGGGAATTCCCTTGATCAGTGAAATTACCACTTCTCTCCCTAGCCCTGAAAGTAGAGAATAGTGAAGTCCAAGGCCCTGTTTGCCCCCATCATGGACTCCTTCACCATTCCTCTGGCCTGGAGGCCACAAGTCTGACTCCCTTTCTTCTCCAAGGAGGATGCTGCTCAGGAAGTCTCCATGCTAGAAGACCACCTCATCTTCACTCTCCAGAACACAGATTTACCTGTGGGGCAAACTCTGAGGTCAGGCTGCTCTTCTTAGACTGGAAAGCCAGAGTCTGATCATATTCTGCATAAGCACTTGGAAATCATCCCTCCTTTACACACACATTACATGAGTGTTGTCCCTGAATTCCCTTCTCTGGCCTAGGAGACCAGTCAACTAGAAGCCTGCTTCTTTCCTGTGCTTCTGAAGTACTCCCTCAGTGTCCCAGCTGCTGACATCTCTGGGACTGGCAAGGTTCACCATTGGCTCTCCTGTCTCTGCCTTGGGCTCAGCAAGCCATGGGCAGGCCCTTCCCTAGGGGAAAAGACTGGGCAGGCATTCCCCCTGACCTCCAAGAAGACAGGCAGAAAGTGAGGAGAAGTGCCCTTCTCCTCCGTGATCCAGTGTATGGGGCCCACAAGAGGAATCTATCCTCCAGTGTCCTGGGCAGTCAGTCACCCACTCATCAGACACCAGTCAAGACTTGTCAGTTTTCTTCCTCCATGTTCTTTAATCTGGGGGCATCTCCTTCACACATATCATGGCATCCTAGCTCTGGAGCTAAAGGGACTCTAACCCCTTCATCTTACAGGTAAAGAGACTGAGGCACAGAGGTTAAGTGACTTGCTATTAAGGATCTGAGACAGAATTTGATCCCAGGTCTTCCTGTCTCCAAGACCGGCACTCTATCCCCCAAGCCACCCAGGTGCCCCATATACAATTCAACATTAAGTCCAGATTTACCACATGCAAAGCACTAAACCCAGCACTGGGGGACAAAGACAAAAAGGAAGAGTTCCTGCCCTCTCTGAGCTTATAGTCTACCAGGTACAAGGCATGTTCAAATGAATCTGTGATCTCAATTCTATTTCCTTCCAACACACTTTCCATGGCTGTCTATTCCATGTGACATTGGTCCACGTCCTACAAGTTTGTCACAGGGGGTCCACCCAACAAGATGGAGGCCTTCCTTTGTGGTGACATCCAGTGGGTAGATCACTCTCAGCATCTTTCATCTTTACTGTCACCCAGTGACCAGCCCATCTTATATAAAATAAATACAAGGGTTTAACCCATGGCCTAGCACATTCCCCCACCCCATCATGCAAGGTTCTCCCAGACTGGGTCTGATCCCCCAAAATGGGTGACTGAGGGAAAGAAAGGGTAGTCCTGGTCAGAAGTTCATCTTGACATTTTATAAGACTTAGGATCTGGTCCCAGCTCCTCCCAACTTTGAGGATGTCCTTGGAATCGACCTTGCCTCATATTCCCCGAGGCCATTTGGCTGTCACACAACTGGCCCTTTCAGCACAAAGCTCATTCCAGGATGGTGCTTCCTAGTTTCTGGCTCCAGCAGGCTTTTTCTGAGTCTCCAACTGGAGGTTGGGAAAGGGCTCTGGGGACCCAGGGAGCACAGCTGTCCCAGGGACTGGGTCACCACAACTCGCTGGAAAACCTAGCTCTGTTTGACTAAACCCACTTGACCTAGAAGGCTCTTTTGGGGAAGGGAAGGATGCACTTCAGGGAACTCAGGGAGTCGGGTCAGCTTTACCCAGTCCCCCAGGAAGAATCTACTCCCCATCTGTTGCCATGGACATGACTAGACTTCAGAAGAAAAGGCTGCTGAGTGAGCCTTCACAGGAAACCCTGGGCCAAGAGAGAAAGGCAGGGGTTTTGTGGGATGGAAGGTGGAAAGCAAAGGCCAAACCTGTGACTTCCCTGCTATGGAGATCCCCCTCCACTGATGCACATCAGCGCCTCTTCTACAAATTGTGCCCAGAGCTCTGAGAGGTTCAATGATTGATCCAGTCACTTGGCCAGGAGGTATCAGGTGGGATTGAACCAGGTCTTCCAGACTTGAAGGCTGGATCTCTATCCATGGTGGATAGAGAGCCACCATGCCACACTGCCTGTTCCACCAGGCTCCTCTCTGGGCCTCAGTTTCCTTATCTGTAAATGAGAGGTTGGACATGACGGCCCCTGTGGTCCCCTTCAGCTCTCAATCTGTGAATGTATGCTCCTTTCAGGAACTTCTTGGCAGGGCCAAGTATGTGCCCTCCACACAGACCATCCGTTTGCAGTTACTTACATCCATGCCTCACTCCCCTTCCTGGACCATAAACTCCTTGAGAACAGGGGCCATGTCTCCTACAAATTTGCATCCCATACCTGGCTTGGTGCATCTCATGGAGGGAGAGGGAGAGAGACTAGACCAGGGACTTCACTGGGATAGGAAACTCCCAACTGCCAGTGAAGACCAAAAGCTCTTCACATTCTGATCTGAAGAGAGTTATCTAGAATGCTGAGAGGCTCAACAATCAGAGGCAAGACTTGAATTGAGGTCTTCCTGTATTCCAGGCCAACTTCCTCATAATAGGTGCTTAATCCATTGTCTTGAGCAACTGGGTAGCATAGTGCATAGAGCTCCAGACCTGAATACCTAACTTCAAATCAGACCTCAGACCCTTCAAATCAGCTGTGTGACCCTGGGCAAGTCACTTCACCCTGTTTGCCTCAGTTCCTCATGAGCTTGAGAAAGAAATGGCAAATCACTCCAGTATCTTTGCCAAGAAAATCCCAAATGGAATCATGAAGAGTCAGACAGGACTGAAATGACTGAACAACATCTTTTGTTGAATTGAATCAATACCACATGTTGCAATGCTTTCCAAGTATTGCATGATCACAGGATTGGATGAGATCTCTGAGGATACCTTCTCCACACAAAAGAACTAAAGCATTTTAGGGTTGGAAGGGTCCATCTACTTCAATTCATACCCAGAAAAGAATCTGTGTTCTAGCCCAGTGGATAAGTGGTCAGCTACCTACCTGCCAGAAAAGGGGAAGGCGCCCCCTGCATAGACAGCCCACTCTACTTGGGTCTGGCTCTTATGGTCAAGGAGTGTTTTGTGATGTTTAGTCAAAATTGGTCTTTGTCCTTCCCACCCACGGCTTCCAGTCATGGGCTAAATTGCACGAGCCTGTGTTTTCTCATATGTACCAGCATTCAAAACATTAGAAGACAAGAGAAGACAAATCTTCTCTTCTCCAGGCAGAACATCCTCAGCTCCTTCCATCAGTTATCCTTTGGCTTACTCAACACCCTTCTCTTATTGTGGCCCTTCATTGGAAGTGCTCACATCCCAACAGTGACCAGACTAGGGCCGACTAAGAGGGAGCCTTGCCTCCCTAGTTCCCAACATGATGCCTCTCTCAATGTAGCTGAAGATGGGAAGAGCTTTCCTAGACAATAGAGCTCACTACAAACAAGATTCTAAAGGAGGAGAGAGCTAAAGTTGACTGGAGAGAAGTCAGGTGAATCCACTTCCAGATTCACCTTGAAGCTTTATCAAACTTGGGATCCAGCACCATGTCCCCAGAAGAGGCACTTAGAGAGGATTTTGCCTTCATTCCCCAAGGCCACACAACTTGTTCTTTCATCCCATTCTGGGCTGAGAGCTCCCCCATTAGCTGGACACTCTGACTTGAGGGTGATTTTCTTCTTTGTACCACGGACAGTGCCTGGAAGAAGTGCACTGCAAATGTGTTGAACTATTACCAGGTATCTTAAGAGGGCGTTCAAAGCACAAATCCCACAGCTCTTTCCCTGTCTGCCCAGGTTGGACATCTAGGTGGTGCAGTGGATCGAATCAAGACCTGAGTTCATATTCTGCCTGGACCCTTACTCATTGTTTGGCTATGGGCAAGTCACTTATCCTCCCTCTACCTCTGTTTCCTCATCACCCCCATGTAAAATCTGATGATAATAGCACCTACCTCCCAGGGTTGTTGTGAGGGTTAATATAAATATACATGCTGGCTGTCTCATCATCATCATCATCATCTTCATCTTCATCATCTTCAGATCGGGTTGGAGAAAAGATCCTAAAGATTTCACTGCTTCTGTTCCTATAGATTCATTTAGAAGTCATTACTAAAGCATACTTCAAATGTGCTTCCTGAGCATCAATTTCACAGTAATTATTGAATTGAACAGAATCAGGCTGAGGAAAAAATAATCTCCAGTGCTATGCTTTCATCCGTTGCTCAAATTTGTCGCTGGATTGATGATGTCGTGGGTTTGGAAGTATCCTCTTGCAATGCAGACCTAAGCCTGTCCAGTACCTCTCTGCCTGTAGAAACTGAATGTCCTTAGACAAGTTATATGGATATCCATTCGCTATGGTCAGAAAATGACAACGATATCTGAGTGGGTAACTCAGAGATCAAGTCCAGCCCTCTCATTATACGTTTGGTCAAATATGTATTGAATGTACACTACGCTCAGGCTAATAAGTTACTCCCTAAATACAGCTTCATCCTCAAAATGAGAACTTCTGAAAAAAATATTTATTGGTACAAACTGAAAAACAGCATTGATTATAAATCACACAGCTTTTATACAATTCAACTCAGAGGGGGTGGGAGATGGTATATGGATTGTGGCTAATATTTAGGTAAATGTAGAAAGGGGTGAGGGAAGGGGATAAGCACTTATTTACTTACTGGATCAGGTACTGTGCTATGCACTTTACAAACATGGTCAAAATATTGATGTTAGTGCAGTTAGATGATTTAGGGGCTGGTTGAAGGGCCAGATCCAAAGAGTAGTCATTGATGGTTGGATGTCATCACTCCCATGGAGTGTCCCAGACACATGTGCTTGACCCCGCTGCTGTTTAACATTTTTTATCAATGATTTGGATAAAGGCATATATGGTTGTATGCTTATGATGTTTGCAGATGCCACCAGTCTGTGAGTGAGCAAAAACATTGAAGGCCAGAGTAAGGACCCTAAAAGGTCTTGAATATTGAATATTGCCCCAAATTGCATAAAATAAAACTGAACAGTGGTAAATGTAAAGTCTTACAATTGGGTTCAAGAAATCAATGTCCTAGGTACAAGATGGGGGTGGAAGGGTCATGGTAGGACAGCAATTCATGTGGGAAAAGGTCCTAGGTGGGGGAGAAGAGGGGGGAGGGACCTGAAGCTAAGAGAAGGCATCATGTAAGTGTCTAAACCTCATGTTCTCCTCTCCTCCTTGCAGCATACTCCCACAAGCAGCACTTGAAGAAATCCACAAGTTTTCTGGCAGCTACACCTGCATGAACACTTTCAAAGGTCGGACATAAAGCCAGAAACACGGAGACATCCTCCAGGCCAAGGGAAGCCAGCAGGGCCTCCAGAGGCCTGTCCTTTAGCACTGCCCTCCTGTTGCAGGGCACCCATGGGCACTGCTCCTGTCCTAAGGAGGGAGGAAATGTGACTGCTGAGCCAGCACCATGACCTTTTGCACAAGACTGATGGACAGGATCCTTATCCCCACCAGGAGGTGAAAAGCAAAAAACAAAACAAAACAAACAGCAGCCTTGACATTTTTGTATATTTCTAATTCTTTAGAGTTTTATCATTAAATCTGCTTATATAGTCGAACCATTCCTCGAGAGTGTCTAGAGACTTTGTTCTTGAGGTTCTGTTCCCTGTTAGCCCCTGACAACATAACAGGAACAGAAAAAAAAAAAGAAATGGCTTTGGAGAGGTTCTTTTTTTTTTCTTGGAATCCCTACCCCTGAGTTCTGGATGCACAAGCAACAGATCCAATGCAGACTCTGCAGCTGATTTCCCTGCTCACTGTCCCCACATGGATTGGGGGGGGAGGGGGCTGAGGAGGGTGGCAGGGTGGGAGAGGCAATGGAGAGGATTTGGAACGGAGATTGCTCAGCTAGAACCTCGGAGGCCACTTCTCCCTAGCTTTCCATTCGTCTCTTAGAAATAATCTAAGGGCGGCTAGGTGGCACAGGGAATAGAGCACTGGCCCTGGAGTCAGGAGGACCTGAGTTCAAATCCAGCCTCAGACACTTAACACAAACACTAGCCATGTGACCTTGGGCAAGTCACTTAACCCCAAATGCCCTCCAAAAAGCAAAAAAAATAATCAAGTGTGCCCTCCTTAATCTGCAGAAAGGACACCTCTCAAGGGCCCCCAGTGATGGGACATACTGTTTGAATTGTAGCAATGATGAGTGAAATCTATACTTTCTCACCTTGTCCCCCTGCCCATTGCCATTAGGCCCCTGTAAGACCCCCTCTAGGACTGGAGGCATGGACCAGGACCATGAGTGAGGCTCCCAGGCCCATAAAGGAACAAGCTCATGACCACAGCCATGCACCACACGTCTTCAAAAATGGGCATTGATGTTTTGTTTTAACATCACTTCCATTTCCAAATATATTCCCATAGTGAGTCATCCATTGTAATGGAAGGAAGGAAGGGAGAGAGGGAGGGAAGGAAGGAAGGAAGGAAGAAAGGAAAGGAGGGAGGGAGGGAAGGAAAGAAAGAAAAAGGGAGAGTAGAAGAGAAAGTAAGAGAAAAGAAAGGAAGGAAGGAAAGAAAAAGAGAAGGGAAAAGTTAACCAACCCATCTATTAAATGTGGCAGTATATGTGATGTTCCACAACTGTAGTCCCCCACCACTGCAAGGAAGGGAAAGAAGTAGGGCCATGCTTTAACAAGCCCAGCCTCTAACTTGGACCTAGGAGAACCACAGACTGAGTGGGTGGCTCGGGCGTCGTCTATTCCAACCTTTCATTGAACAGGAATCCACCACAAGGAGTTATCCATCCTCTGAGTGAGAATTTCAAATTAGGAAGATCACCTCCCTCCCAGGCAGCCCATTTTGCTTTTGGACAGTGCTGATAACATTTTCCTTTATATGAAAGTAAGAAAGACAAAAAAATCTGCCTTATCAATGAATCAAACATTTCCAAAACTCCTATGATGTGTCGAGTATTAGCACCAAGGGTAAAAAGGCAGAAATGAAGCCATCCCCGCCTTCAAGCAGCTTACTTTCTATCAGAAAGGGATATGACATGTGTTCATATATGTACATATAAACATGGTGATACAATAAAAATGTGATGTGTTCCCCCATGCTTAAAAAGTTGGCCAATCGGGGTGGCTATGTGGCACAGTGAATAGAGCACCAGCCCTGGAGTCAGGAGGACCTGAGTTCAAATCCAGCCTCAGACACTTAACACTAACTGTGTGACCTTGGCCCAATCACTTAACCTCAATTACCCTGCTTTCCCCCCTCCAAAAAGAAAAAAAAAGTTTACCAATCTAGTTGGGAATAGAAGATGAACACGCGAGCAAATTTGGCAAACAACTCAAGGGTAGTTCTGATTATATAATAATGACAACTAACCTTCGTATTGTGCTTTAAAGTTTGCCAAGAATTTTACATATGTTATTTCAGTGGATCCCCTATATGGTCTTGGGAGGTAAGTGCAATCATTCCCATTTTCCAGGTGAGGAAACTGAAGCTGATAGAGATTAAGTCAAGAAGTCAATGAGTATTTATGAAATGCCTATTATGTGCTAGACGCCATACTAAATGCTGAGAATACAAGGACAAAAGACAATCTTTGCCCTCAAGGAAGTCAGTCTAATGGGGGAGACAACATGTGAACAAGTATGTACAGATAAGATGTAGAGAAGATAAACTGGAAATAATCGACAGAGAGAAGACACTAGCATTAACGAAGACTTTGTATAGAAACTGAGATTTTAGCTGAGAAGGAAACCAGGGAAACCAGGAAGCAGAGTGAAGGACGAAGAGGATTCCAGGCTTGGGGGACAGCCACTGAAAACTCGGGGAATCAAGAGACAGAGTGTCAGGTGCTGCAAGGACAAGAGAGGAAGAACAGCTAGAAGGCTGGTATCACTGGACTGCAGAGTATACAGAGAGCAGTAAGTTGCAATAAGATTAGAAATGACTTGCCTAAGGTCACACGGCTAATGTCTGAGGCAAGATTTGAACTCAGGACAACAATTTAGTTCAGAGTAGAGAGAAAGGGAAGAGTAATAACGGCCTGAAGAAGTGGAGCTTGGAGAATCGGGTAAATAGGAAGAAGCGAGGAGACCCAGTTATATAGAACAGTGATAGCGCAAAAACGGAATAGTTATGACCCAAAGAGAAGACCAGCCTGACTGTAGTATAAACTATATTTGGAGGATATCGGACATTTACACTCTGGAGACTTAAAATGTGCCAAGGAACTACATTACCTCCTTTTATCCTCACATTTGTTGTTGATCTTCAGTTGTGTTCAGTCATATCCAACTCTTTGTGACCCCATTTGGGATTTTCTTGGCAAGGATACTGGAGCAGTTTGCCATTTCCTTTTCCAGATCATTTTACAGATGGGGAAACTAAGGCAAACAAGGTTAAATGACTTGCCCAGGGTCATACAGCTAATGCCTGAGAGCAGATTTGAACTCAGATCTTCATGACTCCTGACCTGGCACTTTACTTACTGCCCATCCTTACAACATCCCTGTGACACACATATTATCTGGATTATTATACCTATTTTATAGATAAGGAAACTGGAAGATGAAGTGATTTGCCTACCACCACATATTTAATAAGTACTAGAAGCAAGATTGGAACTCATGTCTTCCTGGACTCAAATTTAAGCACTCTTTCCACTCTGCCATACTGCCATCTCTAATGGGAAAGTTGGAACTTCCTGTGCCGGTGGCTAGGTGGCACAGTGAATAGAACACTGGCCCTGGAGTCAGGAAGACCTGAGTTCAAATCCAACCTCAGACACTTAACACTTACTAGCCATGTGACCTTGGGCAAGTCACTTAACCCCAATTGCCCTGCATTCTCCCCTCCAAAAAGGAAAAAAAAAAAAAAGAAAAAGAAAGAAAGAAATTAGGAGGAACTTCCTGACCCTTAATAGAAAGGGGGCGGGGTCTATGTGTGGGCAATGTTGCATATGTTGTCAAATATGATTGCTGTGTAGGTCAGTTTTGCTCACTGTTTTGTTTTTCATTTGTTTTTAAGTTACAAAGAAATACTGAAATGACTTATTTTTTAAAAGAACAATACCATTTCTTTTTTTTTTTTTGGGAAAAAAAAAGGCTAAAAGAAACATGATAATGTCTTCCTTTTCTTCTGCTTCTCCCAAACAAATACTAGGAGATGGAGTATAAGTGTAACCCCAGGCCCAGAGCTCATTGGCATCGAACTGTCTCCTCATCAGTAAAATATCAATATCCCATACCTACATGACAGGAGGGCAGAGTCAGCAAGGGTGAGGAGGCAGAGACCTAGCTTTCAGCTCTAGGAGAGAAGATGTGTGACGCTGACCTCTTCTCAGGTTCCTGAAGGAAGAAAAAGACTCCAGAGAGAAACCAACATGAGAGGAACTGGCAGTCTGTATCAGGTCCCTGTCTTCAGCTTCTGTTACTAGAATCTTTAGGGAATTTTCCCCTTGGGGAAATCTGGAAATCTCTCTTGGTTGAATTAGGATATCTTGCTTCCAATGAGTGAGCTCCTTCAATCTGTGTCGTCTGACATGAATTTTCATCTGTGTACTTTCTCTGATTTCTGTTTTACTATCAACTTGGATGAATGGGTTTCTTTGCAATATGTCATTGTGTTCATTTTGGAGCTGGTATTTAGTGCGAATGGAATCAAGGCTCAGATGCAGAGCTCTTCCTCCATCCTTGCCTATTAAGAAATAGAGATCATAGCACCAGCCCTGGAGTAAGGAAGACCAGAATTCAAATCCAGCCTCAGACACTTAACACAAAACTAGCCTTGTGACCTTAAGCAAGTCGCTTAACCCCAACTGCCCTACCTTCCCCCCTCCAAAAAGAAAGAAAGAAAGAAAGAAAGAAAGAAAGAAAGAAAGAAAGAAAGAAAGAGAGATCAGGAGTTTAGCCTGAATCTAGAAGTTTCTTGCCCTCTAGAGTAACAAACAGTATTTATGTGAGCAGACAGATATAATTCTAGCCCTCTATATCCCCTCTTTCAGGGGAACGCAAAGTGACCAGGCTCTTGGCCCCAACCTCCTGCTTTCCCTCTTGGCAGGAATCACAGTCTGCCTTAAAGAGTGGGAGGAAGGGATGTTAGAGACATCTATTCTTGTCCTACTGTGAGCCATATCAAGGCAGCCACATTACAAAAGGGAAATTAACTGAAGGGATACAGAGTCCATCTGGTTCGAGTATCTCATTTTACAGATAGAGAAACTGATGTCCAGGGAGGTTGTGACTTGTCCAAAGTCATACAAACAGTGACAATAAGAGATGGGATTTGAAGGCAGCTCTTCTCACCCCAAAGTCAAGGCTCTTTGCCCTGTCTCCATTTCAAACATATGGGGGTACAATTCTCAAACCTCACCCAGGGCTTCACACATACCTTGGCTTGTTTCTGACTTTGCTCTTTCCCTTATATCTACATGCCAGGAATAACAAACAAAAAAACAAACAAATCCTTCTGGACTTTAGCTTATCACTTCCGTGGCTTAGAATCGCCGGTGATAACAGACATGGTGTTACCTAGCCCATGGGAAAACTCCATAGCTTGGTCTGTTTTCCTTAAGAATGCTTACTGGGGCAACTAAGTGGAACAATAGATAGAGCACCAGCCTTGGAGTCAGGAGGACTTGAGTTCAAATCCAGCCTCAGACCCTTAACACTATCTATGTGACCCTGAGTAAGCCACATAACCCCAATTGCCTTAGGGGGAAAAAAAGAATGATTACCATAAATTAAATTTCATGCTAACCTGCCAGAGTCAAAATTTTCTTATTGTTTGGAGAGAGATCAGATGATTACTATTTAAAATCCACAAGTTCTAATTGCAGTCTCAGGGAGAAAGAAAGTGTTTAGAACCCGGGAAGCAGAATTTTGGAAGGGCAGGTAAGAGCACCTCCTCAACCATCTCTTCACCAATGTTCACTCAATTTTGTCCCTCTCAGTTACCAACTAGCCCCGTCAAATGCAGATTCAGCCCCCATTTCACAGAATCAAGAGTCCTTTGAGAGGTGGCAGGCTCAGTCTGGCCCTAGGACTACTGAATTTCACTGTGAAGAGGAGGAGGAAGGAGGGAGATGAAATCAGCATTCTTTTCTACTTGCCCAACTTCTGACATTCCTTCCTCCTGGCAGATCATCAAGGGACAACTTTCAAGGTGGCAATCCTGAGCTCCAGAGCCATGGTGAAATGAGGGCAGGGATCACAGGGTCTGATTACCTCATCTGTTCACTGATGCAGAGAGTCTATTCTCCTGGAATTGTTTGAGGGGGAGATCCGAGGTCTGTTACTTTTAATGGGCACAGTGCCCAGATCCCCCAATCAGATTCTCTCCTGCCTGGTTCTCTGCCAGATTGGCTTTGCCAACAGAGGTAGCTCCTTGTGTAGTCCTGGCATTCCATGCTTGCTCCGGTTCAAGGTGGTTTTGATTTGTAGCTCTTGGCCCACTCATTCTTTGTGGCCAGAGGCTTGGGCTTTAACACTTCCCTTAGACTTTAAAAGGCAAGTCTAGTGCCGCTAATGGTGGGCAGTCAGGAACCACACCTCCTGAGACTCTACCCAGAATTTATTCAATGGTTTCAACAACAAAATAATCATTCAGAACTAGGAAACACCTTGATTCCCAAAGGCTGATTCAACAGTTCCCAACTTTGTCAAGTACGAGGACCCCTTCTTAATATTTGAACCCAGGTGTTTCTCCTTCCAAGATTGGCTCTCCACCCACTGCCCCACACTGCCTTTCTTTGATTAAGTAAGTTCAAAAGGCAGCAACGCCCATAGCCAAAGAGGCCCCTTCCTCTTTTAAGGAGCCCCAGCACCTGCCTCAAGCAGACCTGGATTCAATCCTGGAAGAACCTGATTGGTAAAAATGGAGTTAGACTTTTCCTTGAACTGGTCCTTCAGCTCATTATGCCCCACCCGAGTTCCAAAGAAAAACCTCTCAAACAACGCTAGGCATACTTTATGTAGAAGGTCTCCTCACCAAAAATAAACAACTAATGAGGGCCCTTCTGGAAAAGTATTTACTATACAAAGCAGCAGACATCAAGGTATATGATAGTTATTTATTTCTTCCACCACTCAGAAAAAATGTTTAAAACATAAAAGATTTTAGAATCAGCATAGTGCGGTAGATAGATTGCTGGATTTGGAAGCGGGTGTGGGTTCAAATCTCTGTTCTCTTTTCTTTCTTTCTTTTCCTTCCTTCCTTCCTTCCTTCCTTCCTTCCTTCCTTCCTTCTTCCCTTCCTCCCTGTCTCTGTCTCTCTGTCTCTCTCTCTCCTCTCTCTGTCTCTCTGTCTCTCTCCCTCCTCTCTCCCTCTCTCCCTCCTCTCTCCCTCTTTCTCTCTCATTCTCTCCCTGTCTCTCTCTCTGTCTCTCCTCTCTCTCTCTCTGTCTCTCTGTCTCTGTCTCACTTTTTCTCTGTCTCTGTCTCTCCTCTCTTGCTCTCTCTCTCTCTCTCTCTTTCTCTCTCTCTTCCCCCCCCCTTGGCATTTTTCTCACCTTCTCCTCCAATCACAATTGTCTGTGTGCACATCTTTCCCTCCTGTTAGATTGTTGGGGGAAACAGGGCAGGGAATGGTGAGTGCGGCATAGTGGAGAAAAACCTTGAATTGGGATTAAAGATTGCATCCTGGCTGTGCCACAGCCTACTGATGTGACCGTGGGGAAGTCATCTAACGTCTCTGGGCCTCAGTTTCCTCTTCTATAAAAAGAGGGTTGAATTAGACGGCTTCAAAAGTCCCTTCCAGCTCTGACTCTCTGATCCTAAGGACCTTGAGAACAAGGTACCTGTCCTTGTATTTCCAGTGCTGGGAACAGGAAGGATCTGGCTCAGAGTAGATAAAATGGAGGAAGGAAGGAAGGAAGGAAGGAAGGAAGGAAGGAAGGAAGGAAGGAAGGAAGGAAGGGAAGGAGGAAGGAGGGAAAGAAGGAAGGGAAGGAGGGAGGAAGGAAGGGAAGGAGGAAGGAGGGAAAGAAGGAAGGGAAGGAGGGAGGGAGGAAGGAAGGAAGAGGAGGAGGGAGAAGGTAGGGGAAAAAGAAAGGAAGAATATTGGGGCCTGTCATAGTGAGTGGCAGCTCATGAGAAACCATATTAGAAACCTCAACCTCTCCGAGTTGTCTCTAGAACTCTGAAGAGAGGAGTATTCTCCACCCTGGGGACCAAACCTGCTAGTCCTGTGTGAGCTTGGAGAATGAGGCCAGAGGGGCGGTACAACCATAGATGAGAGTGTTGACATGCCCTTCCTGAAAGCAATGAGAGTTCATTTACTTATGGCTCTAACACTCAAAGGTGTGTGTGTGCAGGGGTGTCCCACATGGCTGGGTTGGCGCTGATGAGATGGCTGAGAAGTGTGAATGATGCCAGTCCTACTAAGGGGCAAAGCCAGGATTTAAAGCCATTTCTTCAGACTCCAAATCTCCCACTCTTTCCAATGTAACTTGCTACAACTTTAAAGAGGAGACTAGTCTAGTATTTAAAATATTTTGTCATCAGAAGTCCAATGCACACCACTGTTTAAGAATGCTATCATAAAGTCCAGTGAGATCTACTTGTACCCTCTTGGGAAGAAATGCATCAATCTAGCATGGCTTATGAAGTGCCCCATGATGTCCCCCTTCCTCCAGAGTCTCCACTGCTGCCTGTGGTCCCCACCTAAAGCAGGCAGCTCTGGCAGCATTCCAGGACAATGAGAAGGGCCTGGTCCTGAAGCACCTCTCTGGAGCAGGCTAAGCATGCACTGCATGCCGCAAGAGGACAGGATGCTTCCTTCCCCCTCTTCCCAAGGAGCCATGTTATTCCATGTTAGAGGCAGCTAGGTGGTACGATAGCTGGAACCCTGGACCTGGAATCTTGAAGACCTGAGTTCAAATCTGACCTCTGACATGTACTAACTGTGCGGTCCTGGGCAAGTCACTTAACCTCTTTTTGCCTCAGTTTCTTCAGCTGTAAATTGGGGATCATAGTCATACCTACCTTCAGGCAGGGTTGTTGTGAGGACCAAATGAGATAATGTTTGTAAAGCACTTAGCCCAGTGCCTGGCATAGGGGTAGATGTGAACGCTTATGGCCTTCCCTGGTTCCACAGTTGTTATATAATTAGTCCAGTTAGCAAAGCCAGCTACCTGAGAGTGTGGCAGCCTGTCACACTTTCCTAGAAGCATCAGTCTAGATTAGGAAGGGATTTCTGGAGCTACCTAATTTAGTCTAATGACCTCACTTTACAGATGAGGAAACTGAGGCTCAGGTGACTTTTCCAGGATCACAGTTAAGGATATGAGACAGCATTTCAACCCAGGTCATCCATCTCTAAAGCTAGGGCTCTTCCCTGCTGTACTTGGCTGCCAAACCTCCCCAATTTGGGGGTGGTCCCAGAGGTCAACAGGAGTGGGGAACCCACAGCCTTGAGGCCCACATGTGGCCATCTAGGTCCTCAAGTGCTCTGGGTCCGTTTATTAAGGGGGTTTGTTCTGTGAAGTTTGGAGTCTGTCAAAGGGCCACACTTGAGGACCTAGAGGGCCATGTGTGGCCTCGAGGTCATCGGCTCCCCACCCTTGTGTCTAGTCCAATCCCCTTATTTCAGGAATGAGGAAATCTAGGCCTGTGTCTGGCAAGGGTGTGCCTGCCTAGCCCCTAGGCTGGGAAGTCCAGACTATGGAGGATTGGTCCAGACTCTGGGTATTGTGAGTCCAGGGGCATTTTCTCTGTATCTGAGAGAAAAGAAGGAAATTTAGAATAAGAAATCCCACTGGCTCCCACGGGGCTGGTCTGGGCCCCAAACCACCAAGCCTTGGAATGTTTCACTCTCCCTAACATTTCTTCCTATTATTGTCTAGCAGTAGCTTAAATTTCCCTAGTAGCATTAATAGATGACTGTAAAATTTCAAAGGATTTTCATTTACATGAATTCATTTGATCCTTCCCCTGCGGGGGTAGGTAGGGCAGTGATTATTCCCTCTCTACCAAAAGGGGCCCAAATAAAGTGACTGGTCAGACCAAGCTGCAGGGCCTGAGAGAGCCGATCCTGGGTTAAAGCCTCTTAAAGCCTCAAATAACAGGGTGACCTTTGCAAAGCTCCCTACATCCCTAGTCTCATTTGAGCCACCCACGAACCCAGTGAAGTAGGTAAAACAGGCCTTATTATCATTATTTAACATTTAGAGGGTGGATCAGGGGAGGTTCCTTGATCTACTTAATAAGGTTATAGGGAGGTGAGCCTTTGTTTGGGATTTTCATCCAGGTCACTGATAAAGGTGGGAGTCCCAGAGGGGTGGGCCCTCTTACCCTCTGCCACTGAACTATTCACTCTCACAAGAAGCTGTGGCATGTAGAGCAGGGGCCACACCCTGATAATACCCTCTGGGCACATGGGCTAAATGGGGTTGAGGGTAACACAACAGACCTCAAACCAGTCAATGAGTTAGGGGGTTATCTGTTGACTTCCCCCAGCTGAATGGGGGGATGAGAAAATTTTATTCCAGTAGTTATGAAGGCAGCTGAAGCAGTGGCTATGGAATGCTTAGAGCTTGGTCCAGATTTGCTTAGTAAAATCTGGATTCAGTGGAAGGGTCACACTTAAGGATCTAGAACAGTGGTTCTCAACCTTCCTAATGCTGCGACCCTTTAATACTCATATGTGGGCATATCTGCACCTGGAGACAGATAGAGTAGTGGTCTCTATGTGTTTTCTGATGGTCTTAGGCAACCCCTGTGAAAGGGTCATTTGACCCCCCAAAGGGCTCGTGACCCACAGGTTGAGAACCGCTGATCTAGAAGGTCACAGATTCCCCACCTCCATCAGACATCAAAGATGCCAAGGTCATTCACTGTCTCCCAGGCCATTACCAGTTGTCTTGATTTTTGTCTTGCCACTGTACTTTGATGACTCTGAAAGAGAGAGTGAGATTGATATCTTTGTGAAACTCTGCCTCACTTCAATCTAATTCACACATAAGTCAAGACATTACCCATGAAGTCATTGGTCCTCTTCAAAAATGAAGGATGCACAATAATTTCACTGGATGATCTCCTCAGCTAAATTCAATTACCCTCTCTATGTTGATGATTCTCACATCTAATAATCCAGCCCTAACTTCTCTTCCAATCTCCAAACTCAATCTCCAAATGCCTATTAAATCATCTCAAAATTAGACCCATCTTTAACTCAACATGTCTAAAACTCAATTCATTATCTTCCCTAAACTCTCCCATTACTTTCAAGGCTACCACTGTCCTCCACAGTTACCCAGGCTCACAAGCTAGGTGTTATCCTTGACCCTTTACTATCTCTCACTCCCCATTTCCAATCTGCTGCCAAGTTCCATAGACTTTACCTTCATAACATCTCTCAAAAATGCTCCCTTCTCACCACTTACACGGCCACCGCCTTGGTGTAGACCTTCTTCAGCAAACTAACACTTGGATACCGCAATATTCACCTGCTAGTGAATCTGTTTGCCACTAGTCTCTTCTCACTCTAGTCCAACCTCCATTCAGCTGTCAAATTAATCTTCCTAAAGTGCAGATCCAACCATGTCATCCCCTTCCCTCATTCAAAAAAGTCCAGTGGTTCCCTATCACCTCCAGAATAAAAGACAAAATATTCTGTTTGGCATTCAAAACTTCACAACCTAGCCCCATTCTACCTTTTACATTCTTCTTACATGTTATATTCACCCACATTCTCTTTGATCTATTAAGAATGGCCTCCTTTCTATTCTTCCACACAACAGTCCATTTCCATGCTCCAAACACTGGCTCTTCCCACATACCTAGAATGTTCTTTCATCATCTTCACCTCCTGAATTCCTTCAAATCCCAGCTAAAATCCAACTTCTATAAGAATCCCTTCCTGATCCCCCTCAATGCCAGTGCTTCCCCTCTATTGATTATTTCCAATGTATCCTGTCTATATCTTGTTTGTACATTACTATTTGCATACTGTCTCCCCCACTGGTCTCTGAGCTCCTCAAGAGCAAGGCCTGTATTTTGACTTTCTCTGTATCCCCAGAACTTAACACAGAGCCTGGCACATGGTAGGTACTTAATAAATACTTAATGACTGACTGACTTTGACTCTTTCATTGGAGGTAGTTGAAGGTAGGGTTCATCCAAAATGGGAAGAGACTGAGACTTATTGTTTATGGGCTCAAGCAACTCATTAGTATTTTACCTTTCTCTGGGTTGAAATAAAGGATATCCTTTACCTAGAATGCATCATTACCTTCAATGCTTTTGTCTGCATCAATGAAGCCCTCAACATGAGCCCTATTCTGAGGTTTCCAGAGAAAACTCTGGATATGGGCAAAACCAGCTAAAGAACCTTGATTTGGCAATTCCTCCGAAGACTGAACCTGGTCCCTACAAGCCTAGAGCTTGTGTCATTGGCTCACAGGTTACCTGCAGATGAGAACATTAAGGTTAAGTGCAACTATTAAACATCAATCAGGATTTGAACCCCTGTCAATACTGACTTAACACTATACAATATTGCCACATTCTTCCTAATATAGCATGTGGTCAGTTCTAGGAACCGAAGACAAAATTTTTGAAGGATTCTTCTACCCAGTCTTCTCACATACAACCCAATGTGTGGGGCTCTAAGTCTTTGAGGGCTGGATGACTCCATCCCCCTAATTTGAGGGAAATGGTTACCCAAAGGCCATCTTTCAGGTTAACACATTGAGGTTAAGCCTAGGTTTTCCTGAATTACCTCTAAAACTAAGTCCCTACTTATTATTTTGCTTGTCTTAGGGGAAGTGGAATAAATGAATAATTAAATTAGAAAGCATTTATTAAACTCTTCCTCGTGCCAAACACCATGCCAAGAAAATTGAAATAGTCACTGCATTCGAGTAACTCACTGGTTGGTTGTTGTCCTTCGTTCTTAAAACGACACCACTAAGACCAGATCAAGGTACAATGTGTCTGAATGTGGGTGATCAGACCCAAATGAGCTCAGAAGGCTCCACCATGGGTCAGGCACAAATAGTCCATATGAACATTCAGTTGAGTCAGAGAGAGGGGCCCAATGGTCCCCAGGTTACAATGGCCATATATATCCTTGTGAATGTCTTTTCTATTATCTAAATGATAGCTGTTCCTAATGCTGAGCCACCTGACAGGGCCAGTCAAGGACTTTGGTACTGAGAACTGTCCTTTCCAGACTTTCAGTAGCTGACTTGATGAGGGCTTACAGGACCTACAGAGGCAGAGTCCAGGTTTTACCTCTGTGGGGAGCCAAAAAAGGCCTGATCCAGGACTCAGACAGAGACCTTAGTATTGCACCCTAATTCCTCTCAAGGTGATGTGGCTTGCAAAGGCTGGCTCCCCTGAAGGAACCTCAGGGGTGCACTTGAAAGGACTTCTGTCTGATATCCTGACATCAAAACCTTTACCCCCAAACTTCAGGCACCAAAAAGGACATGTTCCTTATCATATTGTGCTAAAGACTATTGTAAGTCAAAATGCTTGATTTTTAGGGATATGGCTTCCATACAGATATCTTTGAGACTGGTTTCCATGCAGATGTCTTTGAGATTGTGGCCTGCTCTCAGAGAACATCCTTTGTCCTGTAAGATACATTTTGATAAAAGACAACTGACCTTCCCCATGACTTCCTGGGTCGTTGATAACAAGCCTTGTCTTAT
>CM053582.1:97268817-97282803 GCA_028627135.1 Pseudochirops cupreus
TCTCTGTCTCTCTCTCTCACACACACACACATTTCTGCTCACACCTGAGGCTGGTACTCGGGTGGTACCCTACACACCTCCATACTAGAGTGCTCCCTTCTGTGACAGTAATGTAGCCATGCTCTGGGCAACACTTTTATTCCCAGAGCATACCAACCAAATGGCAAAATCTCACCTCTTTACTTTTTAATTTCAATTTTTAAAAACACCTCCTCGCACTCATAAGGGCATCATTTTAAAAGTGAATAGCTTTAGTCCCTGCCGAGTGGCCTCCTTTGACAACCTGTCTAGTTCTCTGACCAAGGGTGGAAGTATCAAAGACCAATGACTTTGGAGATCCACAGGGCAAGGTCTGCAGGAGCCACTGAAGGCAATCAAGTGAGTTAGAAAAAGCACTATATTTGGAGGCAGAAACCTGGGTTCAAAAACCCTGATACTAATGCCAGTATGAATTTGAACAAGTCTCTCAACCTCTGGATGACAGATTAGACAAGATGGTGGTCCTTCCAGCTCCAATTCCTATGAACCTATGATGGAAATACTGGCCTTTCTAAAGTATATATCTTATAACTTGAGCAAATCACTTCTCTAGCCTAGTTTCCACAAGGAATAATTTTACCTTTCTCTATATCCTCAATGCTTTACACAGTGCCTGGCACACAGTTTGGCACTTAATAAATGCTTGTTGTAGCAGTTGAATGACTGTAAGATCTCTTAAGGTTATAGCCTTAACAGTAATACTACTTCTGCATGCCAACATTCCCTCAGCTCCTTCAGAGGAGCTCCCTCAGACCCTTCTAGATTGTGCCTGGTTTATCGAAGAGGACAATGCCTCAGGAAGGCCATTTCCATGGGTGTCCTTGGACTGGCTGCCCAAAGAAGAAGGATTTGAGGAAAACCCTGAGGGCAGGGTACTAAGGTGCTTACCTGGAAATTGGGGGTTGTAGACCTTCTGGCTTAGCCCCTCCAGTTCTGTGATGGGGGAGAGAAAAAACATTCCTCTGCCACCCCCCCCCCCATTACTGGCTCTCCCAAGCCCTTTGTACCCAAAATTTTAAAGAATTCAGGGAAAAAAAATACAAATCTTCCCCTCAAAGGCTGTGTTGTAAGGTGTAGCAACAGTATTTGCATAGCTGAGGAGGTAACTTTCTGCGTTGGAGTCCTTGATTGACAGGATTGCCCCCTGGGAGCAGAGAGCCAGGCCCTCTGGCAGTTACAAAGGACAGTGAGTAGATTTGAGTGGCATTGAGGCCCAGTGGAAAGCCAGCCTGGTTAGGGTCAAAGGACTGGCATTTAGTATATGGCTCTGCAGCTGGGTGATCTGGAGTTGAGTTCTTTTCCATCGCTTCCTGGGGTGTTGTGAGGATAAAGGTGACCTAAGAGATGGGAAAGGGCTTGGGAAAGAAGCTGACTCTATAAATACAAGCTAGGGTATTACATGCATCCACTGCAATTCATCTTTATGGAAGGCCTACAGGGGTATGACAGCATGCAAGGCCCTATAAAAAACAACTGAAACAACTGATCTGTAGAGAGAGCAAACCTTTGTTGGGAGAGATTAGCTCCACAGTGGAACCAGCTGGACTGGCTGGGCCACCCAAGCTAGTCTAGCCCATACCGGGTCCCTCCAGGAGCCTTCTCCTCCACACTAATTCAATTGTCCATCAATCCACCAGTGACTTTTAAGTACCTACTATGCTTAAAACACACATGTTCTGCTGTTATCCTCACATATACAGCTGTCCATTACATTTATGACTATTAAGTACCTATTATATATACATCTTGGGTATGACACTGTTCTCTTCATGCATCAATTCAACAATTTTAAGAACCTACTATGGGAACAATCCATGTGCTCCATTGGTATCTTCATGCATCCATTCATCTGTTCAACATTGATGATTAAGTACCTACTACGAGAACAACCCGAGTGATTCATTGTGCCTCCAGTCTATCAGAGGACACTGCCCTCCTCCATCCATCTATCCATTCACCATCACTATTACATACTTACTGTATGTTCAGACCTACTCTAGCCTTAACCTACTCCAAGCTTCTGCATGCCAACATTCCCTCCAGCTCTTTTCACCAGGCCACACCACCTCCTGGATGTTGAGAGAACTTGAGGGAAGCAAGCCAGCATGTTGGATGGATCTCTTGGGATAAATTTATGAGAAGACATGGATAAGAATCATAAATGAGGATGGACCAATATATATAACCTGAATGCTCCGATGTTATTCTCATGTATCCATCCATCCATCCATTTATTCAACATTGGTTATTAAGTAGCTACTCTGAGAATAACCCGTGTGATCTATTGTATCTCCATCCCTCATTGGGTGCTGCCCTTATCCATCCATCCATCTCTTCATCTAGTTACCCTTACTATTAAGGACCTACCATATGTACAGATCATGTGGACCATGGTTATCTTCATGAATTCATCCATCCGTTAGACCATGACTATTCACCATGCAAACACCCTGGGTTTTCCATTTCTATTTATCTGTTTTTTTTGGAGGGGGGAAGGCAGAGCAATTGGGGTTACGTGACTTGCCCAAGGTCACACAGCTAGTAAATGTTAAGCATCTGAGGCTGAATTTGAACTCAGGTCCTCCTGACTCCAGGGCCAGTGCTCTCTATTCACTGCACCACTCAGCTGCCTCCGGGTTCTTCATTTCTATCCTCTAATGGAATGGTAATTCTAGAACTGGAAGAGTCCCTAGAGGTCATCTAGTTCAACTTTCTCATTTTACAGACAAGGAAATTGAGACCCAAAGAGAGAAAGGGTCCAAGGTCACACAAGTAGCAAGTGGAAGAATTTAGATTTGAACTCAGGCTCAAATGAATGAGTATAAGATCTCCTAAGGCTCTATCTTTAACAGTAATACTGCTTCTGCATGCCAACATTCCCCCCAGCTCTTTTTACCATACCACACCACCTCCTGGATATTGAGAGAACATGAGGGAAGCATGCCAGCATGTTGGATGGATTTCTTGGGGTGAATTTATGAGAGGACATGGATGAGAATCATGCATGAGGATGGACCAGCTTGGAAGAGTTGTAATCTGCTTCCTTGGAGGGAATGCCCACTGATCCACTGGAGATTTGGAGTATTGCACTGAGTGTAAAGGGAAAAATAATTAAGGCACTTTGCTTGTCCTTGTGGAGCTAACAGTCTACAATAGTCTACAAACTATGCCCAGACCCACCGGCTAAATCTGATTCTCTGCCTGGGTTTGTACACCCAGGCAGCTGAGAAAACAGGCAGTAAGCTAGATCTGGCCTTTGGTGCCAAGCTGTAGTTTGCTGATTTAACATATAAGTGGAAAAATTACTGCAACTAGTATCAAAGGATCTGGGTTCCAATTCTGACCCTGCTACCTACTATCTTGTGACTTTGGACAAGTCACTTAACATTCTAGGTCTCCTTTTCCCTATCTGCAAAATTAGTGTATTGGCCTGGGTGGTGACTAAGGTCCCATCTATCCCTTGACCCTATATGTTCACTGGAGAATTCCCAGAATGGGTTCTCTTTCCCCCAGGGATGACGTTTATGCATCAATGAGAGAATAAATGAATGAATAAATAAAATGTTCATTAAGCATTTACTATGCATAAAAAAATGTTCTAAGTACTAGAGATACAGATGGGAAAGTAGGAGAGTCCCTGCTCTCAAGGAACTCACACTCTAATGTAGGAGACACCACCTATGGTAATAAGTATGGTGATAAGTTTGGGGAGTTGCCCAAGGCATATGGAACTGAAGAGACTTGTCCAGGATCCTCCAGTTTGTAAGGATGTAGGGAGATATGACCCAAGTGTAATATCCAATCAATCAATTCATCAATAAATTTTAAGCACCTACTATGTGCCAGGCATTGGGCTAGGCATTGGTAAAAGGGAATGTCATAAAGACCCTGGAAATGTTGATCCATTCTTTCCAACACGCTTTGCAATAACTCTTCAGTTTGAAAAATCAAGACCTGTTCTGCATTGTCCAAATGCTCCCAGATGTGGCCTGCAATCAAGTGAACAGTGATACCACATGGCTGGTTAATTCTGTCCAACTTCTTCCTCTCCTTGGCATTTGTTTAGAAACTCACTGGTGCCATCCTCTTGACAGGCACTTATATTAGAACATGAGAATTTTCCTTCCCCTGCTTTCCCTTAACTTACCCTCAAGTTCCCCCGAAGTCCTCAGCATTCCTTTGATTACTCACTGTTAATAGGACAAAAGAAATCACTTCATAGAAGACACAAGCTGTGTTTGGGCTCTTCATCCCTGGAGTAGCCCCTGTAACTGGATGCTAGCTTGGGAGGACCCAGGGCAGGCTTTAGCCAAAGCCCCCAGCTTACTGTCACCCCTCCAAGTGACTGCAGACTGGGCTGTGTTGTGCTACCAGTGGGGTGACTTGAGAAACCTCTGGAGGCTTCAGAGAATAGTCACATTGTGGGCTCATTAACTTTTATAACCATAGTATTTCAAGTGTGACAGTGCAACCCAGTTTGTTCCTAATAGAATAGATTCCACATGGCTTCCAATTTACCTTGGTTAATATGGTGGGAACAACACAGCTCACAGTGGATAGCCATGTTCATGTCCTTTTGATTTGTTGGGTTTGGAGATGTGAATGATATCCAGGGGCAGAGCTGAGTATCTCTGGGGGCTAAGGAAAGAAGACTATTCTCTAGAGCTAAGTTGGGCTCTGAGCCAGAAAAATACAATCCCAGAATCTTAACAAAGCTCAGAGACCAACTAGGCCAACTTGTCATAGGGCAGCAATCCCCTCTACAACCTACCTCATCAGTGGTAATCCGGGCTCCACTTGGAAACCTCCAAAAAGGAAGAACCCACCTGCCTCTCAAGATCACCCATTCCACTTTGAAATGGCTCTGACTCTTGGGAAGATCTTACTGGACCATCCCTCTGCAACTTCCACTCATGGCCTCCTTGACTGCCCACTGGAGGAAAAAAAAAAGCAGGTCTAATACTAAGGCTCCCCCACCAGAAAAGTCAACAAATTGAGCCAGGAGCTAAGCATCGGTTCTTCTCATCCATCATTAGACAGCATATACCAAACCACTATCTTTGTTCCATGGAATTTGGTCTCTTTCTCTTTCCAATCCAGTTTGCAGATGACTGACAAATAACTCAAATATTCTATTGAGTCCATGGTCTCACGGGACAGCCAAGTGGTGCAGTGAATAGAGTGCTGAGCCTGGAGTCAGGAAGATTTCTCTTCCCAAGTTCAAATTTGGCCTCGGACATTTAATAGCTGTGTGACCCTGGGTAAGGCACTTAATTCTGTTTGCCTTACTTTCCTCATCTGCAAAGTAAGCTAAAGAAGGAAAATGGCAAATTACTCCAACATCTTTGCCAAGAAAACCCAAATGGGGACAGAAAGAGTTGAACACAACTGAAAATGACCAAATGACAACAACAAGATGTCTCATCAATGACATTTCCTCCTCCAACCATGCAGATCAAGACCATCCATATATGCCCATCCTGTGTGACTCTCACCTATATCCTCCCATAAATTCCGGAATAGGATCCAGTAAATATTCTGGAAGACTTTGTCAAGTTCTCTTGACATCCCCAAGTTCCACACATACAGATGTTCTCCATCAATTTCTATATATACTGTACCATTAAGTTGTTTTGGTGCAATTTTTCTTAGCATCAAGGCTTGCATTTTTATTTTATATCTTGGTTTGGGTTTCATCTTGGAAAATGTAACAATAAAGGTACTAATTTGGTGCATTTTCTAACAAATGTTAACTCCACAATAAAACCAAATTGTGCTTATTTCAAAGTGACAAGATTTTGAAAGTAACTCAAATTATATTCCTCACATCAAATGAGATATTACAAAGTACTTTGCAAACCTTACAGCTCTATATAAATTCTAGCTGTTATTATTATACTCCTAATAAAATATTATTATATTTAACAAAAGTTAAAAATAAATATTTTAAAAGCTTAGGAATCATGATGAGGATTACAAGATGAATGTGAAACTGATCAAGGGTATGTCAATGTTATAAAACATATAATAGGAATTTTAATGGAAAAATGACCTGTGTTGTCAGGTGTGGTAATGCACACCTGGAATTCCTGCTATACTGGTGTAATGGGAATGGGAACTTGAAGATCTTCCCTGCCCCTTAATAGACCTAGAGGGGAGTTTGAAGACCTCCCCTGCTGTGAAGATAATCCTTGCCCCCTGATAGGCTGAATGTAATCACATGGAGCCTGTGATGGAAAGAATTTGCTGAAGGGAAGCAGAGCCCACAGGAAGCTTCCCTGCTGTGAAGGTAAACTCTATCCCCTAATAGGCTAAATATAGTCACATGGAGCCTGTGGTGGAAGAAGTTTGCTGAAGAGAAGCAGAGCCCACAGGAAGCTGGTAGGCAGAGCTAGCCAGACTGTGGGGGAGAAAGGAAGCTCAGGCAAGGAGACAGAGAGATTTTTGAGTAGATATTGACCTTATATTGGTTTGTGGGAAGGCTGAAGGATGCTGTGGCTCTCAGCATTATTATGATTTCTTAGTGTCTTTGGTACTATGATGGAATTGGCTTACTGGTTTTGAGATTTGGTTCTTTGGTGTCTCAATAAATGCTTCAGTTCTATCCTCTATGTGGAGAGTTTGGTATATTTTGTGATCAATATCATGCAATACTTACAATCATGGTCTTTATCATGATCATGGGTGCTATAAATATTGCATTGGTGCTACAACTGGCAGAAGGGGAGGCTGGTGGACTGCTTATGCTTGAGACTTTGGAGCTTCAAGAGGACTAAGCCACAGTAAGTACAGCACCAATATGGCAGAGCCCCAAGAGTGTATGTGCATGTGCTAGGGGTTTGAGGCAATGCTGCCAGGCTGTCTGATGAGACACAAACAAGCCCAGATCTGGAATGAAGAAGGTCAAAACTTCCATGCAAATGAGCTGTAGGATCAAGCTGTCCCTCCAGCCTATGTGAGATAGGGAGAGAGGAAGGAAGGAAGGAAGGAAGGAAGGAAGGAAGGAAATGAAAGGAGAGAAAAAAGAATGAAAAGCAAGAAAGAAAGGAAGGGAGGAGGAAAGGGATGAAGAAAGAGAAAGAATCAAGATGAGACAGAATGATAGAAAGGAGAGAAAGAGAATAAAAAGAGAGAGAAAGGAAAAAGAAGGGAAGGAGAGAAAAAAAGAAAATGAGAGGAAGGAAAAGAATAAAAAGAGAGAAAGAAAGCTAGGAGGGAGGTAAGAAAGGAAGAGAGAGAAAGATAATGAAAGAAAGGAAAAAAGGAGGAAAGAAAAAAGGAAGGAAGGAAGGATGAAGAAAGAAACACAAAAGAGAGAATGAAAGAAAAGAGAGAAAAGAGAATAAAAAGAGAAAGATGGGGAGGTAAGGAAGGAAAAGAGAAAAAGAAAAGAGAAAGAATGAAAGAGAGAAAGGAGGAAAGAAAGAAAAAAGAAAGGAAGGAGAAAAAAGAAGGAAGGAAGGAAAGAAGGAAGGAAGGAAGGAAGAAAAAGAAAAAAAAGAAAATCTAACAGTGATATGCTGACATGTACTTCCATTCATCCCAGTGGAGCACATGATCTGTCCACCATTTTGTTCTTCATTCTCACTAAAGGACCAAGCTGCCTTTTTTTCCTGATGGTACCATTCCCTGATGACCTCCTTTATGGCCATTACCTCACTATGCTCAGGTCTATCGTTGGCCATTCCCATTGTCTTTTTGGTGGAATCTTCCACCTCAGTCCTCCAAAGTCTGAATGAATTAATGAAAACTATTAAGCAACTACTGTGTAGCAGGCCCTGTGCTAAGCACTGGGGATACAAAGAAAGACAAAGACAGTCCCTGCCCTCAAGCAGCAGACAGCTTAAGGGGGAAGAAAAAATGCAAACTTCTATGTACAAACAAGAAATATACAAGAATAATTTGGAGATTGTGGAGGGAAGGCACTAAGAAGAAAGATAAAGTATTTGCTAGGTGCCCATTCTGTGCCAGGCACATATCCTCTCCTGGCCAAGAGCCTACAGAGCCATTCCAAGGGCAGTAAACTCAAGGTCAAGCACACTGAAGGTCTTACAACAATTGGCCCCTGCTCTGGGTCCATCCCTTTTGCCCTCTGGTTCTAAAATATCAGGGCAATTTTCCTTGAGAATTTCTTGAAGGATGCTTTCTAAGTTCTTTTTTTTTGATCATGGCTTTCAGGTAGTCCAATAATTTTTAAATTGTCTCTCCTGGATCTATTTTCCAGGTCAGTGGTTTTCTCAAGTAGATATATTTCACATTGCCTTCTGTTTTTTCATTTGTTTGGATCTGTTTAATAGTATCTTGATTTCTCATAAAGTCATTGGTTTCCATTTGTTCCACTCTAATTCTGAAGAAATTATTCTCTTCAGAAAGCTTTTGAGATTCTTTTTCCATCTGGCAAATTTGACTTTTTAAGGCATTCTTCTCTTCATTGGCTTTTTGGGCCTCTTTTGCCATTTGAGTTAATCTATTTTTTAAGGTGTTATTTTCTTCAGTCATGTTGTTGACTCTCTTTTCATGATTTTCTTGCATCATTCTCATTTCTCTTCCCAATTTTTCCTCTACTTCTCTTATTTGGTTTTCAAAATCCTTCTTAAGCTGATCTATGGCTTGGAGGAAGTCCTCATGTTTCTTGGAAGCTTTTGGTGCGGGAGTTATGACTGTGTTGTCTTCCTCCTCTTCCATGCTTTGATCCTTCTTGTTCCCAAAGAAGGATTCTAGAGTTCGGTTGCTGTTCTTACTTTGCTTCTTTACCTGCTCATGTTGGCCAGTCAATGATTTTTTAGCTCTGTGGAACTCTGCTTCCAGAGGGGAAAGCTCTGTCCCAAATCACTGGAGTTTTCATAGCTGTTGGAGCTATTAGGGGGCTGTCATTTTTTTTACAGTCCCCACCAGCTTTGGCTCACTGAAAACACACCCCAGGACCACCACCCAAGACCACGATCCGGATCCAGGCTGCTCAACACAAGAGCACTTAGCCTCTGAACGATCACTTGGTCCCCCTGCAGTCTGTAGGCCGGGAGCTCTGAAGCAGCCATGTGGAGGCACCTGCAGGGCCATTGCTTCTGCCCTTTCCTTGCCCTGGAGGCAGTTTGGCCAGACTGCTTTTCTCCCCCAAGTTTAGCTGAGTTCCACTGACCTTTCACTTTGTCCTTGTTTCTTATGGCTTGATAATTCTGGAAACTGCCACAGCTGCTGCTGATCCACTCTCCTGAAGCTCCAGCTGCGGCTTATCCTGGCCTCCCCAGGGCCAAGCTGAGGTTTCAGGCTGGGCTGGTTTCGGCTCCCAGTGCTGCCATGATCCCTTCCTGCTGAGCTGTCTTCAGCGGGAGGTGTATTTTTGTGAGTTTTAGAGCCCAAAAATTTGTTTAGAGTCATATTTTATGGGTATTTGAGGTAGCTATGTGGGAGCTCCGGTACCTTGCTGCTGCTATGTACCATCTTGGCTCCGCCTCTGCCAGGTCCATTCCTTTTAAGATTCCTTCCCTACTTTCAAATGTCTCCTATCTAGGATAGTAGAACCAAGATCTCAGCATGCAGGACAGCTATTTCCTGGGTTTATTTGTTACTCCTGTTAACCCTCCCCCCATCCAAACCCCCCTCCTCTCCACACTCTTGCAGCCCAGAGCTGGGTCCAGAGGCCAGATCCTCTCTAGGAAGGTGAATGTTGATGGATACATCTCAACACCAGGGGGGATCCCCCCCAACTTGTGTCATGTTATCATCAGAAAACAGTAGCCACTGTCCCATGACAGGAGTGCAATAATAGCTTCAAGTGGAGCAAAAAAGGGAAGCACAGAGAAGAGATATTTGCTCTGGCTTTCTGGTAGCCTGTTACAAAACGGCTCAGTAGGGAACCATTTAGGTAAAGCAGATCAAGCTGCCTGGGCTTGCCAAAAGACTAGACCACTCACTGGGCCATGTCCAGGGATTCAGGCCACCCAGGGCTGCTTCCCTTCACTCTTGAAAAAGGAATTCCAGGATCAAAGATCTAGAGTTAGGTGGGGAGGGACTTAGTCCAATCTGCTCATTTTACATATGGGAAAACTGAGGCCCAGGGTCACATAGGTAAGAAGAGTCTATCAGGATTCAAACCGAGATCCTCTGAATCCAAATCTAGCCTCCTTTTCCCTGTTTCACACATCCTACACAGGATGTGGGGGCAAGCTCTCCCCAGGCTATTCCAGGAAGACCTTTGTGGGAGGTTCAGAAGAGTGAGGGTGAGAGGCCAGATCTGCTTGTAAGTCATTAATACTAGGAACTTTAACCCAGAAGACTTTTACGAACTGATGCAGAGAGAATTAAGCAGAACCAGGAGAACAATTTATACAATAGCAACAATTGTGATATAAAGGTAAACAACTATGAAAAATTTCAGAATTCTAATTGATGAAACAACCAACCTCAGCTTCAGATAAAGGATATTGAAGCCCGATACCCACCTTTAGACAGGGGTAGTAGGCTCTGGGTGCAGAATGAGACATGACCGATGTGGGAATGTTTTTTCCCCACTCCTTCTCCTCCCCCTTCCCCCACTAGGACAGCATGCAATCTGATATAGGTTCTACAAATACCTTCACATTAAACAAAAGAAGGATTATAACCGATGCAACGAACAATGAGAAAGAAGGAACAAAACAAAAGAGAGAGAGTAATTTGCTTCAACCCTCATTCAAACTCCATAAATCTTTCTCTGGATGTGGATGGGATTTTCCATCCAATGTGGGCATTTGCTTGCTTGACTATGAATATTTGTTTCAAGGGGTTTCTTTTTATTTTCTAAGGGGGGTGGGGTGGGAAGAAGAGAATGTAGATTTTTATTAATTGAAAAGTAAAGTTAATTTTACATTTTTCCTATTAAACTTATTTACAAAAAGTGAGACTGCAGCAGGAATGGGAGTTGTACATGGGCAAGAGGTTAGGCAGCTCTATACGCGGGTCCGGGAGGCCGGGAAGCCTCCAGGTGTTAAGGGGTTATTTTTGTTTCTGTTTCGATTTTTTTTAAAGGGAGACAACCCCTCCCAGAATAAAAAGACACAAAAATAGATGTCTCTGAGGTCAATGGGAGATCTGGGATTTATGGGCATTAAGAGGGCTTCACAGTCCCAGGGCTTAGAGGCGTATCACAGGAATCATGGGGGCTCCTGCTGTCCACTGGTAGAACAGCACGTAGCCCTCACTGGAGGCGCCTGGCTTTCACTGACAGGGGAGACATGAGAGTCAATGGAGACATGCCCACCAGTCTGGCTCGGCACTGGGCTGTGTAGTGACCTTGGTGGACACTGCTGGAGTGGTTGTAAAGGGCATACGGTTGGTACACAGGTCTCTCAGCTTTATCACTGGCAAAGTCCCCTTGCTCAGTTGCTGCCAGGGTAAGTCAACTTCAAGAGAAGCTTTTATAAAAAACAGAGCCTCAGGGTGCAGGAAGCCGATTGAGGCGGCACACAAGGATCTGGGGAAACCTCTGCCAGTCAGCTTTTTGGTGCTCTGTATCCTCTGCCGACATCTGTCACACACTGGGACATGTCTGACTCCAATTTTTCCTCCTTGGTGAAGAGGTTGAAACAATCCAGAAGAGACAGTTTCTCCTAAGCAAACCCTTTCTTAGTGAAAGGCAGGGACAGGTAACAAAAAAAACTCAAAGGCCCTGGAGCGATACCACAGGCCAGGCACTTGAGGCAACTTTTCACCTGATCAACAAACAGGTCCATGATTTTGCTGTCCTCTCGATCCAAGGATCTTTTCCACATTAGATTGTCTAGCTGCTCATCACGTGTAGAAGGTAAGAGCATTATGGAAGGTCTCAGCTCGGGCCCTTCAAGGAGGGCCCCCCTTGTAAGGGTAGAGAAGGGGTTGGGGTATCAGCCAAGATGGGTGGGGCACTGCGGCCCCTCCGGTTTCTCTCTAGATATTGCCGCTAGGAGCGTCAGGAACTCCTGGGCATCCTGCTGATTGTATCCAGAGAAGGAAGGGACATATTTCTGGAAGACAGCTCAGAAATGTGTAGGGTTCACAGCTTCACGGGACTCAGGATGCCACAGAGCTCCCAGTACATCTGCAAAGGCTTCAGTAAGTTCTTGATGGCCTGGGCCCCCACCAAGCACGTCTTGCAGAAAATCTCTCCAAAAACTGAAAGTCCCGCAGTGGCCTTGCGCTGCTCAGACACGGTAACTCAGCATTCAGGAAGCATGTGTTACCCAGGTTCCAGAGACCAACGGCGCCAGACCCCAAGAGCAATGCGTAATGAGCCGTCTTGAAATCTGGGTGGACAGACCCCAGTGGCCAGTTAGATGTGAGAAAGGGGCTGTCGGGGGAGAAGGGGCTCTGAGTGATTGTCAGGGTAGGGAGGCCTGCGAAGCCGCCAAGTCCAGGGAGAGAGGTGCGTCGTCTCAGCACTGTGGGCTCAGGCAGGAGAGTCCGGTGGCTCAGCGCAGCCCCCAGCTCCCTGAAGCCTTGATGTCCACCTAAAGCCCCTACTGGTCGCAAGTCCCCGCTGCTCACAGAGCTGGACAGAGCCAAGTTAGTGCGGGACGGCAGAGGCAGTGCCACAGTGGGAGGCAATGAGCCGGGTAGGGGCACCCCATGTCAGCCCAGAGACGGCCACTGGAACGTGGGGCTGAGTTCCTCCCCCGCCCCAGCTCCAGCTTCAACCTTTCCTCAGGGGGTCTGGGCCGAAGGGCTGTGGCCTTAGCATGGGGTTAGGCGAAGGCAATGGGCTTCTGCACTCCTTGCTCCTGCCAATGGGCATCTTAGCTCCCACACGGGGCTGGACAGTGAGGGGCTGTTCACGGCCCCGCCCAGTAGATGCTCTGAGACCTGGGGCCTAGTGGAGACCCAAGCGAGGCGGCAGGGGGCCAGGTGGGCCCGGGGCCTCAGTTCAACGCCACCCCGTCCTGCCCCGGGGAACCAGCCCATCCCACTGTACCCTACCTGCCGTGGGTCCAGCTGCTGGCCCTGCCCCTGCCAAGGCCGCTCTGGCTACTGGTGCCGCCGCCATCTTTGTTCCGCCTGCCCCACTCAGGGCCTGAGCTTCACCCCCAATGAGAACCTAAAGTTAATTTTAAAAAAGGAACTTTCTCCCTGTCTTCAAGAAAGACTTACCGAACAGCCTGCAGGAAGAAAGGAAGTTAGGGGAAAATAAGAGGATGGGATTAGATCAGTGGTTCTCAACCTTCCTAATGCCTCGACCCTTTAATACTGGCATGTGGGCATATCTGCATGTGGGCAGACTGCCAAAATATGTATTTTCTGATGGTCTTAGGCGACCTCTGTGACCCCTGTGAAAGGGTCGTTGGACCCCCCCCCAAAGGGGTCACGACCCCCAGGTTGAGAACCACTGGATTAGATCAATTTGTGCCACAAAACCCTATGAAGTATTATACTCATTTTACAGATCAAGAAACCAAGGCTCAAAGACAGTAAGTGACTTGTCCAGCGTCTAAGTCTAGTGCCCTTTACGGTTTAATGAATAAAATATCAGACCTGGAGTCAGGAAAACCTTCATTCAAATCCTGTCTCAAGCACTTACTAGCTGTATGACCCTGGGCAAGTCACTGAATTTCTCTGTTCCTCAGTTTCCTTATCTGTAAAATGGGAATAATAATACCTACCCTATAGGGTTGTTGAGAAGATCAAATGAGACACTATATAAAGGGTTTTGCAGACCTTAAATTGCTATGTGAATGTCATTGCTGTCATCATTGTCATCATCATCATCATTCCACACTGCTTCTCTCTGGCATTCAAGGCCCTCCATAGTCTGACTCCAAGCTCGTTTTCCAGCTTTCTCTCTTCCTCCTCCTTCCCCAATATCAGCATCAGGAAGTCTTGGCTTCAATCTCTCTTTCTGACACATCCTGGCTATGGTGAGCACCAGGGAATCCTGGAAGGCTCCATTCTCTCACTACTTCTTTTGTTGTCTTCTTCTTCTTCTTCTTCTTCTTCTTC
>CM053582.1:97283303-97322557 GCA_028627135.1 Pseudochirops cupreus
TTCCCCTGAACTAGGTAAATGATATTTGATTGATTAAAGTAAGATTGTTAACCCATTTTGAGTTGCTTTCCTTTAGAAAAGCAGATCTAAGAACCTGTGCTAGTAGCCGCCCTGGGTGTGCTGGGGTGCTTGCTGTTACACTCCCCTTCCCAAAAATCTTCAGTGCTTTCCTAGGGTCTCTAGGATAAAATGCAAAATCCTTGGGTTGTCATTTAAAGCTTTATGCAATCTGATGCCCAGGCTTATTTAGTGTTACCGTTCTTCACACACTCTCCATTCCAGTCCAACTGGTCTACTAGACATTTTATGTATCTGACATTCCATCTCCTGTTTCTATACCTTTGCACAGGTACCTCCCCTGGAATGAAAAAGAATGAAGAGCAGAAGATGAGAGTCTCTATTCATCTTCACCATTTGGGATCCACATTTGGCCTTGTATAAGTAAAAAACAGACAAACAAAAAAAACCCCTCTTATTTCAACTCCTACTCTCATAGACAAATCTCAGGTCCTAGAGCCAGGACTGTAGGGGTACCCCTAATGAGTTGGAGGTAATTCTCTGATGATATCAGCCTGAGCCCCCACTGCTGTGCTTCCCCTCAAGATGACCAGTTAAGAATAAGTTTAGTCAAGCAATCTTAATTGGCTTTTAGAAATAAAGAGGGTGGTACAACTAGGGGGTATAATGATAGTCAATAAACATTTATTAAGCATCTACTGTGTGCTGGTCACTTGGCTAATCACTGGGGATACAATTTTTTTTAAAGCCACTTCTCTCAAGGAGCTTATAATCTAAAGGAGAAAGACAAAGTTAAAAAAAAACAAAACCAACAACAACTGAAAAGCCAAAGGGGGAAGAAAATACCCAATGTGAAGGCATGGTGACAAGTCAGAGAAGTCCCAAAGTAAGTAGTAAGAAATGAGATGTTTGAACTGAACTCTTTAAATGGAGGTTTTGGAATTCATGGCTCCATCCTCCAATCAGAGAAGCAGAGGGTGTTGATGAGGTGGAGAACCAAGGATGGTAAGATCTTATCCAATAATGAAGTTATCCCAAAAATGAACTTCCTGGGGCATAGTAGAAAAATCAGCCAAAGAGTCCCAAAGTAGTGCAGCCAGGTGAGAAATGAGGTGGAATATCTCTAGTGGAGATATTGTTGACAACTCATCTGGAGATGTGGCCAGGACAACAATGGAAAGATGAGGGGTTCAAAATCTTTTAGATTTTTCAAAATTCACAAGGTCCTCTTTTGGTCAAAGGGGCTATAGGGAAAGGAAACCTAGTTAAGGGTTTTTTTTCCTTCGAAGGCTTTTTCTTCCCTCTCTCACCTCCTTCCTGCCCCCCATCCCATGAACTCAGGGATTCAGCTAGAATCTATGACTACCCTAATATCTGGAATAAATCTCTTCTCAACTCACTTGATACTTTATAGATGACCCCTCAGTTATGGTTAAATTTCCTTGGCCTATCCAAACTATCTGAACTTTATTTCTGTGCAACATCACTAGATTTCAAAAGACTTGTCACACATTCTTAGGTCTATGTTAAATTGATTGATTGAGCATCTTATCGTTTAATGATAAATTACCACATACTTTAAACTTAGATTCCTTTAGTAAGAATGGAGTTCCACCACCATTCCCGACCAATTTAAGTCCTTAATGTGAGAGGATTTTAGAGTTTTGTGATTAGCTGAAAAAACCAGGCACAATTCTGGGCTTGTTTATAAAAATAAAAATCAATCAAGTTCATGGAACAGTTTGATACTGGAAGAGTTTCAATTTGGAAGATTTCAATTCTAGGGTTGCAGCCAAGCTCTTGAGATGGAATTGTTCTTGGGGTGGGGAAAGCAGAAGATGAGAGTCTTTCTCTCCTTCTCCCCACCATGGACTATGTCAGCAGAGTGACTGGATTTATAGTCATCCACAGGTTAGAGGCCAGCTTTGTCCAGTTGACACCATAAAGCATCATAAAGCACCACTTTTTGCCGTACATGTGTTCTACACATATGCCTCACCACCATTTTATTCTGTGCTTGATTCTATTCTCCCCACAGATCTGTATTTGTAGCAGAATGTGTGTTGGGGGGGGAGGGAGGAGGAAGAGGAATGTTTGTACAAATTATTCCTACCGTACCATCTGAATGAATAGCTTTGGCAAAAATCTAATTTAGGCCATTTGCTGAATGTTAATAGGAAGCACACCTATGGGGGCTTATGAGCAAAAGTATTAGAAAGTGAGTCTTATGTTGGGGCTTATGAATGACAAGGCTAGAAACCCAGCCCTTCATGTTCATGTGAATGTGTTTATGGAAAACTCTTACATTACTGAGAGCTAGAAGGAACCTTAGACATCATTGAGGTCAAACCCCTCATTTTGCAAAGGAGAAAACTAAATCCAGAGATAGGAAGTGACTTGCCCAAAGTGATAGAGTTTGTAAGTAGCAGGGCCAGCCTTTAAGGTCCTCTGCCTCCAAATTCAGTACTGTTTTCTATTATACCACAAAATGCTTTCCCCATAAACAACAAGGTAGAGGAAGTAGTATTATCTCCATTTTACGGATGATAGCTAAGCCCCACAGATGGGAAGTGACTTGCCCATGGGCATATATCTAGGAACCATCATAGCTGGAAATTTCCCAACTTAGAACCCTGAGAGTGAGTAGAAGCCATACTCTGAAGACCCTGCCTACCAGTGGGGGGGGGGGGGGGGGAGCGAGGTGGGGCTTCAAAGTCCACCTTGGTGTCACTTTCCACATTAGAGCTTTCCTGATTAACACCATGACCCACTCCCACCCCCCAACACACACATTATTAATGCTCTTCTTAAGAGAATTTTAAGAGAATTTTCTTACCAGGATCCAAGGATGTGTTAGTAAATGTTTCACAACCAACTCTCTGGAGACAAAAAGAGTACATATAAACACACTTTTCATTTAATACAAACTATCAATATTTTCTCTTTTCACTTTCTTAAGTCCAGACAATCAACAAAGCAATAAATCAAGCCTTGATGTGTAGCATTGGCCAATTTCTAAGGTATAAATGCTCACGCTGAAAATTTAACAATTGGCTTTAGAGAGCCATTTTGAGCTGGCTCCAGCACATTCCTGCCAGCATCCTTCCACTGATGAAATCATAGGATAAGTGAGGTCCAGCTATCTGTTGGATATTAACCAGGTGTCTGCAGTAATCAAAGCTGCCCAGATCTGTCTATTGTAACTTCCATTTACTCACCACCCCACCCATTCATTTCTCAGCCCCTTCTAGCCAGGCTTATGATCCCACTCCATTATTGAATCTATGATCTCCAACATTATCAATTACCTCTTGATACCTAAATCCATTGTCCCCTTTTCAGTCTTTTCTGAAGCTTTTGACACTGTTAATAACCCTTTCTTCCCGTAAACTTTTTCTTTTTGGATTCTAGTTCCATATCTAATCTAAAGCCTATAGTTTCCAAAATAATGTGTATGTGCATGAATATATGAGTGAAGAGACCTTGAAGTCTAAGAAGGACCTTAGAGATTTTCTAATCCAAACCTTTCATTTTATAGAAGAAGAAACTGGGGTCAGAGAAGTGTTTTGTAGTAGTAAGTAATTTGGGAGCTTTGGTTGAACTGGAAGGCCTTTGAAGTCCCTCTGAGAAATTCTATGATTATTTTAGGGACATTTCCCCCTCCCATATATATTGCTTTTGTATTTCATAGAATCTCAGAGTTGGAAGGGTCCACTAATCCCCCCAGATCTGTTCAGGTGAATTTTTATCTAGCCACACCTCCTCCATCTTGTACTCATGAAGTTGATTTTTTGAACCCATGTAAGATTTAACATTTATCCCCATTAAATTCCATCTTATGAAATTTACTCCAGTGCCCTAGCCTATCATGCTCTTTCTGAATCCTGTCATCAGTGTATCAGATCCTAATTTTGTGTCTCTCGTGAGCAATTTTGATAAGCATGCCTTCTGTACCTTTATTCAAGTCATTTATTTTATTTATTTTTTTTGCTTTTTTTTCCCGAGGGTGGAAAGTAGGGCAATTGGGGTTAAGTGACTTGTCCAAGGTCACATGGCTAGTTTTTTATGTTATGTGTCTTAGGCCAGATTTGAACTCAAGTTCTCCTGACTCCAGGGCTGGTGTTCTATTCACTGCGCCACCTAGTCACCCCTATTCAAGTAATTTATAAAAATATTAAGCAGCAAAAGACCAAAGACTATCTATCAGGCACTACATTAGAGACAGCCTTCCAATTTGGCATCGATCCATTAATAATTATTTTTTGGGTACAGGCAGTCAACCAATTCCAAAGCTGTCTATCACCTAGCCCAGTGGTGTCCAAGGATTTTTGTTGCATGAACCCCTTTCAACAACAACAACAAAATTATTGTAAACTTCTAAAGTAATTGAATGTACTACTCTGTAATTAGTGCTTAAGGAGCCATTAAATTATTTCTAGCACAAACCCCTTGGTCCATTTCATGCCCCAAATAGGTTTACAAACCGTTAAGAGAGAACCACTAAATTCTAACATATCTCTCCATCTTTTCTACAAGAATAGCATGAAAGATTTCAGTAAAAGTCTATGTGAACTTTGCTGTACTCCCTGATCTCCCTGTAAGTATGGGGTGAAAATCACACAGATTCCTCCCCTTCAGTCCTGATATATTTGTCAGGTATGAACACATCTCAATCAATCAGTCAAAGATTTTATACCAAGTGTGGGAAAGTGCTTAAAGCTATTTCGATGTTGTAGAGAGAGTCTGTTCTAATTGAGTGAGGGACTCCTTAACACCCCGTGGGAACAACTAGAGAGCTAGTTCAGAATCTGGAAGATATGAGCAAGAGAAGAGAATGTTCCATCACAATCCTCAAAAAAGAATTGATTGGGGGGAGGGGGAGGAAATCAAAGCCTTTGTCCTTGGCTTCAGGGTCTATATCTTTTATCCCTCTGCAAGGCGTGTGTGTGTGTGTGTGTGTGTGTGTGTGTGTGTGTGTGTGTGTGTGTGTGTGTGTATTTTTGGATTTCTTTTTGTATCAACAATTCTTATCAAACCACTAAAAACTAAGTCTGGATGACTAACTGATATCAACTGACAATCATAGGATGAAGCTCTTGAACATTAGAAAGACAGCCCCAACCCCTAGCTCTAACCTTAGAAACCTGAGGGGAGATGTAGTAGCCACAATGAGGATCCAACTCATTCAGGTGAGTGTGAGTTAGGATAGTAGATCTAGATGGTGGTGTTCTGGTGCCACCTCAAACTGGCTCTCAAAAGTTAATTGTTAAATTTTCAGTCTAAGCATTTACACTTCAGAAATCAGTTTATGCTACAAATTAGACTTTGATATATTATTTTATTAACTATCCTGATGAGAAAGTAATGGCAAAGTTATAAATACAGATTAAACTTAAAAGGGCATCTTGTGTACATTTTCTTTTGGTTCCCTGTGGAGAGCCAGTTGTTAAACATTTATCAGCACTCTCTAGCTACATACCAATCTAGTTACTCTGTCAAAAAGGAGAGGGAGGCAATTTACCTCCAAACTCAGTATGGGAAAAGGGGGGAAAAGGGCAGGATCTCAGTGATAAACTTTAGATTCAGACTAAATTTCCCTGTCTCTAGGACCCTTGGCAACCCTTAGAGATCTCGATTTATTTTAAATGGCTTTAGCATCACATGCCTTCTGGGTAATGGTTCCCAGTCATTTTACTTGTCTGGATACACCCTGTGTTCCTAAAAGAGGACCCTTTCAGAGGACTGGGGATTTCCCTTCCTTTCTTTGGCTTTTCCCTTTCTTCCTTAGGATTGTTAGCTGATTGAAGGCAGGGACTGTCTTATTATTAATTGTATCCTTAGCACTTAGCAGAGTGTCTGGCACGTTGTTAAATGTTTAATAAATGTTTGTTGAATTGGTTGTTTGTTGGATGGATCCCCAGGGAGACAGGAAATTCCCAGAGGGAGGGGAAAGACTGCCTGAATTTCAACTTCATACCTCCAGCCTGTAGCCCTTCATATGAGAACTTCAAGCAAGTTCATCTTTGTGTTACAGGTAGTCCAACCCCTTCCTTTTAAACATGAGTAAACTAAGAAAGTGAAATTCTTTGTCCAGCGTTGTGTAAATAATAGATCTTCAAAGCTACTGGAAGAGAGAGAGAGCTAGACTGAGAGTTAAGAAAACCTGGGTCCAAGTCCCACTCAGACACTTATTAGCTATGGAACTCTGGGTAAGTCTTGTGGCCTCTTTGGCCTCAGTGTCTCCATCTACAAAAATAAAGGGCTTGTCCTGAGATGGCCTTTAAGAATTTCTTCCAGGTCAAAATCGATGGTCTTATGTATGAACCAGGCTGCCAACTAGTAAGTCAGTGTACATCAGCTTCCCTCTTCCCTCTTCCTTCCCTATGTCTGCCTCTTCCCTTCCCTTCTCATTACCCCAATCTCCCTCCAAAGCAAAGCATGGGAAAAAGAGGAAGACAGTGGGGAGCAAACTCAGAAAGACCAGGGAAAGTACAGTCCCATCCTAGGGGAAGGCAGACAGACTGTTTTCTCTCCTGTGTCTTGCCCATGTGTCCGGCTTTTGCCGGAGGAACAGATGATGGATGGGACCCAAAGGAGGGGTCACTGGTTCCTGGAGCAGTTGTGTATTTGGGGAAGGAGGGCCAGGTGGGATGTCCTTTGAGCACTGCTCCGGCGTCTGATGTTCTGGGGCTCAGACCTTACAGCCAGTAGATGTTATTTGGGTTACTAAGGACATAAGGTTTAGGATGTAAGTGTCCCCTGAGAGAAGCCAAGCCCTTTCCCTTCGGGGAGGGAGTGAGGTGCCCCATCAGACCTCTCCCCTCCCATCTCTCAACCTGCTGAGTCTCTGGGATAGGAAGAGAGGAGGTTTGGTGGTCCTGCACAAGAGCCCAGTGGGGGGGCTGAGGGGAGAGAGGAAAAGGGTCTTGGGGTCTGGGTTCAGAGCAAGGTTAGCCAAATAGTGGATAAATTAAGCGGGGGAAACAGACAGCTCCCCTCTCTGTGAACTTTTCACCCAGCTAACCTGATTCTCACCCTGCTCTCAGGTGGAGTCTGTTCCCACCCATTCAGTGACTGTCACCTTTCTTGGCTGTCACCCAGCCTCTGTATCTTCTCACACCCCAGCACCTAAAGGAGGAAGGTGCAGAGAGGGTGGGGGCAGGGACCTGGAAAATCAATCAGGCCAGGAAGAAGTGACTGAGTGGCTCAGGGAGATGTCCTGCCAATTGTAAAAATGTCCCCAAACTCAATTTCCATCTGACAAGCATTATTAAGCACCTATGTATACAAAGACAAACATGAAACAATTCTTTTCCTTGAGGAGTTTCCATTCTCTAGGCAGGACACAACATGGGTCAACAAGTAATACATATAAAGTTAACACAGTTATTTCTAGGCAAGGGAAAAGCTTGACCAGTGTGGAATCAGGGAAGGCTTCCTGTAGGAGATGATAATGGCTGCCCTCAAACACTAAAGGAAATGGAAAATGTAACAGTAGAAAGAACTCTGACTCTGGAGTCAGAGGATCTGGGTTCAGTTCCCCATTCTGAGGCAAACGATCTGTGTAAACTTGGGCCAGTCACTTAAAGTACCTTGCCCTCTGTTAATGGAGAGGCTGGACTCCCCATTGGATGGGGATGGTCCCTGGGATTTCTTCTCTCTCTAGATCTATGTTTTAGCTCATGAAGCAAAGCCTCTGTTTTATTTCCTTTTATTCACTAGCAGAAGCATCATGGGATAGTGGAAAGAACACTGGATTTGGATTTAGGAAAGATCTAAGTTCAAATCCCACCTGCGATTGGTTCTAATTGCGTGACATTAACCAAGTCACTTGAACTCTCTGAACCTCTGTTTCCTCATTTGTAAAACAAGATTAACAATACACACCCTTCCTCCCTCATCAAATTTTTGTGAAGATCAAAGAAGATGATGTATAGAAAGCAGCAGCATTCAAAGGGTGGTCAGTGGCTAGTGGGCCTCTAGTGACACTGGGTATGCAGGAAACTGTGAAATCTAGGCTTGTCCTAGCTTAAATCTCCTGCTAATTGTGTGAAACTTGCATGATTCCTCATGAATGAGCAAGAATCTGACTGCACCGGAAACAGGGAAAAAGTTTGAGAACCCCTGATATAAGTAGCAAGCCCGAAATGCCACATCCATGAGAGGTGTTGATATTAAAATTGACATCACTCTATGCCTGAAACACTTTTCTGTCCATTACAGTCATGTAACACCTAACCTGCCCTGAGACTAGCCAGCCTCAGGTCGCTTATGAAGCTGCTAATTCCTAAAGAAAGTTCTAGGCTAACAACTCCAGAATATAGAGCTGGAGGAGGCCTTGGAATGGCACAAGCCATGAGTAAGTCAATCTCTCTCTCTCTCTCTCTCTCTCTCTCTCTCTCTCTCTCTCTCTCTCTCTCCCTCCCCCCCCCACCTGCTCCCTTCCCCTTTCTCTTTTCCTCTTCCTCCTCTCTCTCCTTTCTTCTTCTCTTTCTTCTCCTCCTCCTCCTCTTCCTCCTCCTTGTCTCTCTCTCTCTCTCTCTCTCTCTCTCTGTCTATCTGTCTCTGTCTCTCCTCACCCCTCCCCTCCCCTCTCTCTTTTCCTCTTCCTCATCTCTCTCCTTTCTTCTCCTCCTCCTCCTTGTCTCTGTCTCTCTCTGTCTATCTGTCTCTGTCTCTCCTCATCCCTTCCCTCCTCTCTCTCTTTTCCTCTTCCTCATCTCTCTCCTTTCTTCTCCTCCTCCTCCTCCTTGTCTCTGTCTCTCTCTATCTGTCTCTGTCTCTCTCTCCTCACCCCTCCCCTCCCCTCTCTCTTTTCCTCTTCCTCATCTCTCTCCTTTCTTCTCCTCCTCCTCCTCCTTCTCCTCTCTCTCATCTGTCTCTCTCTCTCTCATCTGTCTCTCTCTCTCATCTCTCTTCCTCTCATTCCCTCCCTCTCTCAGCATGTTTCACTGCTTTCCTTCTCAATGGCTCCCTATTCTCAGTAATGAAGCACATAAATCAGAAGCTGCAGTGATCAAACTTTGTGGACAGAGCTATAAGGGGGGGGGAGGATATGTCAATGACTGCCCTAACTTGTAGGTCACACTAGAGCTGAATCATATTTAATATTATCATCTTGAACTTTTGGGGTGTGAACTCAGGGGGTATACATGGATATTTCCATATTCATTATTAAAATTTCAATATCTTTCAAACAACTAAGCTCAGAGCCCCCAGCTCAGTTTATCAACTATTATTTATTTAATAAACTGGAGAAACCCCTTTTCCCATATGAAGTTGCTCATATCCATATATCGAATCCCCTAGTCTTCTGGGTTTAAATAAATATTATTGAATATGCGATTCATGAAAATGATCATCAAACGCTGGGGAGGCGACACCCAGGTTCAGCTACAGTCTTGTTTAGTTTCCCCTTATGGCCAGTGACACATGTTGATCAGAGAGGCAGTATAGTCTATCTTTAGGGCACAGTTTTCCCCCCACTTGAACAGGAACCTTAGGTGATAAGGCTCTTTGTTCACTCAGATTTTAAGAAACCATATGTGATCCCTAAGCAGACCTAGTTCCGAAGCTCAGAACAAGCTAATCTAGGGCACAAACACACAAAAAAATAAAAATGAAATCCTGCCTTGGGCCTCGTGGATGTAGGCTTCGCACCCTGAGCTAAATAGTTGGCGTCCACCGAGGTTTGCACAGTAGGAGGCAGTAGGAGCTGCTAATGGGAATAAGATGCCTATAAGAAGACACTAATACATTGTGTGTGGTGCTGTGAATTGGTCCAAATGTCTTGGAAAATACTTTGGAATTATGTGAAAAAAGCCACTAAATTCTTCCTACCATTTGACACAGCAGTTTGACTATCACCTAAGGGTGATTAATGACAGAGTGAAAGGTCCCTCCTACTGTGTATTGGTATTTGTACTATAAAATTAACCTGGAAACAAAGTAGGTACTCATCAATTGGGGGCCAGCTAAACAAATCACTGCATGGGGATGAAATGGGATATTATTGTGTGGCATAAAAAATTAGAAACAATTCAAAGAAACATATTTCAACAGATTCAGAGAGGAGCAAGCAGAATAAGGAAAAATTTACACACAATGACTAGAAAAATGTATATTAAAATAACAGTAAGAGTCAGCCAGACTCAGAATAACTGAGTTTAATTAAAAATCTTAGTGCAGAAGATATAACGAAACGTATTTCTCTCCTATGGGTAGAGAATTGGAGGACTATGAGTGTGAAATGTCTAATATGTTATCAGAGGAGGTTACTGTTTTAGACTGTTTTGTTTAATTATATTTCTTTATCCAAATGATAGTTCAGTGAGGTCTAGAGGAGGCTTATAGCCTGAAATAACTGTTGTAAAAAACCAAAGGGGTTAATAAAACTATTTAGGAAACTCCCAATTGGAGTCCATTGATGGTTCCTTCCCCTGGCATTTAAGGGAATATATTGTGCCAGTGAACTTGAGTAGAGACCTCTGACAATGGGAATCAATCAATCAATTAATCAAAAACATTAATTAAGCATCTACCATATGCCAGTTGCTGAGAATACAAGTGCACAAAATTTAATCTTCACTCACAAGGAGCTTACCTTTGAATGGGTCAGATAACAAGTACATTTAAAAGTATATATAGAAGGAAGAAAGCAAACAAGTATTTAAGTACCAACTGCATGCCGGACACTGTGCTAAGCGCTGAAGATCCAAATAAACACAAGCAAAAAGAAAGACAGTACCTGGCCTCAAGGAGCTTACGTTCTAATGGGAGAAGACAACACCTAAGAGTGAGTTGCATTTCTCTAATTATTAGAGATTTGGAACATTTTTTTCATTTGGCTAATGATTGCTTGGATTTCTTACTTTGAAAATTGCCTGTTTCTCTCTTTTGATGGTTTATCAATTAGAGAACAGCTCTTGTTCTTATAACTTTGAACTGGTTTCTTACATATCTTGAAAATGAGACCTTTACCAGAGAAACTTGCCACAATGATTTTTTTTTCCTCCACTTATCTGTTTTCTTTCCGTTTTTAACTGCATTGATTTTATTTGTGCAAAAACTTTTAAATTTTATATAATCAAGGTTGTCCATTTTCTCTTCTGTGAGCCCCTTGCTTGATCATAAGCTTTCTTCCTATGCTAATGAAGATTTTTTGACGATGGGAAAGATGTGCACATATTTGAAAGCTGTAGGGAAGGAATCAGGAGAAGCATTGAAGATTAAAGGGAAGGGGAAGGAGACTGAAACTGAGATCGTCAGAGAAGATGGGAGGAGATGGTATCTCTTGTAGATGATGTATTGGGGTTGTCTTTGGCAAAAATCATAGATTGTAGAGTTAGAGGGCCTTAGAGGTCATTGAGGTTAAGTTACTTGACCAGGTATATAGATCTTCCTGACTCCAACTTCAATACTCTACTTGCTAACTCCATCACAGCCCCCCCTCCCCAAATTACAGATAAAGAAAGAGACCAAGAGAACACTGTGCCTTACCAAAGAGCACACAGATTCTAAATGGCATACCAAGATTGGAATCCTGATCCTTTCATTCCAGATCTCATGATCTTTGTTACACAGTAAATCATACCTTCATATTTCTACAACACATTATGTCAAGTGAGGTCAACAAGAGTTTATTAAGTGGCTACTATTCGTCCAGGTACTGGACAATCCTGTGAGGTAGATAGTATATCTTTGCTTCCATTTTAAAGATGAGAAAAGTAAGGCTTGGCAAGGGCCTGAACCCAGGTCCTTACTCTTATGTAGGGTGCCTTTCATTAACACCACACCACCTCTGCAACTATAGGCTGTCCAAGCTCCTCACTCAGAATCTTCACACTCTAAGGGGTCTTTGTCCCAAACCAGATTGTCTAACATTAGCTCTGTGTTCCATTCACTGAAGTTCTAGGTTAAAGGATTAATGGACCTTAGAACTGGAAGAGACCATAGTGTTTGTGTAATCTGACACCTTCATTTTATAGATAAGGAAACTAAAATACATAGCAGGTGCTTTAAAAATGTTGATGGATTTCCCTTCTCCCCAATGATATTAACAGCTTTGCTTCTGCACTTTAAGGGCTCCAAACATTTCACATATCCTGTCTCATTTGAGCCTCACACCAACCCTATGAGTTTAGGGGTTCTCATCACTCCCATTTCACAGATAAGGAAATTGAGGATGAGAGAGGTAAAAAGACCAGCCCACAATCATACAACCAGTGTCAGGGACAGAATTTGAACTCTTCCTGATGCCATGTCAAGCACCTGATCCTCCATGCTTCCTAGCTGGCTCCCAGGGGAATGGAAACTCCTCTTTGAGGGGTGGGATTGCTCCATTTCTGCTTTTGTATCCCTAGAGTCTTGCCTAGTTCCTGGCCTACAGAAGGTGTTTAGGACATGCTTACTGATTGGTACTGTGCTCAGGGGCACACAGAGGACCATCGATCTCATTGGATCCCCAGTGATAGAGTAGGGATTGGAAACCAGGTCTTCTCAACCCAACTACATCCCAGTTCCCACTATTATTGGAAAGACCTGGTACATGGCTCCAGACCACATCCTTAATGGGAGCCTGAAAAGGGAAAACAAGAGGGATCAGTAAAAGAACAGGATTTGAAGCAGGAAGGGGTCTTCTAAAGCCCTAAACAACCAAACCCCAACCTACCTCTCCATCCTTGTTACGCATTACTCATTCTTCTACACAGCAATCCAGCCCAACTATCCTCTCTGTTGCTCACAAATGATGCTCCATCTCCCCTCTCCAAGATTTTGCATTGGCCTTCCCTGATGCCTAGACTGCCATCCCTCTGTCTCGTAGGGTACCTCTCTTCCTTTAAAATGCACTAAAACACCATCTTCTACCAGAAGCCTTCACTGATTTCCCCAACTGCTAGTGAGCTCTTTCACAAACTGCCTCATATTAAACTACATTTATTTGGGTTTATTAACCTTACACTGTATATATCTTAAATGTCTTTGTCCTCCCTCCCATTAGGATGTAAGCTCTTTGAGACTAGGGATTGCTTCATTCTTTGTCTTTGCTAAAACAGTGCCTGGAACCCAGTTGGTGTATGGCCCTGGAGCAAGTCACTTAACCCTGTTTACCTCAGTTTCCTCATCTGTCAAATGAGCTGGAAAAGGAAATGACAAATTATTTCATTATCCCTGTCAAGAAAACCCCAAATGGAATCATGAAGAGTTAAAACACAATTGAAATGGGTGAAAAACCAGAAATCCTTGTTGATTAATTGACTTTAGAAGGGATCCCCTCAATTTATGGAAGAAGAGACTGAGGCCACAAGAAATGATGTGTCTAAAGTTATACAGGTAATGTCTATTTGAACTGAGCTTCAACTCCAAATCTACAGTTCTTTCCTTCATATCACACTGCCTCCGGTGTTCAGCGGCTTGGTGTAATCTATTACCCCATCCAGGAAAAACATTTCAAAGAGTATGTCAGGTTCTGAAGGCCAGCTGGACTCTTGGGGCTCTGTCCCTATCCCTGCTACTTTCTCTGACCTTCCTAGGCCTCTCTCCCCCCAACCCATGAACGGGAGTTCATTAAGAGGTTAAATCGCCTTGGAGCCTGGACTCATCCCTTCCCTTCCTTGGAGTCCTTTGCCCTCCAGACACAGTTTGGGGAGGCCAGTTTCTTCCTGTACCTCCTGGAACAGAATGATTGATTTTACATGCAGTTTTCTCAGCCCTCTCCCTTCCCTTGCTCCCACCCCTGGAGAACCCATCCTAAGCTTCTATCCTTGAGGGAAGGTGATTCAGTGCCAGGGAAATTTACTCCCCCAACCCCCTTCAGACAGATGCCCTGAATCATCGGCAGGGAACTGGGACCAGGGGGCAGAAAGCACAGGATATAGGGCTTCTGGGCTTTGAATTCTGAATTTCTTCCACACTGAAGCCAATCATAGGACTCTTTGGATCCTTGGTCTCCTCCTTAGAACCACCAACTTAATCACAGATTTAAGGTTAGATCAGAGACCTTTGAAATGATTTAGTACTGCATAGATTTTGCATAGATCCTGTATGTATTTATGTAAGGGGGAGTTTTGATTGATTAATATTTATCCAACCCTCTCCAATTTATCCAATCCTTCTACCTTTAAAGTAAGTATAAGATGTTCTAAGAGCTGCCTTGTTGAATAAATGTCGATCAACCCACCCTCACACACACATACATGCTGTTACCTCCATTAGAATGGGGCTCCTTGAGAGCAGAGATTATTTAACTGTTTTGTATTTGTATCCCTAGGCCCCAATGGGTACTTAATAAATGCTTGCTGATGGATTCATTTATGAACTGTTCCTCAATTTAGTCATAACTAAGCCCCAGAGAAGAGCAGACACTTGGCCAGAGTCATGTAGCTAGTAAGCAGCCAAGCTCAGCTCTCTGTCTGGACACCCAGTCCTCTTTCTACTCCCATGGTGCTTTGCTCAGAGCTCTAGTTCCAGGAGAAGTTAAGCAGAATATGGGCTTTTAGGGAGATGCTAGACACAAGTCCAGATTGAAACTGTCTTCAAAGATCACTGAATGGGAATTTAATGAGCTGGAGAGGATGAGAAAAGGGAGTCTGGCTTTTTCTGTTAGAAGCCTGAATCCTTCAGGATCAAATCTTCCCGCTTCCATCTGCAAGTGAAAGACAGAGTCAGGTGAGGACTCCTGACTCCTCGAAGCAAACTGTAAACCTACTGTGGGCAGAGTCCTAGTAATTAAGATCAAATGTCTACTGTTTGTAGAAGTTTATTTCGTAAGCATCAAAATTTGGATCCTTCAATGCAATGAGCATTTATTAAGTGTCTACTGTGTGGAAGACACCTACTCATTTCAGTAAAGAACATTCAATCCAGCATTTATTAAATGCCTACTGTATGCAGAAGCCTCCTGTGTTCACTTCAAAGTTTAAGTCATCCAATCCAGCAAACATTTATTAAGTGCCTACTTTGTGCCAGGAACTGTGCATAACTGTAGAGATAGAAGGGATATAAGAGATCATTGAGCTCTTTGCCCTCCTCCTGCTCATTCTACAGGAGAGGAAACTGAGGCCCATTGAGGTTAGATGGCTTTCCTCAAAGTCATACAGGTAGCAAGTAGCAGCATTGGGAGTTAAACCCAGGTCCTCAGAATCTAAATTCAGCACTCTTTGTGCCACAACCTTGGTGCAGGGGATCTGCCTTGCCTGGCCTTGCTGTTCTAATAAGCTACAGGTGTGGCAGAGAGTGGGCATTGGCCTTAGAGTCAGAAAAGCTGGGTTCGAATTTTTCCTCCAAGACCGTCCCCCTTGTAGTCCTGGGCAAGTCACTTTCACCCCCTCTGAGCCTCAGTGTGCCTCATCTGTAAAGTGGGATTAATTACTGCAGGCTCTCCCCCTCCAGGGTGATTGGGAAGCCCAGATGAAGCGACACACCATCTTGCCATTTTAAAAGAGTAATAAAAGTGTCAGTGGCCATTATTATCTGATGGTGGGTTTTAGATCTAGAAGAGCCAGCCCTTTCATTTTACAGATGAGGAAACTGAGGTTAACCAATTTGCCCAAGGTTACACAAGTCGTTCAGCGGCAGGGCTGGGGGATTTGAGCCCCAAGATGCCGACTCCAAATCTAGGTTTCTTTTCTCTTTGCCAACACCGTTTAAAGTCAGCCAAGGAGTAGTGTGAAGGAATCACAACCCGTGGATCACAAGGAGCTCTCGAACTATGGCTCTCGGCCTCTCCGAGGATCTGGGAGTTGGGACGAACGAACGCCCTCCCTCTCGCCCCCCCCCCCCCGCCCCGCCCCGCCCTTCGGACTCCCCTCCTGGTGCCCTCCGCCCTCCCCTCCTGGTGCCCTCCGCCACCCCCAGCCCCCAGGGATGCGGTTTGTCAACCCCCCCTGGAGGCCGCAGAGCGGTGCCGGGCTGGTAGCAGCCAAGGGCGGCCCGCGGGGCCGCGAAGCCTTTGTCTCGTGCTGACAGACTGATCCTGTTACAACACACTTCAGCTGCCAACCTGCGGCAGCCCCTCAATCCATCATGGTGGGCGGAGGCCCCTCGGCCCTGCAGCGCAGGCTGGCCTGTTGATTTAGTCTTCCCCGGACTGTGAGATAAACGGGGCATGAACTGGCCCCCTGGCAGGGGGTCAGCCCCTCGTGCCCTCATTAAAATGCCAATCAAAAAGAGTTATGGAGCCCCACTTCTCCTCTGGCTGTTGGCTCCTGCAGCCCAGGGGCTTCCTGGGGCCCCTGGCGTGGGAGGGGCCAGAGAGGGACCTACCCCCCGCCCCAGCACCAGCGCCTCCCGAAGTGCAGCCCCCTGGAACCCTGGCCAACATTCTCCTTCAGGATCCGGGGGAGGCTCTTCCTTGGGGCCGTCCTGGGTGGGAGCTGGGAAGCTCTTTGAGGTCATCGAGCCCTTTCCTTCCTTCTCTCCTTCACTCAAGGAGCACTTAGTAAGTGCCTACTGTGTTCCAGGCACAGAAGGTACAGGTAGAAAAATGGAAACAGTCCTTGCCGCAGGAGTTACCATTCTCATGACATGCACACAGAAGTGAATTCAAAACATACACACATACATGTACACACAGAGACACATAACACACATACTCGTCCACACGTGCACACACATACATACATGCACACACAGACACGTGCACACACACACAGACACACACATACATGTTCACACACAGACACATACACGCACACTCACACACAGATATTTTGCATCTCCTTGTCCCTCTGGACCTCCTCAGGTCTGTTCTGAGTATTTCCCAAGGCTGATGGCGAGGAGCATCCTCCTTCCCGAGGCCAAAGTTTTGTCGGAGGGAAGGGTTTGCCCCACCCATAATGGTGATGATAGCTAGCATTTATATAGCACAATGAGCCAGGCATTGCGCTAAGCACTTTAAAATTGTTATCTTTTTGGAAACTTGCAGCAACCTGGGAGGTAGGTGCTATTATTATCCCCATTTTATGGATGAGGAAACTAAGGTAAGCAGAGGTGAAGTGACTTGCCCAGGGTCACATAGGTGGTAAGAGCCTGAGGCCAGGTTTGAACTCAGGTCTTCCTGAGACTACAGGTCTGGTGCTCTGTCCACTGGTGCTACATAATGTCCCCCAAGCACTGACCTTGCTCTCCAGCAGTGGCCTTTGAAAGACTACAGGGCTCAGGGACCTCTCCATGTATAGCAGGGGTGCTAAGAAGCTGACCACCTCAGCACCTGCCACATGTGCCACATGACTTCTGCTCCTCAGCCCCAAAATACATGGATACAAAGTCACAGACTTGTAGGCTTGGAAGAGACTTCAGTGGCCACTAAGTCCAACTCATATCTAACAAGAATCCACACTATTATATCCCCAACCCTCTCCCTGAAGACCTCTAGGTCTTCTAGGTCACTACCTTCCCATGTGGCCAATCCTTTCCCCTGACGTCTAATCTAAATGTGCCTCTATGTAGCATTCTCTCATTATTCCTAGTTTTGCCCTCTGAAGTCAAGCAGAAAACTAGTTCCTCTCCCATAATGGCCCTTCAGATGAACAGGATTCCTAGGATCACAGATCTAGCACTGGAAGGTGTCTCAGAAGCCATCTAGAACTTAGAGTCATATTTTATGGGTATTTTGGGGTGGCTATGTGAGAGCTGCGATATGTTGCTGCTCTTACACCGCCATCTTGGCTCCGCCCCCCCTCAGAAGCCATCTAGTCCAGGATGTGGCCTCAAGGCTGCTGGTTCCCACCCCTGATCTCATTTAATTCCTTTATTTTACAGATGAAGAAACTAAAGCCCAGGGAGACTGAGTTATTTGCTCTCCATCACACAGGTAAAAAGTATCAAAGGTGGTATTTGAACCCACTTGCTCTCAGGCTATGGAAAGTTAGTCAGTCAAGAAAGATTTATTAAGCACCTATGTGCCAAGAACTGAGCTAAGTCCTGGAGATACAAAGAAAGGCAGAAATAAGCTCACAGTCTAATGATGGAAACAACATGCAAATAACTGTACATAATACATGGAGTTTGACTGGTAGGAGACAGGGAGCTGGGAAAGGCTTCTTGCAGAAGGTGGGTTTGGGTTGAGTATTGAAGGAAGCCAGGAAAACCAGGAAAGCCGAGGTGAGGAGGGAGAGAGTTCCAAGGCATGAAGGACAGCCAGGGAAAAGGCATTAAGTGAGGAGATGGAGGATCTTGTGAGAAGAACTGCACAGAGGCCAATGTCACCAGATCTTTGGGTAGTACATAGGGTGGAGTAATGTATAAGGAGACTGGAGGGGTAGGAAGGGGCCAGGTTGTGAACAATTTTAAATGTCAAACAGATTTTATATTGAGTCTGGAAGTGATAGGGAGTCATTGGAGTTTGTTGAGTAGGGAGGGTAACAGTCTGCCCTGCTTTTTTTGAGAACCAATTTGGTAATTGGTGTGGCGAGAGGCTTGAACCACTGAAACCAATGAGGAGGCTATTGAAACAGAGGTAAAGGGGTAAATACAGCGAGGGTAGTGACTGTGTAAGTGGAGATAAGGAGAAGAGAAATGTCAGGTTTAAAAAAAAAACAATAAAATTTGCTAACAGATCAGCTATGGGGAATGAGCTTAAATGAGGGGCCAAGGATGACACAGAGCAGTCATGAGCTGGGGTAAGTAAGAAGATGCTGATATCCTTAGAAAGAATAGAGAAGTTTGGAAGATGGGAGGATTTGAGGAGAAAGAGGAGTACTGGACATTTTGAGCTTGAGATGTTTAAGGGACATCCAGTTTGACATATCTGGTATTTAGATTGGAACTCAGCAGAAAGATCTAGGGTCATATATATAGATCTGGGAATAATTTGCATATTAATGATAAATTAATGAGTTCTCGAGATCACCAAGAAAGAGAGTGTGGAGGGAGAAGAAAAGAGGGCCCAGGCAGAACCTGGAGTGAGTGTGCATGACCTGGATGAAGATTCAGCAAAGGAGACTGAGGAATGACCCGATAGGAGAACCAGGGGAGAGAGAAGTAAGGTGATTGACAGCGTCATTCCTCATCAAAGGACCTCTCTAGTTAGATCACAATGATAAGCTATGTTGGTGTCAGGTCCATTTGTACAAATGCACATTGTCATTTCTTTTAGAGGTCCCTGTTCTTATCTTGTTTCCTGTCTTCCAAGTTGCTACTACCTTTCGCTCTAAGGTTATCCTTCATCTACTCTGTTTCTGTCTCTGTCTCTCTCCATATCCACATACATACAAATTGTCTCACCCATTAGAATGTAAGCTTCTGGAGGACAGGGGCTATTTTTGTTTCTTCTTTTGCATGCCTAGCATTTAGAACAGTACCTCATGAATAGTAAGGGCTTAATAAATGCTCATCGATTCATGATTGATTGAAAGCATTGCGGGAGATGAAAAGACAAACAAGACCAGTCCTTGCCCTTGAGATGGGACAATCTGGTAGGTGAACGAAGTGGGCATACTCACCTCCTCGTACAAAATCTGGCCATGTTATTCCCCTGCTTTAAAAAGTTCTGGTGGCTCCCTATGCCTCTAGGATTTAGTCTACACTCTTCTCTTTGGGATTTAGAGCCCTTCACAAGCCTACTCCCTACTATCTTCTCAGACTCATTTCCCCCTGCTCCCCTTCATTTACTCTGTGGTGGAGTCCAACTGATCTACACTAGCTGTTCTCCAAACTCTGTCAGACAGAGATCAAGGAAGACTTTTGGGGTGGGGTTGGGGAGGGGGGCATCTGTGCTGCATTATACATAACAGGTAAGATTTTACCAGACAGAGACTAGGGAGGAAGGACATTCTAGGCAAAGGGCTATTGTGCAGAGGCAATGGGTGTGTAATGGGTTCAGATCCTGCCTTAGACACTTTTTAGCAGTGTGACCCCAAGCAGGTCATTTAACTTTTCTCAAGCCTTAGTTTCATCATCTGTGAAAGGGGGATAATAACATCTACCTTATAGGCATGTTACTAGGATCCAGTGGGGTGACAAACTGAAGCATTTTAAAGTATTGTGCAAATGTTTTGAGTCTGGGTTACAGGTAGAATGATGTTACAAGAGGGAAGTCTGGAGGAACTGGCCAAAGATGGTTTAGGGCTCAGCAGCTGGGTGGTGCAGTGGTTAGAGCACTAGCCCAGGAGTCAGGAAGCCCTGAGTTTAAACCTGGCCTCAGACTTTAGCTGTGTGACCCTGGGCAAGTCATTTCACCTTTTCTTGCCTCAGTTTACTCATCTGTAAAATGAGAGGGTCAGACTAGATGGTATCTGAGGTCTCTTTCTAGCTCTGGCTCTATGATCTGAGGTTTTTGTTCTCAAGAGACTGTGCAAAAAAAAATGCTTTGCAACCTTAAAGCTTCCCTGAATGTCTGCTCTTTAACGGCTCCTGATCTTCTGAGAGTCCCGTGCTGCACAGGCATGTCTCCTGGGGCATGCACCAGGCCAGGCTGTTTACTGTCTTGGGTGGGCATGCAGGGGCCCAGAATGTGTCTGCAAACAGCCAGCTGGCAGGCCTGGGATGCTGATGCTCTTTGATCTGCAGCCCTCCTTCTGTGTGCTTCTTGTGGGGAAGAACAGGCAATAACATTTCTGTGAGCTGGTCGAGGTTCAGGCTGCTCCGTGGTCCTCCATGATGGTGGCAGGGAGTGGAGACTTAAAGCTTCCTCCAGTGTCCCCGGCCTTGGCTTTGGAAGGTCATGTGCACACATGTGAAACTGACCTCACACCATGCCCAGGTGTGCTGAGGGTCAGCATGCAGTGCGTCCTCTCTTGGCTGAGCTCAGACCAGGTTGGGGGAGGAGTCAAAAAAGGGAGGCAGCTCCCTGTAGGGGCCTATGGCTGGGCTTTGGAGAGGACTTGAGTTCAAATTCTGACTCTTGTCGTGATCACCTGGGTGATCTAGGCAGGTTACTTTACACCTCTTTTGGTCTGGAATTTTTCATGGCAAAATGAGAGGTAGAAACAAATCCAAAGGACTCAGGATGAAAAAGTCATCCACCTCTGGGTAAAGACCTGCTCTCCTTTCTTTCCTTCCTTCCCTCATCCTTTTTTTCTCTCTTTTCTTTGTCTTTCCTTTTTCCTTCCTGCCTCCCTTCCCTTCTCTCTTCCTTTCTTTCATCTTCTTTCCTCATCTTTCCCTCCCTCCCTCCCCTTTTGTCTTTCTTCCTTCCTTCCTTCCTCTTTCCTTCTTTCTTCTTTTCCTCTTTTTCTTTGTCTTCATACCTGCCTTTTTTTCCTTTTTTATTTTCCTTCCTCCCTCTTTCCCTTTCTTCCTTCCTTTTTCTTTTGTCTTTTCTTCTTTCTTCATCTTTCCCTCTTCATATTTTCCTCCCTCCTTTCCTTTCTTCCTTTCTCCTTCTGCCCCTCCCTTCTTTCCCATGACTACTGTGGGAATTTGTTTTGCAACACTAAATGTAATTTTTTCTTTGCCTTTCCAATAGGTGGGGAAAGGGGAAGAGAGAGGGAGAGAAAGAATTCAAAACTGAAAATAAAATTGAATTTTAAAAAGAGAAAAGAAAAATGAAGGGGTTGGATCAGATGACCTTTAAGGTCAAGCCTTCCAGTTCCAGATCTAGCATCCTATGATCCTGTGGCCAGGTCTTGACGGATAATCTACTCACGTATAGTTGACTGTAGGAGGATGTGCTCAGAAGTCAAGATGGCACTTACAGACACCAACACCAAGATCCAGATTTTCCTTTTCCTCCAAACTGGTCCTGGGAGCCATTTCTGAACCTCCCCTCTTCCTCTGGCGGGGAGGGGCGGTGACATCTGTCTGTGATCGCCATTGTTCCAGCTGGTCTCTGTCCTTGGTGTGACCTACACATTCCTCCCTAATTCAAAAAGAACATCTAGACTGTTTACTTCTCTCATGACCTTTTCCTGCTTTCAAGTCTGATGAGAATGAGCACTGTGAGGTGTTAGGTTATTATTGCCCCTGGGAACTATTTACACTGGGTCTGCTGCTTGGGCAACCAACCACCTGTGTCTCTCTCTGGTTGAGAGCCCTGGCCTGGCTCATATGAAGAATGGCAAATTGGTCAGCCCAGCCTGGCCCAGACTCAGGGCAGGAGCTCTGCTGTCATTCCATTCCAAATCCTCTTCCCTCTCAACTCCTTGATTTAGTTTGATGATTCCAGGCCTGGTTATCCAGCTTGCAGCTACCCAATACCCCGGGCTTTTCTCTTCCCTGGTATAAGGGAAAGGGCAGCATATTTGAAGCTCAGATAATTGTAGATTTAGAAGAAGGGACCTCAAGGTGGTTCATGTGGTTCATGTATCTAGAAATTAAGTGACTAGCCCAATGTTACATGGGCAGCTGGGTGGCACAGTGAATAGAGAGCCCAGCATGGAGTCAGGAAGACCTGAGTTCAAATCCAGTCTCAGACACGTACTAGCTGTGTGATCTTGGATAAGTCATTTTACCCTGTTTGCCTCAGTTTCCTCATCTGTAGAATTAGCTGGAGAAGGAAATGGCCAAGTGCTCCAGTATCTTTGCCAAGAAAAACCCAAATGGAGTCACTAAGAACTGGGCATGACTGAAACGACTCATCATCATCATCATCAACCACCACCAAGAAAGATCACACAGGCAGGATCACAGCATCGAAGGTGGGATTTCAATCCAGCCCTTCTCACTCTAGACCTGGCCTTCAGCTTTAGCTCAGCTCCTTCATTATCTTGAGCAACTCACTGAATGCTCTCTAGGCCTGTGTCCTTGTATGTTAAATAAGATGGGACTGGTCTCCTGTGGATCTGTCTCCTGTTCTTTTTGATCTGTTATACAGTTCTTAATTTTAGTAGCCAAGGAGGTAGAAAGTACAAGGGAACCAACACAGGGAGAGAAAAGAATTCTGGATTTAGAGATGAAGATTGGGGTCTGGATTCTGGTTCTGCCCCTTACTACCTTTGAGAAGTATAAATGTAAAATCTTGCACCTGGGTACAAAAAGAAAATCACCAGCATAAAATGGGAGTGTCATGGATAGACAGAAGATGTTCTGAAAAAGAGCTGGGGGTCTGAGTGGATTGTAAGTTCAAGAGGAGTAGCAATGTGATGCAGTAGCCAAAATAGCGAATTTGATCTTGACCAGCATTAAGAGGGGAGAATAGCTTCCTTGGTCTCAGGCACAGGCAGAATGATGACTTGTTGGAATGTGATAGTGAAGATTGCTTTTGCTTCCAACTCTCCAATTCTGTGGTTTTGTGAATCTCTCTCTCTCTCTCCATATATATGTATATGTATATATATTTGTATATGTATATATAGAGAGAATCCTAGTTATTCAATCATATCTGATTCTCTGTGACACCATTTGGGGTTTTTTTAGGAGCGGTTTGCCATTACCTTCTCCAGTCCACTTCACAGATGAGGCAAACAGGGTTAAGTAACTTGCCCAGGGTTACACAGCTAGTGAGTGTCTGAGGTGGGATTTGAACTCAAGTCTTCCTGACTCCAGGCCCAACATTCTATCCACTGACCACTTCATTGCCCAGAACCTAGTAGGCACTTAATAAATGCTCACTGACTCATTGAAAGCTGCCTGGGAATGAGAAGTTAGGTCACTAACCTCTGAACACATAGCTGGGACAGCTCAAGGGCAGGATTTGAGCCCAAGTCTTCCTGACTTTGAGGCTGGCTCTCTAACCACTCTATCCCTCTGCCTATTCTATGCCTAACTAAAAAACACTGATTGAACGAACCAGCTACAGTGTGTTCTAGCAGCCCTAGGCAAACATAACATGCGCATTTTGGAATTTGGGTCTGATATTATATACCAGAGAGAAAGGGAGCTAGGGCACTCTCAGACACTCATCTGATCAAGGACATTCAGGGAAGCACATCAAGAGGTCTGACCAACCAGAGCAATCCTGATTTGGTTCTTGGAGCAACCTGGAGAGAACAGAGAGAATCTCAGGCTTTCTCTTCCTTCTTTTCTGCTATGTACCCTCTTGTGACATTTTCTCCAAAACAGATTTTAAAATATCTCTTTGCAATGGTCTATTTGAATACACAGAGGTTACTGAGGTGTGGTTGAAGGGGACAGTGATACAACTCAAGCTCTGGAGGGCCACCCAGGCGAGGAGCCAGTCTGGACAGCCTTTGGCCCATGGTCAATACCCATATCTGCCAGGTGCAGGAAGTGGAGTATTGATTTTCATCCGGTTTCCTTTGGGCCTGGGGGGTGGTGGTGGTGGTGGTTGTGGTACTGGTGTGAGAGCACCATGAGGCAGAGGTAGGCTAGACATTTGTTGTTCCAAGTATGGAATGGTAAATGGGGATGGGTGTGCCTGGTGGAAGTACCACAAAGTGGTCTAGAGAAAAGGGAGGAGGGGGCAGGGAACAGAGGGTCCAGGGAACAAGCGTGTTCTTTTTTGCCTTTTCATTCTTCTTAACTAGGCAACTAAGCTCTGTTGTTTCTGAGCTACTGAAGGATACAAGTATTTTCAATGTCCTTTAAATTCAGGAGCCTGGGATAAGGCACTAGCTACCCAGAATTAGTTACAACATGGTTCTTGGTTATAGCAAGGGTAGGGAACCAGCAACCTTCAGGCCACAGGTTCCCCACCCCTGACTTAGAACATAAGAAAAGAAGTGGGGAAAAAAGGGGCACAAATCTTTGAAGTCAACAAATTATTTTATTCCACAGGAAGGAGGAAGACTCCAGTGTGAGAAATACAACAGTGAGGGGGCCTTAACAGGTTGGTAAGGGTAGTGTTTACACAGTAACAAAACGGATATTAGGATTGCTTTTAAGATAATTTTCTTACACATCTGTTACTGTAATGGGTTGATGCAGCTGCTATAATATCTGAGGCACAAACATTAATGGGAAATGGAGATCCCCCTCCCCTGGACCCCCTCCTGTCCCCCTCTTTTGCCCCCACGAAAGCTTTGAACATTCATGCCAGAAAGCGTGGCATTATGGGCACATGGACTCTGCTCTTCATAATCTCATGATGGACAGGAAGGGCTAACATTTCCACTGAGAAAAGAAAGGCAACTGGTGTTAAGCAGCCACAACACTGAATGGCTGAAGCTGGGATTTGAGGTGCTTTTGATTTCCTGGATGCTGTTGTAAAAGAGGCAGGCCCCTCTCTGCTTTATTTGCTGTAGGTGGAAATTATTTTCTAATTGTTTTAAGTTAAAAAAACCCAAACAAACAAAAAACCAAAAACCAACAAAAAGAAAAGTGGGTCTAGAAACAGAACCCACGTGTTAGATAGAAGCAATGTGAAGGCCAGTGTGGATCACAGCCAAATCTTGGATACTATAGTCCAAATACAAAATGGCGGCATTTTCTTGGGGCTAAAAAAAATTCCTTTACTGCAACCCCAGGAAAGCCAGTAATGAAATATGGAAATGAGATTCCAGTGAAAATGCATTAAGTCCTCATCTATCGACTTTCACAGTTGTGTGAAGAGGTTCTCCTTGGGTCCTGAAGCATCACCATCAGGCAGATTCTAACCAAACACAAGTTGGGCTTCAACCCTGCTTTGACAAGGGCAGGGGGAGGGTGGCTGTGGAAGTTACTTCTGTCCCCAACCACTCACCCCATGTAGCCTTGAGATAGATGCTGAACATGACTCTTCTATAGCTCAGATTTCAAAGATGATTGTTGTGCAATGCTGAGGAAATTTTCAACTATTTAAAGAGTTGACTAAAATTAGAAAGGCGCTCTGGGTGGGGAGGTCATTTTGAACAGCAGCTTTCCAGAGTCCCTTTGGGCCCACCATTTGGCAGTGCAGAGACTTCTGTGGTCAAATGTGAGTGTATTTTGGCTGCAGCCTGTGGCCCGGGGTGGCTTTCTCTGGGAACGATGTGCCTCTTCTACCCACAGGCTAGTCACATGACTCCATTTTGGGAAGTCATGGAGTACTGGTGTAGAAGGCAACCCACTCTGGGTGTGGTGGGGGCCTCTCCTCACTTTAAAAGGGTCTGGTTTAAGGAAGTGTTCAGTGATCACAAAGGGGCCTTTTCAAAGCAGAACCACAGCTGGACAGAGGACAAATGAAAAAGATGATGATTTGACACTTGGAGTCCTTCTTAGCTGGGTGTGAGATCCTGTATAAAGAGGGGTCCCCAACAATAAGGAAAGACTTCTACCTCGCCTCTTCAAAAGCCCCTAATACAGTGAGAAGGGACAACTTCGGGAAGTTCAACAGTCCTGACCCAATGAAAAGACTTTCTGCCCATGTGTTTGTGCTGAAGAACACAGCATGAGCAATGTGTATGGGAGAGACCAGCTTCATTTGTGTCTTGGATGGGTTTGAATCACGACTCAAACACCTAAATCATCCACACATCCACTGGGGGGGGTCTTCTTTATATAACAAATGTTTAAAAATGAAAAAGCCTCATTTAAAACACAATGAGCAAGTCAGTTGTAGGGGCAGGCCAGTCCAGAAGAGGAGGGGGTCGTCTGTTATTGTGGGGACAAGAAGACGGAAATCCTCACCCTGGACTCTACCTTGGGGGGGGACTGTCTACAGGGACTCAACTTGGAGAGGAAAGGACCACTTTCCAAATGTCCCCACTGATATCTCACTGCACACAGCTGACAGACATCCACAACAAAACGAGACTTCAGCCCAAGCTACTTCCTCTCCTTCGTCTCTCCATTTCTGCAGGGTGGGGGCTCCAGTGTATGGATCTGTCCCAATGTGCCTCCCTGCTGTTCTTCCCCAAGGGTGGGGCATGTGTGTTGGGGGAAAAGCTGGAATTAGATACATTCTTAGCGTAGCTGTTTTCTGATGAAAGAAATGTTTTAGTGAGGCTTCTTCTCCCCAATCAACACAGTCTTAGCAATGCTACAAAATGACCACTAATAACAAGCAGAGAAACACAAAGTAAATCTGACTTATTTTTGGTAATGGAACACAATTTAGTGTTTTTTATTTTTTTTTTTTAAGATTTGGCTGCCTGGTTATAAAGACAAAGCAGTTCAAAAATAGCTTGTGAAAACAGAATCACTTTTCAACTGGGGGGCAAGAAATGCATGGAGAAATGAGCTCTGGGAAGCCCAGCCCCTTGGCAAAGGTGGGGCTTTGGTGCAGACTGCGTGAGACGGGATGTCAGAAGAAAACCAATGGTCCTGCCTCATGTCCCCTTCTGACAAGGGGCAGGGACTTACTTTCTGGTTTGGAATGCTGAGCAGAATGCCAAGACTGGACTGGGACTCCAGCCTAGGCAATCTGACTTCCAAGGCTTATTATAACTCTTTCATATATAAGAGATCTCAGCTTCATCCACTTCCATGAATACTTTAATTTTCTTTTAAAAATAATATATAACATTCCTCAACTCTCAAGTATATCTTCTATACAGTGCCCTGTAGTAGATGCATAGAATTAGTGCAATAGAAGATTCGATATAATTTTTAATTTCTTTACAGTAAACACACCTTTACACACACTACAGGTCCTGCTCTGAAACTTTCTCACATATTTACAAGCACACAGTTGTACATATATACATGTTAACTAAATACAGGGCCATCTAAAAGCTAAGTTCATTTCAGATGCATTTTTTTGACGTTATTCAACCAATACTTTTTTAAAAAATCCTTTCCCCATAATCTTAAAGTGCCCCCAAATAGTGAATGTGGTTTTCCATTTGTATTTTTCCCCTCACAATGCTCACTTTCTCTTGTTCCTCAAGAATGGTTTTCCCCCACGGTTCTCAACTGAGTTATTCGGCCAACAGAATGGGCCTCTTCAGCCCGACGGTTCTGGGGCTGGTGTCTGGTGGCCACGTGCACTCTCGCTCGCTCTCTTGCTCGCTCTCTCTCTCACTCTCTTTCTCTTTCAGGTGGGAAGGTTTCTTCAGGAGTCCAGCTCCAACTGCTCTTGATTCTCACTGAGTCTCAACATAAGTTGTTGCTCATAGTAAAGACTTTTTGCATAGTTTATTTCTTGGCATAATTTGACTGCAAGGACCTCTGATTTCACATGGACCTGGAGGTCAGAGAAGAATAATAAAGCAAGAGGCTTAGAATGTGAAGTGACATTAATGCCAAAGGAACAATGGAGGATGGCAGGGTGTGGCAAGCAGTGGCACCAGCTCTGGAGGAAGCCACAGCCTTCTTGAGGTGCTACAAATGGTTCAGATGGAACTATACCTAGAGAACTCAAGCCCCAACTGGTCCAATCCAGTGAATGAACAACAATTAGCAACAGAATGTAAGGCCCTAGAGGGGTGAGATTTTCTTTTTTGTCTGTGTCCACAGACAGGTGACCTAGAAGTGTCCTGTACACAAAAGGCACTTCATAAGTGCATGCTGAATACATTTTGCCTATTTTTCCTAGTGCCTGAGGCCACTGGCATAACCATATTGTTTTCGCTAAGTTAAGTTCATTGGCATAGATTTATAGAAATGAAAATGTGCTTGCTCCTTCTCCCCATTTATTTTGTACTTAAAAAAAACCCCAAACATCAGAATAATTTTCTAATCTATCCAGTTAGTGTGACTAATGAATTCCCTGAAGTGGGAGCATTATTCTGTTCTTCTCCCACAGAGCCATGGGTTGGAACCGATGACCATCCTTCACATAATTACACCTTCCAGCAGTGTAGATATGGACACATGGGCCCCCCTGGGGCTGTTCTTTGCATTAACTCGCTACAACCAAGGAAAATGGAAGGTAAACCTCAGCAGTAAGCTGGCCCTCTCTGACAGTGCAGGCATCATCTGTGTCCCACCTCAAACCTCAGAGCAGGAAGGCCTGTTTCCTTCTCTTTCTCTGATCCACATGGTCACTGTAAGGGACTTGAGTTTACTAGTAGCAAATATGTTTTCAGGGCTAACTGCTGCACTCACCCAGGCTATTTTTAAACAAACTGTCTTTAGAACAGGTCTCAAGGCACAAGACACTTGGGAACAGGGTATACAACATCTAGGTGACAACAAAATTAAGAACTACAACAAACCCGGGTCTTTTCTTGGATCAGGGAGACAGCACTGGAGAGAAGGTATAGTGATTAACTGTAGAGTGGAGCCTGGGCTAAGACAAGCAGTCCTTGCAGGTAGCGTCTAAAGGTCTGGCATCATGACATGCCTCTGAGCCCTGGGAATAAGGTCCCTACCCACTTCATGGCATCATTTTAATCTTACAATAAACCTCGGTGCAGGACCTAGGGCTACACACTGTTTCTGTGACGTCCAGAAACCTTGAGTTTTTCTGGTCATAGGAAACACAGAATCATAGATCTGGAGCTGGAAGGGCCCTCAGGGGCCATGAAACCTAACCCTCAAGGAAACTGAGGGAGGCAGAGGTAAAGTGACTTCCCCAGGGCCACACAACTAGGAAGTGTTTGAAGCACAACTGGAACTCATCCTTTTCTGATTCCAGGTCCGGTGTTCTGTGCATGGGGAAGCCACGATGTCGTATGCCATCTGCCTGTCAGAAGGCGAGTCTACGCTGTTTTCTGGCTTTCCCAGAACAGCCCTTGAGGCTCACAAAGGCCTGCCCTCCCCAGAGCACCAGCAGGTCCTCCCAGCTCCTCTGTGAGGTGAGTAGAACAGAAAGCAGCCCCATTTTACAAATGATGAGCCCATAGCTTGGTGCAGGGCACTCAGCTGGCTGCTGGCAGGGCTCATCATAAAGACCAGTCCATGACACCCTTCAGTCAATGACCTGAGCTCAAGGGGGTATCTAGGTCACCTAGAGTGTGGGGCAGGATTTCCTGGGACATCTGTTATCATGTTCTAGTCCTGCCGCTAGGAGGAAATGAGGTCATGGATAGAAAGGGCCCTGTCTCTGAGAGCCAGCAGGTCTAGCAGGGGCTGGCTAAGCTTGAGCTTGTTCCCTGCTGTGTGCTCATCAGTGCAGCGGGCAGCTCTGGGAGGAGGGCAGAGGAGCCAGCTCAGTCTCACCATTGGTTTCTGATGGGAAGGTCCAGGAATCACGACTCCACTGCTTGTATTCACAGCTTTCTTGGTCAGCTGCACATATACCTTCCCATGGTCTTTGGAGACAAGGCAGTGGTAGAGGTCATCATATCGGACTTCCAGGACGATGGCCTCTCGATCAACGTAGTCCCCACTTTTTAAGAAGTAAACTGCTCTAGAGGAGATGAGGACGCAGTAGCTGTCGATGTTCTCCACGGCTATGAAGCTGGGGGAAGAAACCAAAGGGGAAATAAGGCACGGGGGTGGGGGTGGGGGCCCACAGGCTGCTTCTCTAACTGGTACATATCGGGAAAGCTATTGACCTAGCGAGGTGATGATGGAGTCTTTTCCCAATTCTCCTCCCCTTTTACAGTTTTAAGGCTGGGTTAGTTGCTGGTGGCTAAAAGTTGTTTAGAGTCAAAGTGAAATGGTAATCTAGCCTTTGGGACAAATAATTTTTAGAAAGTGAGTATTTCAGTTCTTAATCCTGAATTGAGAGCTGGGAAATTTAACTGCTTAACAATAAGGTAAAAGGTAAAGATACAAAGAGAACATATCTCCCTAAGAAATGACTGAGGCAAGAGAATGCTGATGACTAGACGGGGAAGGCAAAGAAAACTAAGACAGAAGACAGAGCTTGTCAACGTAAGAACAGCCAGCCCCACACAGCAAGCCAGTCCTTGCAAAGGTCTCTTCCCAGGGAGAGTGAGAGTGTGCAAACTTCACCTCCGGCACCCACAGTTCTCCCAAATCAAGCCTGACTCTGTCAGTCAGGCAATAAACATTTATTAAGGATGTGCTCTGTGTCAGGCATGATGAGCCACGAGACACAAAGAGAGGCAAAAACATGGTCACTACCGTCAGGGAGCCCACATTCTAATGGAGGAAATGGGGGGAAAAGTACATCTAGGACATACCACATAAAAGAGAAGGTACTGACTAAAGGGAAGAATACGAGAAACATGCAAGGTCTCTCTTGGAGAATGCGGAATTTGAGCTGAGTTCTGAAGGGAGCCAGGGAATCCAGGAGGCACAAGTAAGCAGTAAGAACATTCCAGACATGGGGGACAGCCAGGGAACAGGCACCAGAGTCAAGAGATGGAGGGTCTTTTGCCAGGAGGAGCACGTAGGACAGTGTCAGAGGATTGTAGAACAGGTGGAGGTTAGGAAGGAGGGAAGGGTTTTAAATGCCAAAGAGAGTTTTTTATATTTGATCCTGGAGGTCATATGAAGCCTAATGGAATTTACTGAGCCTGGGGTGGGGATGAGGAGGGTAAAGAGGGAGAGCGAGAGGGAGAGAGAGAGAGAGAGGGAAGACAGAAAAAGAGAGAGAGAGAGAGAGAGAGAGAGAGAGAGAGAGAGAGAGAGAGAGAGCGCATTTAAGAAACTGGGAAAGGGGGCTAATTATAAAGCATTCTGAATTCCAAACAAAGGATTTTGTAGTCAGTCCTGGAGACGACAGGGAGCCACTGGAGTTTATTGAGGGTCTGCGTGTGTGACATGACTGGACCTGCGCTTTAGGAAAATCACTTTAGTGGCTGAATGGAGGATGAACTGGAGTACGGAGAGAGTTGGGGCTGGCAGACCCCCCAGCAGGTTACTGTAATACTCCAGGATGGGGGCCTGTACCACAGGGGTGGTGGCAGAGTCAGAGAAGAGAAGGGGGCATATCTGAGAGATGCTGCAAAGGCGAAATTGACAGTCTGGCAACAGCTTGGGTTGGGGAGGGGAGGAATGGCTGTGGGCTGGGGGGCTGGGAGAATGGTGATGTGATGCTCTCAACAGTGACAGGAAAGTCTGGAGCGGGGTATGGTTTGAGGGAAAAGATGATGAATTCAGTTTTGGCTATGTTGAGTTTAGGATATGCACAGCAGTATGTTAATAACCAATACAGCCCAAACCAGATTAAAATGTGATTAAGAAATATTTAACAAAGTGAATAAAAATACAATACAACAGATAACATTACATTTTAAAATTAAGTAGGTACACATCCAACAGGGATTCTTAAGTATGGTTTAGTGGCCTTTATTTTGTTTTTCCCTAAATTTTATTTTCAGTCCCCAAATCTCTCCTTCCTTTCACCCTCTTCCCCAAGAAGACAAGAAATACAATATCCATTATTCATATGAAGTCATGCAAAACAGATTTCTATATTAGCAATGCTGAGGGGGAAAAACAAGAAAAATAAAGTGAAAAAATATGCTTCAATCTGCACTCAGAGGTCATCAGCTCTCTCTCTCTCTGGAGTTGTACACCATTTATCATCATGAATCCTTTAGAACTGTCATAGATCACGGTATTGATCAGAATAGTTAAGTCTATCATAGCTGATTATTGTTATAATATTGCTGTTTCTATGTAAACTGTTATCCTGGTTCTGTTCACTTTACTTTGTATCAGTTCATATAAATCTTCCCAGCTTTTTCTGAAACATCCTGCTCATCATTTCTTATAGCACAACAGCATTCCATCACAATCAAGTACAACAACTTGTTCAGCTATTCCCCAATTGATGGGCATTCCCTCAATTTCCTAGACTATTAACGACCCTTGTTTCTATTCGAGTTTGATGCCACTGGTCAACTGTATACCCAGTTCAAAATATTTAATTAGCACTCAGAGATGTGAGACTGGAGGTGAATGGAAGATGAACTGGAGTGGGGAGAGATTGTGAGTGATGTGAGATAAAGAGGTGAAAAGGGGGAGCTGTTGGCAAATGGCCTTAATTTTTTTTTGCTAAATATCATCAAGGTATATCCATATGTATGTTGAAGTCTAGGAGTCAGGAGGCAGAAAAAGACTGAGCCAGGACCTGAATTCATTCAGGAGGGAAAGAGAATGTCCTGTGGGTCAGTAGACAAAACTATAAGAATCTCTAAGTGAGTAGTAGAGGAAGAGTCTGGAAGTGCCAGTGAGCAGAACGTAGTCAGGGAATATGACTAAAAGTGCAGCCTGTGTTGGAGAGAGAGACCAAGGATGTCAGTGTCATGAGGATGGAGCCAGGAATATGGAAGGAGTAAGAAAGGAAAAGAATTAAGATGAAAGCAGATTTGTTAATTATGGAGCAGGTATTCCAGGGAGCATAAGCCCTGGCTATCTACACTGCAAGGACTTTATGACAATGAGGCTGTGACATCAAAAAACAGGAAAAAGAACAAATGTTAAAGGTTAAATGCTGACCACTGCCTTTGGAACATGTGATATTGATGGAATGGTACTACAACTTTATAAGCCAGCCTCTACCTGGGAGGTTTTGCAGCCTCAGGGCCATGTCAGGTTCTCTCTCAGTAGACAGAGCTGGAGGAGTAGCAGAGCAGTATGCAGGCCAAGCCCCCCAGCAGACAGCAAAGGCATGGTCTGTTCCTGCTGTCACTTCCCCTCCTATGTCACTGAGAAGTGCAAGGGAAGCAGCAATTCTCCTCCTCTGGAAAGGCTCCCCCAGCCCTGATGACTGACCAGAGCAGTCAGTGATCTGCATGTGTGTCACACTCCTCCAACTAGGCTGTCTGCTTGTATGAGGGCAGGGCCTGGTTTTAATTTACCTTTTATTTTCTCCAGTGCTGATCACAACAATTCAATTGTTGAACTGCCATCTGTATCCCACCAACACTTAAAATGCGGTCTGCTATATATGACTTCGAATGCTTTGTTAGTGTTAAGCCTTTTTATATGCCTTATGCCAGGATATGGCAGACTCAGAGTAAGGAAATCCAGGTTCAGATTCATGCACTGACCCATACTGGCTCTGTGGCCATGGTTAAGGCACTTTGCCTCACTGGGCCTCAGCTTCCTCAGCAGTAAAATGAGTGTAATAATTACAGGCTCATAGTTTCCCCTCTACCTTCAGTCACGCAGAAAGGGACCTCAAAAATAATCTGGCCCAAACCCTTCATTTTATAGATGGGGAAACTGAGGCTGAGCAGTGATTTGCCTAAGGTCACAAGACAGTAAATGAGGATGGTGATTATCACTTATACATTCTGTCCCTGGCAACACTCCCTCTTCCCCTCCCCCACTCCAACCTAGCTCTAATATTCATTTATTCTCCATTCCTTTTGTCCTACCGATCTTCCATATATGTATCTGTTTTATCAGGTCCCTGGGATCCATTACACAAGAAAAATAAGGCAAAGTAATTCCTTTTTTGCATAAATTATTTCATTCGGAAAAATAAATCTTCATCATACCAGCAAAGACTGAGATTTCTAGAATACCAAAGGTCTCGCCTCTTCTCTTCAAAGACATGAAATCCTCTTGTTAGTAAGTCAGTTTAAGGACCTTTATACTTTACTTGACCTTTCTCTATGACCTCCTCTTATTCTCATTGGCTGTGCCTTTTGCCAGGACAAATTCTCAGAATTTACCATGCTAAAGAGAAGGGTTTTCTCTGCCTAACCTTTCCCTGTGGGGCTCAGATTCTGCTCTCCTGGCATTCATTCATGCTGCCTGTTCTCTTCAGGGACCACTGCTGGGTTATCAGCATTAAAGAGAACGGAGTTTTAGGTTCCAAATATTTCTCTTTCTGTCTCTAAGGTTTCAAGGTTGGAGTTTGTGAATTTTAGTCTCATAACTAAAAGACTAAGACCAAAGACTGGTTCTACTCACGCTTCTGTTACTAATAAGTAGTGAGACCTTAAAGTAATTTAACTTCCTTGTGTCTCAGTTTCCAAATCAGCTAAAACCAGATGGCGTCTGTCCAGCTGGGAGGCTCAGATGAGCAAATGGTATGGAACCACAAGAAATGTCAGACCAAGATAAAGAGATGCTACAAGTGCCACTTCCCGAACTATAACAAAAGCCAGAGGTCCCCAACTTTCCTAATGGCTATCAGTTGTCCATCAAATCAAAGCCAAAGACAAGATGGCTGCTTGAATGGGAGGTAGGCTGCCCAGTTCCCACAGACCTACCAGCAAAACCATGAAGCTGGCCCCTGATGAAATAATGAACAAGAAATCCAATAAGAATCTAGAGTTAAATGATATCTTCCACTCCAAAATTGCACAAGTCTGTCAGAAGGCCCAGCCAAGAGGCACTCCCAAGCAAAATGAATGCCAGAAGAAAGGACACATGTAGATGGTAAAGTTGGACACAGGTCCAGAGGCAACAAGAAGAGAGGTGTCTCCTGAGAAAGCACCTGGGTGAGGCAATAGGCCAAGATCAGCATGGTGCCCCAAGGATCAGATCAGTAGAGACTGGGTTCCCAGGCTTCCAGGTCCTGAGATGCCGGGGGGGGAGCCCTGAACATCCAGCATTCTGAACTTCAAATATCCCGACAAGCCAAAAACCCAGAGAGGGGCCTAGGGTGGGGGCAAGAATATAGGGTGAAACCAAGTAGGGGTGACTATCTTGATTTTTTTACTCCAAAGTATAACTGGGGAGGAAGCAAAAAGCCCCAATTCAAGAATTAAAGCTGCAAAGATGAGTAAATAACATAAAATATAATACACAGTGAGTATAAAAAATTATTGGAAAATCTAACTCCATGGCTACTGTAAGCAGAGACTCAAAGGAAGATATGGCTTTTCCAACGGGACTATATGGATACCTAGAAAAAAAGAGATTAAAAAAAAGAAATTAAAACTTTTATGGAAAGAATTAGAAGAAAATTCAATAGCTGAGCATGAAATTCCTAAAAACTAGAATAGTCCAAACAGAAATCAGTGACTTTATGAGAGAGCAAGAAATATCTGAATAAAATTTAGAAACTGAAAAAAAAGAACATGTAAGACATCAAAAACTGACCTGGGAAGCGAGTCAAATTAAGAGAGAATCTCAGAATTGCTGAACTCCCTGAAAATGATTCTTAAAAAAGCCTAGAGACTGTGTTTAAAAAAAAATAAAAAACTATCAACATCTATTAGAAGGCAAAGTGAAAACAGAAAGAACTCACTGAAAGAACCCCAAAGGAAAAGTCCCAAGAATGTCAGAGCTAACACTCAAAGCTCCTGCAAACTTCCAGAAAGGGGGAATTAAAGTGCCCCAGGAACTATAGTCAGAGTCACCTAAGACCTAGGGGCTGGCACTAAGAACAATCTTGGAATAGAATATTCCAAAAGGCAGAAGACAGGAATAACTTATCCTACAGAGATGAAAATAATCCTGCTGAGGGAAAAAACGGATCTTTAAGGGAGGAAAGGCCTTACAAGTTCTGATGAAAGGCCTAGATCTGAGACGCAAACCCAAAAGTCCAGAGAAACCTAGAAAAGCAAATTTATTTGAGCAATTAGAAGGAGCTATAGGATGATGTAGTGCTAATATTTTGATGAGTGAAGTAGAAACAAGTGGTTGAATAAGAAAAACAGGTATTAGGGGTGGATTGGTTCTGGTATTACAGTTTTAAGAGAAGGGAGGGTAAAAGGCAGAATAACTGAGCAAAAAAAGGAGAAGGAAATTAGCTACGTATTATAACTGGGGTACGTGAAAAGAAGAGTACATCAATATGGGGAAAAAGATTGGGGGAATGGTTATCACATGAACTTCAATCAACTGAAATGGACAAAGGATAGTTGAACACACATATAGTGTGATATAGAAATACCTCAAACTCAGCAATGAAACAAGTGCAAATATAACTGGGATGCTAAGAGGAAGGAAGAGTCACAAGCCAAACAAACTTCCTGATTCTGAAGGGGAGCTTTAAGGGGGGGGGGAAAATAAAAGAGCTAGAATGTAAGGGGGAGCTTTACATTTCCTCTTAGAATCGCTGAACAAATTGGAATATAAATGTAATGGAGCATTATTGTACATATAAAAAATGACAAGGGAGCATTTCAGAGAACACTGGGTACTATGGAGTGAAGTTAAAACATTCAGGAGAACAATTTAAACAATGACAATTTTGCAAAAATAGCAACATTGGAAGACTTTAAAATGGATCAAAGCAGTAGTGTATCCTACCTTCAATACATTTCTGGGCTCGGCTACTTCCTGGGTTCATTTCTCTTGACTGCTAATTTGTCACAAAGTACAAAGGTTACAGGAGTTTTCCCCTCCTTTCTAATTAAGGTGGGGGTTGGGAAGAAGGGTGGAGAGTAGAATAGCAACAGTGATGCAGACAAAAAAAGAGGAGCATTGAAACATTTTAGAAATGCACAGAAGAGGAAGGAAGGAAGTTCATCAGGACAGACAAGCAGAAGATAGGAGGGAGGGGGCATAGGATGAACCTCAGTCTTATCTGTAACAGATAACGGAGCAGTGAACACACACACACACACACACACACACACACACACACACACACACACACACTTTGATGAACTCAACAGGGAAACAATGCGATTAGGGAACAAGATGGTTAAGAGGAGGGAAGAGTTATAAACAAAACAAACTTCCCGATCCTGAAGGAATAATTAAAAAGGAAGGAAAAAAAAAAACAAAGAAAGAGACTCTCGGAGGCTCCTAAGATGCTGGAGGTCACTGCGGAGGCCTACACCGACTGTGGCATATGAAGGCTGTCAAAATGTGATGAAAGGGACAACGGCAGAGAATGCTGGTTGTATGAACTGATGCACAGCGAAGTGCTCAGAATCAGGAGAATCTTCTATACAAGGACAACAACAGGGTAAAGAAAAACGGCCCTGAAAGCCGCAAGAAGGCGGATCCAGGTGATGACTCATCACCTCTCTTTCCAGAAGCCCGTGATGACTCCAGCTGACACTTCCTGGCCCACAAGGGGCGTTCTGGGCCATGGCCACCACGTGAATATATTTTGCTGATTTTTCAAACAAGCATTTTCCTTCCTTTTTCTCTCAGTTAAGGTAGGCTGGGGGAATGGTGGGGGAATACTGATACTGATACAAGAAAGCAAGGGTCATAGTAACATTTTAAAAAATGCATAAAGAAGAACAGAAGGAAGTAGACCATCAGGACAGTTTTAAAAGTAATGTATACACAAAAAAGTAAGCAATGGGAAATTAAGATTTATGGTTTCATACAGAATCTTCTTTCTGTGTTCTGCTCTGTGTATGGAAATACTCTTTTGGGGTATTTAAGTTCAGGATAAAAACATAAGCTTTAAAAAAGTGTACTGTGAATAATTCACACATGCAAATAACCAAGAGTTAACTGTGCCATCCATAGCAAAGACATTCTCATTTAATAAAGAGTGATAATGAATAATGTAAAGGAATCTTGAAAAAAGAATACAAGACAAATTCCTCATCTTGATACTTCAGGTCTTCTGGCAGGCTCTTAACAAATCACAATTTCAGAGCTGGAAAGGCTCCAGCCTCAGCAGACACATGAGGAAACGGAGCCCCCCAGGGGCTCCCTCTGGGTGGCACAGAGATGGTGGCAGAGGCAGGCTTAGAACCCAAATCTCCTGTCGCTTGGTCCACTGCTCCTTCCACCATATCATACTACTCTTCTTTAATTGTTCCATATGCATCAGATTTGTTGCCTTAGCTACTCTGAAAGCTCTTTGAGGAAAGGCATGTCTTAGACTTTTCAACCCTCACAGTTGCACCCATGAGGCCAGGTGGCCCAGCAATACTTAGAAATATACTTCACTTAGAATACTTAGAAAAATACCTTGGCGGGGCGGAGCCAAGATGGTGGCATAGCAGCAGCAACGTATCGCAGCTCTCACATAGCCACCCCAAAATACCCATAAAATGGGACTCTGGGCCAATCCTGGAACTCCAAAATGCACACAAGGATACTTCCCACTGGAGTCAGCTCAGCTACGAGGAACCATATCAGCACTGCGAAACCAGCCTGGCCTGAAGCCGCTGCTGAGCCCCGGGGGCGGCCAGACAAGAGGAGCGGTGAGCGGATTGGCGGCAGCTGCGAGCAGCATTGAGAACTAGGTCAGTGGGACTTGTGAAGTTGGGAGGGGAGCAGTCCGGCCAAAAGGCCTCCAGAGCGGAAAAGTGAAAGGCAGAGGTTTTGCACCCGCCTCCGCGTTGCAGCTTCCCGCCCGGGGACTAAGCGATTTGTTCTGAGGCCAGTGCTCTCGCGTTGAGTGGCCTGGATCCCGATCGCCATCTTGGGCCTTGGTCCTGGAGTCTTCACTATCCAGTCAGCCGGAAGTAAGTAGGAAGGGTCCCAGCACCTTCCTGAGAGCTACGGCAGCCGGGAGGACCCCAGCGATTTGGGACAGAGCTTTCCCTTCTGGAAGCAGAGCCCCACAGAGATTTAAAAAAAAAATCACGGACTGAACAACCATGAGTAAGAATAAGCATAAAAAGCAAAGTAAGAACAGCTCCCAAATCCTAGATTCCTTCTTTGAGGAAAAGAAAGATCATGGGAGAGAGAGGGAGGAGGAGAGCGCAGCCAGAACGCCTCCACCAGGGGCCTCCAACAAACATGAAGAATGTCTTAAAGCTAGAGATGAGCTGAAGAAGGATTTTCAAAACCAAATAAGGGAAGTGGAAAAA
>CM053582.1:97323057-97353011 GCA_028627135.1 Pseudochirops cupreus
GCTTGGTCACTCTACCCCAAGGGGTCATGGGACCTTTCCATCTGACCTGCTGCTGCAACATTCCATATGTGGTGTGCTCTTGATTAGAACATGAGCTCCTTGAGAATCAAGGCTGTCTTTTATACTTGTATCCTGAGTGTTTAGCACTGTGCTTTGTACATCGTAAGTGTTTAATAAATGCTTTTTCAACCTTTCATTCACCATTGGACCCTGCCTTACCCTTATATTAATAAGGGACAAATGCAACTCTTAATCTCCCTTTCAAGCCTAGTGGTTCTGCATTCCACCCAACATGAGGGGGCACTCTGAGGTAACTCTGCATCTCTCCCCTAGCTCTGCCCCTTTTGTTATGGTTAAGAGTGTATATGGATTTACCTTCTCCATTTCTTGACTCTTGATGCCCTCACCCACTTGAAAACAACCTCACTTTCCACACCTATCACATTTTGAAGCAGCTTACTTATATAAATATGGTATAATTGCATACAACTTTAATATAATAATAGAAGAAAATAGAATGAAACCAAATATGTTAAATTCTCAAAAAAAAGACTGAACGTCTGCAAGACCAAGCAGCCAAAAAAAAAAACAAAACAAAAAACCCACTTTGATCTGCAGGCAAACCAAAAACCCAGGAGTTAAGAGAAAAACAGTTTAGGTGCTTAAATATGAACCTCATCCTTGGCCACAGGAGAGCCAGAGTCACAACTTATTCCTTCCCTTGGTCACTCTTACAATTCATGTCAGTGGGGTCACAGAACTATTTGGGTGGCAAATATCTTCACATTTTATCCTCACAACAATTGTCTAAGATTTGCTGCTATGATTATTCCCATTTTCCAGATGCTAAGGTTCAGAGAGGTTAAGGGACTTGGCCAGAGACATAGCTAGAAAGAATCTGAAATAAGATTTGAACCTTTTCTCTCTGATTCCAAGTCCAGTGCTCTACATACTGTGTAATGCTACTTCTCCAGAAGGGAAGGGTATGGGCAGGTTATTCTTGGCAATATCACAGCCATTGATTGAGCTCTTCCTTTATTCAAAAAATTGGACCCCCAAATTCTATTATTAGACACATAACCCAAGGAGGTCATTGACAAGAAGGGTCCCCCTGTACACAAAAATAAACAATATAACCAACTTTCTGAATCCCCTCTTCATCAGAGAACGCAAAGCATGCCAAACACAGCAGCCTGAAGACTGTGTTACCCAAGGCTACAGCCTCCTCCAGGAAGGCCCTTTGCTAGCTTAGGGTCTGCTATATCACTTAGCTTCTGCTTTCTCTACTCTTCTCCCATTCAACCCATATTCACCCACCCCTTATGGGGTAACACTCACACAATTTATGGCCAGTAGAAAGATACAGTGTAGGATGCGGAGCTGCATTGTGTGGCCAATGGCAGCAGGAACATCTGTAGTAAAGAAATGTTCATAGATCACCCATAGTCCAATTCCCAGGCTAAAGATGCACCCTGCCAGGAGAAGGAAGAAGAGCAAGATCATCATACTGCTTTGCCTGAGAGTGAGCTTCTCTTTGCAACTTCTTTGACAGATGACCTGATGCCTTTATAAGTTCCCTCCCCCTTCCTTCTTTACCCTGATCCAGTTTCCCTATAGGCAATAACTTTGCCAAGTTCTCAAGATTTGTTTCCCTTGAATGAATTGGACCAGCATAACCTGATTGAACAGATCAATCAAAAAACATTTATTAAGAATTAATGACTCACTCAGTGTGGGGCACTGTGCTAAGCCCTGGGTATACAAAGAAAAGCAAAAGACAATCCCTGCACTCAAAGAGCTCCCTGTCTTGTGAGGGGGACAAGTAGACAACTAAGTACAAACATGATAGAGACAAGATAAACTGGAGATGACAGAAGGAAGAAGATAATCAATAGAGGGAGGGCACTAGAATTAAGGGAGATTAGAAAAGGCTTCTTGAAGTTGAGATTTTACCTGGGATTTGAAGGAAGCCAGGAGGCAGAGATGAGGAGGGAGGGAATTTCAAAAATGAAGGCCAGCCTCTCCCGGATCAGAGATTGTTAGGGAAGTTTGACCCCAAAGGGAAGAATCCATCAGGTCACCCTTTGTACCGTGAAAGGAAGGCTACAAAGTCTACTCTTGCTCTAGATCTTGGGCCAGTCATGAAATCTAGAATTACAGACCTAGAACCCACAGGAAATATCAAGTAGAAACTCTCACTGTATATAGTCTCTAGTTTTTAAAACTAAATTTTTATTGATGTTTTCTATATCACCACAACATCCCATTGTATTCCTCCCTCTCCCCCTCCCGAGAGCCATCCCATGTGATAAATAGGTGGAGTTTTTTTCTTTTTGGAGAGGAAAAATCAAGTTAGCACAACTAATCAATGTATTGAGAAAGTCTGAAAACATGTGCAATGTATGACATCTGCAGATCTCCTGACTCCAGGAAGGGCCAGGTTGGGGCTGTCTTCTCGTATCTCTTGGGGTCCTGCTTGATCTCTATAATTTTGTTATGTTTGCTTTTGCCTTTTGGTGTGTCATTGTTCTTTGCTTTTACTTTGTTTTAGTTACTATCTATGTTTTTTCTTGCATCTGCTTCACTCTGCCTCACTTTATATAGAGCTTTCCATGCTTCTCTACATTCATATGCATAATTTCTTACAGCACAGTGATATTCCATTATATTCACGTACCATGATTTGTTAAACATTCCCCAAATGATGGGCATCTACCTTGTTTCCAATTCTTAGTATCACAAAAAGTGTTGTTATAAATATTTTGGAATATATGAAGATTTTCTTCTTATCAATTGCTTCCTTGAGGTGTGAGCCCAATAATGGAGTCTCCAGTTCAAAGAGCACGAACATTTTAGTCACTCTATTTTAATAATTCCAAATTTCTTTCCAAAACGGTTATGCTATTTCAAACTCTGTCAGGAATGTGTTTATGAGCCTGCCTTCTCACAACCCCTCCAACATTGACTGTTGATATTTTTGGTGATTTGAAAGGTGTGATGTAAGATATCAGAGATGTTTTGTTTTACATTTCTCTACTATTGTTGATTTGGAGCATTTTTTTCCCTGTGCTTTTGAATTGTTCTGTAGTTCTTCTTTTCAGAATTATTTGTTCATATACTTTGACCGTTTATCTGTTGGGAAGTAACTGTTAGTCAGTGTGTGTGTGTGTGAGTGTGTGTGTGTGTGTGTGTGTGTGTGTGTGTGTGTGTGTGTGTGTGTTATTGCTGGTAGGACTGAGCAATGCTGGTGGGTGGAAAAACAGATAAGTCTAATATTTTGAACCCAAGTAAAAGACTTTATGGTTATCTCTAAATTCCATCTTATTATATTCAGCTTAGTAGCCTATTAAGTTCTTTTTGGATCTCAATTCTGTCATGCTGTATTAACTATATTTTCCAACTTTGTAAAATCAATCCATAAATCATTAGGTTTTTTATTATAAACTTAAAAAAAAGTTTTAGTGTGTGTTTTGATTTTTCATTACAAACATTTGCAAATTATTCTCACTTTGTGAAAGGACTGCTATAATAAAGAAAACTGTTAAGGAAAACTAAACAAAAAAACAGTGACCTCATTGAAACTACATGCAACATGTCACCCATACACCCCTCCCCACTTCTCTATTTTTCTTTTCTTTTTTAAATAGCATTTCATTTTCCTCAGGTATATGCAAACTACTTTTTAGCATTCATTTTTACAAAATTTTGAGTTCAATATTTTTCTCCATTCCTTCTCTTTCCTCTTCCTAAAATGGGAAGTAATTTTAGGTTATATATGTGCAATCATGTAAAACATATTTCCCTTAGTCACAGTTGTGAAAGAAGAAACAAACCAAAAGGAGAAACACACGCACACACACACACACACACACACACATACACACACACACACCAGTAAGTGGAAAACAGTGTGCTTCAATCTGCATTCTTAATCTATTAGTACTTTATCTGGACATAGATAGCATTTTCCATCATGAGTCCTTTGCAATTGTCTTGGACCTTTATGTTATTGAGAAGAGCTAGGTTATTCATTGTTGATCATCTCACAACATTGCTGTTAGTGTGTACAATGTTTTCCTGGTTCTGATCATTTCACTTTGCATAAAATCATACAAGTCTTTCCAGGTTGTCCTGAAATCTACCTGCTTATTTTTTCTTATTGCACAATAGTATTCCATCATGCCACAACTTGTTTAGCAATTCTCCAATTGATGGGCATCCTCTCAGTTTCTAATATCTTTCCACAACAAAAAGACCTGCCATAAATATTTTTGCACATGTAGGTCCTTTCCCCCTTTTTTGATCTCTTTAAGATACAGACCCAGTAGAGGTATTGCTGGATCAAAAGGTTTGCGTAATTTGGCTGCTCTTTGGGCATAGTTCCAAATTCCTCTCCAGAACTGTTGGATCAGTTCACATCTCCACCAACAGTACATTAGTGTCTCAGTTTTCCCACATCCTCTCTAGCATTTATCATTTTCTTTTTTTGTCGTGTTAATCAGTCTAATAGATGTGAATAGGTACCTCAAAGTTTTTTAATTTATATTTCTCTAATTGGTTGTGATTTAGATCATTTCTTCATATGACTATAGATAGCTTTGATTTCATCTGAAAACTGCCTGCTTATATCCTCTCACCATTGTTCAGTTGGGGAATTAATTGACGGTATTCTTGTAAATTCAACTCAGTTGTCTCTATATTTGAGAAATGAGGCCTTTATCAGAAACACTTGCTATAAAAATTGTTTTCCATCTTTCTGCCTTCCTTCTACTTTTGGTTATATTGATTTTGTTTGTGCAAAAAATTTTAATTTTATATAATCAAAATTATCTATTTTACATTCCATAATGCTCTTTAACTCTTTTTAAATCATGAATTCTTCCCTTCTCCATAGATCTGATAGATAGACTATTCATTGCTCTTTTAATTTGCTTAAGGTGTCACCATTTGGGTGTAAGATGTAGATCTGTATCTAGTTTCTGCCATGCTATTTTCCAATATTCCCAAAATCCTTTGTCCAGTTGTAGGTTCTTTCCCAAAAGACTGGGGTCTTTAGGTTTATCAGATGCTAAGTGACTATGATCATTTACTACTGTGTCTCGTGTACCTAATCCATCCCACTGATGCACCACTCTGTTTCTTAGCCAGCACCAGATAGCTGTGATGATCATTGCTTCACAATATAGTTTGAGATCTGGTATTGCTAGGCCACCTTCTTTTGCAATTTTTTCATTAAATCCCTTGATATTCTTGACCTTTTGTTCTTCCAGATGAATTTCGTTGTCTATCAAATAATTTTTGGTAGTTTGATTGGTATGGCACTGAATAAGTAAATTAGTTGAGGCAAAATTGTATTCTATTATATGGGCTCCACTTACCCATGAGCAATTGATATTTTTCCAATTATTTAGATTTAACTTTAGTGATAAAAGTGTTTTGTAATTGTTTCATATAGTTCCTGAGTTTGTCTCGGCAAAAAGACTCTCAAGTATTTTATATCATTTGCAATTATTTTAAATGGAATTTATTTTTCTATTCTTGATCATATATAGAAATGCTGATGATTTCTGTGGATTTATCTTATATCCTTCAACTTTTCTAAAATTCTTAATTATTTCAAGTAGTTTTTAGTTGATTCTCTAAGTATACCATCATATCATCTGCAAAGGGTGATAGTCTTGTTCCTCATCGACTGTTCCAATCTCTTTGATTTCTTTTTCTTTTCTTATTGCTCTAGCTAACATTTCTAGTACTATGTTGAATAATAGTGGTGATGATGAGCATCCTTGCTTCACCCCAGATCTTACTGGGAAGGCTTCAGTTTTATCCCCATTACAGATAATGCTCGTTGATGGTTTCGGATAGATCCTGCTTATTATTTTAAGGAACATTCCTTTACTCCTATGTTCTCTAGTGTTTTTAATAGGAATGGGTACTGTCAAAAGCTTTTTTAGCATCTATTGAGATAATCATATGATTTCTGTTAGTTTAGTTACTGATATAGTCAGTTATGTTCAAAGTTTTCCTAGTATTGAATCAACCCTCTTTTCCTGGCATAAATCCCACTTGGTAATATAATCCTTGTGATATATTGCTGTAATCTCCTTGTTAGTAATTTATTTAAAATTTTTGCATTGATATTCATTATTTTAGCTCTTCCTGGTTCAGTAGCACATCTGTGTCATAAAAAGAATTTGGTAGGACTCCACCTGTTTTTTCAGGTAGTTTATATAGTAATGTAAATTGTTCTTTAAATGTTTGGTAGAATTCATTTGTGAACCCATCTGGCCCTGGGGATTTTTTCTTAGGGAGTTCATTAACCGCTAGTTTAATATCTCTCTCTAAGACAGGCCTATTTAGGCATTCTATTTTCTTATCTGTTAATCTGGGTTGTTTATATTTTCATAAATATTTCATTGATTTTGCTCAAATTGTCAGATTTATTGACATATAATTGGACAATAAAATTCCTAATTATTGCTTCAGTTTCTTCTTCATGGTGGTGATTTCACCCTTTTCAAGGAGATATTTCATATTGCCTTCTATTTTTTCATTTGTTTGGATCTGTTTGATAGTATCTTGATTTCTCATAAAGTCATTTTCTTCTATTTGCTCCACTCTAGCTCTGAAGGAATTATTTTCTTCAGAAAGCTTTTGAGATTCTTTTTCCATCTGGCAAATTCTATTTTTAAAGATATCCTTCTCCTCATTGGCTTTTTGGGCCTCTTTTGCCATTTGAGTTAATCTATTTTTCAAGGTGTTATTTTCTTCAGTCATGTTGTTGACTCTCTTTTCATGATTTTCTTGCATCATTCTCATTTCTCTTCCCAATTTTTCCTCCACTTCTCTTATTTGGTTTTCAAAATTCTTCTTAAGCTGCTCTATGGCTTGTAACCAGTCTACATTTTTCTTGGAAGCTTTTGGTGCAGGAGTTCTGACTGTGTTGTCTTCTTCCCATTCCATGATGTGATCCTTTTTGTCCCCAAAAAAGGAATCTGTAGTTGCATTGCTGGGTTTGCTTTGCTTCCTTTGCCTACTCATATTGCCAGTCAATTGCTCGACTTTTAGGTTCAGTAGAACTCTGCTTTCAGAGGGGAGAGCTCTGTCCCAAATTGCTAGGCTTTTTGCAACTGCTGGGGCTTTTAGGAGGCCACCATTTCTGCAGCCCCCACCAGCTTTGGCTCACTGAAAATGCACCTCAGGAGCACCACCCAAGACTGTGATGCTGATCCAGGCAGCTCAAGGCAAGAGCACTTAGCCTCTGAATGATCACTTGGCCCCACTGCAATCTACAGGCCAGGAGCTTCTGAAGCAGCCATGTGTAGACAGCTGCAGGGCCTGCAGGGCTGCCACTTCAGCTGCTTCTAGCCCTCGGGCAGTTGGCTGGATGCTCTCCCCTGAATTTATCTGAGTTCCACTGACCTTTCACTTAGTCCTTGTTTCTTATGGGTTGGTAAATCTGGAAAACACCGCAGCTGCCGGTGATTTGCGCTCCAGCCACAGCTTGTTCTGGTGGCCCTAGTGCTCCAGCCACAGATTCATGTGGTGCTGGTCTGTGCTCCCAGCATGCTGCAATGAACCCCTTCCTGTCTGCCTGCTAGGCTGCCTTCAGTGGGAGCTTTGCCACTCTGCCACTTTGTGAGTTCTGAAGCTTTAAAATTTGTTTAGAGTCATATTTTATAAGTATTTGAGGTGGTTATGGTGAGAGCTGCAGAGTTTTGCTGCTTCCACACCACCATCTTGATTCCACCCATCATGATTTCACCCTTTTCCTTTTTGATACTGATAATTTGGTTTTCTTCTTTTTTAAATCAAATTAATCAAAGATTTGTCTACATTTTTTTCTTGTAAAACTGGCTTTCTAGTTTTCAATAATTTTCTTACTTTTTTTTTTTTTGCTTTTTGGAGGGCGGAAGGCAGGCAGTTGGGGTTAAGTGACTTGCCCGAGGTCACATGGCTAGTGTTAAGTGTCTGAGGCTGGATTTGAACTCAGGTCTTCCTGACTCCAGGGCTGGTGATCTATTCATTGTGCCACCTAGCCACCCCTTGCCCCCTTACTTTCAATTTTATTCATCTCACCTTTGGTTTTCAGGATTTCCAATCTGGAAATTACTCAACTGGGTATTTTTAATTTTGTTCTTTTTCTAGTATTTTTTTTTTGCATGCCCCATTTATGATTTGTTCTTTCTTCATTTTGTCGATATAAAAATTTAGAGAAAAAATTTTTCTCTTAGGTACTATTTTGGCTGCATCACATAAATTTTGGTATACTCATTGTTGTCTTTCTCTTTAATGAAATTATTGGTTGTTTCTGTAATTAGTTCTTTGACCCACTTATTCTTTAGGAGTAGGTTATTTAGTTTATAATTAATTTTTAATCTATCTCTCCACTGCCTTTTTTCAAATGTAAATTTTTTTATTATGATCTGAAAAGGATATATTTAATATTTCTGCCTTTCTACATTTGATTTTGGGGGGTTTTATGCCCTAATATATAGTCAATTTTTGTGTAGGTGCCATGTGTTGCTGAGAAAAATGTATATTCTTTTGTTTTCCCAATCAGTTTTCTCCAGGGATGTACAAATTGATAATGAGGCTGACACACACATTGCCAGAGCTATCTCAGTGTTGAGGAGGCTCTGAAGGAAAGTATGAGAGAAGAATTATACTGTCTACCAGACTGAAGTCTACAGAACCATTGTGCTGACATCATTGTTGTATGCCTGTGAAACCTGGACAGTCTACCAGTACCATGCCAGGAAACTGAATCACTTCCATTTGAATTGTCTTAGGAATATTCTGAAAATCACCTGGAAGGATAAGGTACCAGACACTGAGATCCTCACTTGAACTAAACTGCCAGGCATTCAAACTCTGCTGCAGAGAGTGCAACTCCAATGGGTTGGCCACGTTGTTTCAATGCAAAATGTATGCTTGCCAGAAAGACTATTTTATGGAGAACTTACAAAAGGCAAGTATTCACATGGTGGTCGGAAGAAGCAATATAAAGACACTCTCAAGTGCTCTCTCAAGAACTTTGGAATTGATTGTATAACATGGGAGACACTGGCACAACACTGCTCAGCATGGCATGCCCACATCGGAGAATATGCTGTACTCTCTGAGCAAAGCAGAATTGAAACAGCTCAAGGGAAATGCAGGATGCACAAATTTAGAGCATTCACCCCAAATGTTCACAGGGACTATTTGTGCCCAACCTGTAGAAGAGCATTCTGAGCTTATATTGCTCTGATCAGTCACAGTTGGACACATTGAAACTTGACTGTAGCATAGTGATGTCATTTTTGGTCCTCTTTGAGAACAAAGGACAACAACTAACCAACCAACCAATTTTCTCCAAAGGTATATCATAGCTAACTTTTCTAAGATTCTTGTAACATCCTTAGTTTCTTTCCTATTTATTTTTTGGTTAGATTTGTTGAGTTCTTAGAGGGGACAGTTGTGGTCCCCACTAGTTTTGCTATTTCTTCCTGTAACCCACTTTACTTCTCCTTTAAGAATTTGGGTGCTAAACCATTTGGGGCATATATGTTTAGTGTTTATATTACTTCATTGTCTATGGTACCTTTTAGCAAGGTGTAGTTTCCTTCCTCATCTCTTTTAATTCTGTATATTTTTGCTTTTGCTTTGTCTGAGATCATAATTGCTCCCCATTTTTTACTTCAGCTGAAGCATAATAGATTCTGCTCTAGCCCCTTTCCTTCACTCTGTGTGTGTGTGTGTGTGTGTGTGTGTGTGTGTGTGTGTGTGTGCTTCATTTCCCTGATGCTGTGGTCCTCTTAGAAAACAAAGGATAAATACAACCTGTGAGTAGACTGAGCTGCCTGAATGGGGACACAGCTAGTTGGGTAGCTCATCCTCTCCCTCTCCCTCTCCTTCTCCCTCTCCTTCTCCTCTTCTCCAAAGGAAGGTAAATTTTGATGGCCAAAAGCTCCCCACTTAACTTGGGGTTTACTGAATAAATTTCTTCCTTTCTTTCTTTTCTTCCTTCCTTCCTTCCTTCTTTCCTTCCTTCTTTCCTTTTTTCTTTCTTTCACAAAACCTGAAACCCAGCTCACTCTGAAGCTCATAGATTGAACCACAATAGGTCCCTGCCCATGCAACCACTTAATGGCTGTATTTTGGGCCCTCCTGGCTTAGAGTGAATGTCAATGGTAACTGTTTCTCTAACAGCAACCCTGAAAGTCTTCCTCTCCCAGCTTGATTTTTTTTTCTTATTAAAGGGGCCATCCCTTCACTCACTTCTTAAAGAGGCTAGTAAGTGTTAAGTGTCTGAAGTCGGATTTCAACTCAGGTCCTCCTGACTCCAGGGCTGGTGCTCTATTCACTGTGCCACCTAGCCACCCCTCTCATAGAGTCTTTAAAGGACCAAGGTCTCCCACTACATCCTGGGCCATCTCCAGTTGTTCTGATCTGTATTTGGCCACTAAATCCAGATGGCTCTGGAGGGGAAAGTAAGGCTGGTGACTTTGCACAGCCCTCCCTCAATCAAATCAAAATCAATTGTAAGTCACATCATCATCTCCCTGATCTTATGGTTCTCTTTTTGAATGAAGGACAAACCACACACAACCTCCTAGAGTCACTACCTTCTACTTGCCCACTTGTGATTTTTAAGGAATTATTTTCCTCAGTTAGCTTTTGTACCTCCCTTTCCATTTGACCAATTCTACTTTTTAAGGACTTGTTTTCTTCACAGGATTTTTGTAACCCTTTTTCCATTTGGCCAATTTTACTTTGGTTTTTTTTTTTTCAAATTACTAATTAATTTATGTTAGTTTTCAACATTCACTTCCACAAGATTTTAAGTTCAAAATTTTCTCCCCATATCATCCCTCCACACACCCCAAGAAAGTGTGCATTCTGAAAATCCTTTCTCCCAATCAATCCTCCCTTCTATCACCCCCTTTCCTTCTCTTATCCCTTTCCCTTATATTTTCCTGTAGGGCAAGATAGATTTCTATATCTCATTATCTGTATGTCTTATTTCCCAATTGCATGTAAAAACAACTTTTAACATTTGTTTTTAAAACTTTGAGCACCACATTCTCTCCCTTCCTCCCTCTCTACCCACCCTCATTGAAAAGGCAAGCAATTCGATATAGGTTATACATATGTGACCATGCAAAACACTTCCATAACAGTCATGTTGTGAAAGACTAACTATATTTACCTCCATCCTATCCCACCCCCCCATTCATTCTATTCTCTCCTTTGACCCTGTCCCTCCTCAAAAGTGTTTGCTTCTGATTGCCCCCTCCTCCTATTTGCCCTCCTTTCAATCATACCACCCTCTCTCATCCCCTTTCCCCCTACTTTCCTGTATGGTAAGATATATTCTCTTGTCCAATTGAGTGTGTATGTTGTTCTGTCCTTAAGACAGATCTGATGAGAGTAAGGTTCACTCACTCTCTCTTACCTTACCCCTCTTCCTCTCCATTGTAAGAGCTTTTTCTTGCCTTTTTTATGTGAGATAATTTACCCCATTCTACCTCTCCCTTTCTCTTTCTCTCAGTATATGCTCCTCTTTCACCCCTTAATTTTATTTTTTGGATATCATCCCTTCATATTCATTTCACCCTGTGCCCTCTGTCTATATGTGTGTGTGTGTGTGTGTGTGTGTGTGTGTGTGTATATATATATATATATATATATATATATATATACATATCTCTGTCTCTATCTATCTATCCATACATACATATGTATGTGTATGTGTGTGTATGTGTGTCTGTAACATAATATATTTATATGTTATATTGTGATATATTATATGTTATATTATATTATGTTATATCATGTCCTATTATATCATGCCCTATTATATTATGTTCTATTATATCACATCATATTATATTATATTAATTATATTATATTGTACTGTATTATATTGTATCATATCATATCATGCCATACCGTGTTATGTTATGGTATGTTATGTGTGTTATATTATATTATTATATTAGCATAGTATAGTATGGTATAGTATAGTATAGTATGTTCCTCTAACTACCCTAATACTTAGAAAAGTCTCATGAGTTACAAATATCATCTTTCCATATAAGAAGGTAAACAGTTTAACTTTGATAAGTCCCTTCTGATTTCTCTTTCCTGTTTACCTTTTCATGTTTCTCTTGAGTCTTGTATTTGAAAGTCAAATTTTCTATTCAGCTCTGGTTTTCTCATTAAGAATGCTTGAAAATCCTCTATTTCATTGAATGTCTGTTTTCCCCCCAAAGTATTTATACTCAGTTTTGCTAGGTAGGTGATTTTTGGTTTTAATGCTACCTCCTTTGACCCCCAGAATATCATATTCTAAGCCCTCCAATCCCTTAATACAGAAGCTGTTGAATCTTGTGTTATCCTGATTGTGTTTCCACAAGATTTTAGTCATTTCTTTCTGGCTGCTTGCAATGTTTTCTCCTTGACCTGGGAACTCTGGAATTTGGCTACAATATTCCTAGGAGTTTTCCTTTTGGGATCTCTTTCAGGAGGTGATCAGGGGATTCTTTCAATATCTATTTTCCCCTCTGTTTCTAGAATATCAAGGCAGTTTTCCTTGATAATTTCTTGAAAGATGATGTCTAGGTTCTTTTTTTGATCATGACTTTCAAGTAGTCCAATAATTTTAAAATTATCTCTCCTGGATTTATTTTCCAGGTCAGTTGTTTTTCCAATGAGATATTTCACATGGTTTTCTATTTTTCACTCTTTTGGTTTTGTTTTATAATTTCTTGATTTCTCATAAAGTCATTAGCATCCATTTGCTCCATTCTAATTTTGAAGAAATTATTTTCTTCAGTGAGTTTTTGGACTTCCTTTTCCATTTGGCCAAATTTGCTTTTTAAAGTATTCTTCTTTTTTTGCTTTTTTTAAAATTTCTTTTGCCATTTGGGTTAGCCTATTTTTTATAACACCCCCTTTTATTTAAATTGAAATACACTTATCTTTTACATAGGTTTTAATCAAAGCACTTATATTAAGTTATTTAGCTCATGATGATCTAAGAACAGAAAATGTATTTCTTTCCACCTGAAATTATTCTTATTTAAGAAACACTGTGCGTAATTTATATAGAAATATTGTTATATTAACCTTTTCAGTCTTTAAAATACAGAAATACTGATATATCATCAAAGCATTATCATCAAGAGGAAGAAATTTTCAGATACTTTGAAGACAATACCTGCATGTAGGCTATTTCTGATACAGATTACCAAAAATGAGCCCCATTTTCTCTAATACTAAATAAATGTTTTATTATATTGTTGCTGTTTAAATGACATGACACTGTTGAAAACGTTTGGTTGCTACTTTCAGAATTATCATGTCTGAAAAAAATATTCTATGGTTTACCATTTGTTGCCATGACTTACAAAGATAAGGTCTATAGTCTACATCTACGTCTTCATGAGGAAGTTTTAAGGAACTTTTTAATTTGAACTTTTTTTGCATTATAGTTTATGTTGTTGCAAAGGGAACCAAGTGATATTCTTTTACAAACTTCTCTGTTGTAAGTTAAGGCTTTCTCCTCCATTGACCCAGTCTATCCAATAGAAGGCTGATAAACTATCTAAAATGAAAAGGCAGAGGGATGGGTAGCTACAAAACACAGTTTCCAGTGAGTAAAGTGCAATAATTAACTGGTTACTGCTGCTGCACTTCACAGGAAAAAAATCTTCCAAGACTGTGTTTTATTATGTCTTTTGTGCTTTGGGATAGTTTATGTTCAAAAATTGTAACTAGCCAAATCATATCAAAATCTGTGTCAATAAATAAGACTTCAACTTCTAATCCACCTTCTGATTTTGGAAGGATACATCTTGCAGTGAGATGATAAAGCATTTCTGCTTTTCTTGTTCCTTCTGGATCATGGAATTCTACTATGTCAACATGGATAGGAGAGCATTCATCAGCAAACAAAAAAAGATTCTATATCTTTCAAGGAACTTCTACCTTCAAGTTGAACAAGAATCTTAAGTCTCTGTAGGAAGCTTAGATTGAGGCAGGAGGTTGTGGTCTTGGGTGGGGGGGGGGGGAGAAATGAAAGAGGAAAGAGAGGGAAGGGAGAGGGGAGAGAGAGGAGAGATAGATGGAAGAGAGGACAAGGAGAAGGAAGAGGAGAAGAAAAAGAGGAAGAGCAGAAAAAGAGAAGGAGCAGGAAGGAGAGGGGGGAGGGGATGAGAAGGTTAGTCTATTTTTTAAGGTGTTATTTTCTTCAGCATTTTTGGGGAAAGTCTCCTTTTGCAAGCTATTGGCTTGCTTTTCATGATTTTCTTACACCACTCTCATTTTTCTTCCCAATTTTTCCTCTACTTCTCTTACTTGATTTTCAAAATCCTTTTTGAGCTCTTCCATGGCCTATGACCAATTTGTATTTTTCTTAAAGGTTTGGATGTAGGAGTTTTAACTTTTTGTCCTCTTCTGGTTGTACATTATCATCTTCCTTGTCACTAAAGTAAGATTCTACAGTCTGATTTTTTTTCCACTTTTGGAAATTACTTGACTATTTAGCCCTTTGTTAAGGTAGATCTTTGGTTCCAGTGTGGAGGATGTACTGTCCCAGGCATCAGGGGTTTTGTGCAGATGTTTTCAGAGATACTTCTAAGGACTTGTACATTTTCAGTTCTTCCAAGGTTGTATGAGCAATGAAGAGGTGTTTTCTTCTTTCCTAGTCTGTGTTCTGGTCTGTGAGTGGCCACAAGCACTCTTTTCTGCCTTGGAACTATAAGGAGGCGTCTCTCTTTACTACAGCCACAAGCTCTCTCATGCATGCTCTCCTCCTCACCCCAGGACTGCCACCCAGGACTGCAACTTGGATCCAAGCAGGGCAAAGCAAGAGAATCCTGCCTCAGCACCAGCAAAGAGATTCCTGCAATCCCCCTCTGATCATCTGCTCAGTTCCCCTATGCTCAATTCCCCCACTATCTGTGGGCCAAGAACTCCAGAAGCAGCCACTGCTGATGCCTCTGGCCTGGGACTGGGGCTAGACAATACTCCTTTCTCACTGAGGTTGAACAGACTTTTCCTACTGACCTTCTAAGTTGTCTTTGGCATTTGTGGGTTGAGAAATCTAGAAAACGCCCCAGCTGCCAGTGATTCAGTCTCCTGAGGCCTGCTCCAGCCTCATCTGTGCCATGCAGCCAATGCTGGACTGCACTCTTCTTTCAGAATGGTCCAATAGACCTTTCCTGTCAACCTTCCAGATCGTCTTCAGCTGGAAGCTTATTTCACTCTGTAATTTTGTGGGTTCTACTGCTCTATAATTTGTTTAGAGTTATTTTTACAGGCATTCGGAGAGGTTTGGGGGAGATCTCAAGCAAGACCCTGTTTTTTCTCTACCCTCTTGGCTCTGCCCCCTCCCCAATTTTACTTTTTAAGGACTTGTTTTCTTTTTCCAAGCTGTTGACTCTTTGTTCATAATTCTCTTGCATCACACTCATTTCTTTTCCCAATTTTTCTTCTACCTCTCTTATTTGCTTTTTAAGCTTTTGGAGCTTTTTTTATGAGTTCTTTCTGTGCTTCAGACCAATTCCCATTTTTCTTTGGGGTTTTGCCCACAGATGTTTTGATGTTGTCTTCTTCTGAGTTTGTGTCTTGAACTTTGCTTTCCCCATAACTTTCCATGGTCAGATTCTGTTTTGTCATTGTTTCTTGCTCATCTTTTTTAGTCTTTTTCCTTGTTTTTAAATTTGAATTCTGCTCCTGGGATGGAAGGTGTACTGCCCCATGCTTCTTGTTCCAGTGGCTGCAGGCCTTGACTACTTTCCTGGTGCTGTACTGGTGTTGCCCTGAGGCCCATGGGGGACCCTCATGTCTGGTGCTATGCTGATGGAGTGGGGTGGTTGGCACTGTTGGAGGCATAGGGGTCTGACAGCTTACTGGTAGTGAGCTGGGGTCCAAGTGCTGGTGCCTGACATGTTCTGAGTTCTATAGGAGGTCCCTGCATTGACATCTGCCTGCTTGCCTGGGGTTATACTGAAACACATGGTGGGTCCAGATACTAACATCTGCCTATTGACCTGGCTATGCTTCATTACATGAAGGATCTCAGTGCTGGAGTCTGCCAATTCCTCGAGCTATGCTGAGGCATGTGGTAGGGGATAGGGTCCTAGTGTTGACATTTGTCTGCTCCACCACCCTGGAGCTCAGGACCTGTCGCCAGTTTGCTGAGGTGGGGCTTGCTGCTGGCTTGCTGGGATGCTTCCTGTCCTGGACTGTGCTCCCCTTTTATCTGAGTGAGACAGATCTTTCTTACAACCTTACAAATTTCATGGGCTAGAGGATTGTTTCTCACCATTTTATTTTTTTTGCTGGTTTTGTTGTTCCAGGATTCACTTTAGGGCACTATTTTATGGTTGTTTGGAAATAAATATGGGAGAGTTAAGGTTACTTCCTGCTTACTCTGACATCTTGGCTTCCAGAAGCTCCCTGTCCTTTGTTTTTACACTTTCCTACATTTCTCAATTTATTCCCTCCTCCTCTCCCCTCCCAGAGAGCTATCTCATAACAAAGAATTAAAAAAGAGGGAAAAAAAAACCTCTAAATAATTGATCAAAAATGTCTGACATTATACTCAGTGTTTCACACCCATACTTCATTTCCCTCCCAGCTGCCCTCCTTTGAACTTTTTAATCATGCCCCTGAGTGGGACCCTTTCCTTTCTTCCCTTCTCTCCCTTTCATCTTTATGTCCTTTGAGAACAAAACACCTCCTGAGTCCATGAGTTTTCCCTGTCACCTATGCCAAAAATGTTCTCCTCACCTCCACCATCTAGCTTCCTTGGTTTCCTTCAAGACTCATTGCCAGTAATCTCTTGGTCCAGAGGCCTTTCCTGGTCACTGAACGTGCTGCCTCTCTCCCTCTGCATTTCCGCCCCAACCTTTAGATCCTTTTCCTTGAGATTATTCACATTATTAATACTCTATATAGCTTGTGTGTACCTATTTACATCTTTTCTATTCCATTAGGATATAAACTCCTTGAGTACAGAGACTGTTTTTGCCTTTTTTTGTATTCCCATCAAATGGCATAGTGCCTGGTCCATAATAAGCACTTAGTAAATACTTGTCGATTGATTGATTGATCTATTGGTCTGAGTTACAGAGCTCTCCTTAAATGTGGTAGCCTTTTTTAAAATCTTCAGTCTTGCAAGTCCACCTGCCTTATTGGATACCTCAAACTGGATGTCCCATACGCATTTTAAATTTGACACGTCTAAAATTGAATTTGTTGTATTTCTTCTCAATCCCTCCCCCTTCCAAACATCTCTGTTATTGTCAAAGACAACGACATTCTCCCAGTTACCCAGGGTCAAAACTCTTCATTCTCTCTTGCCATCCCCCAGATCCAATCTGTTGTCAACACCTAACATTTTCACCTTTGTAGTATTTCTCAAATATGCCCCCTTCTTCTCTTCTGACACTGACACTCTCAAGTGTAGGACTGCACCACCTTATACCTAGATTACTACAATGGATGCTGGTGGGTCCGCCTGCCTTATGTCTCTTCCCACTCCAGTTCATCCTTTACTTGGCTGCCAAATTGACCTACCTAAAACACAAGTCTGACCATGTCATCCTCCTACTCAATAAACTTCAGTAGCTCCCTATTGCCTCCACCCTGAACTAGACAAAGATCTCAGGGATTTGGAAATTCTATGCAATCACACTAAGAATGCTGATGGCAGTGTCTATACTGGGAGCCAAGGCAGACTGTTGGATACAGATTCACAGCTTTACAAAGAGCCAGAAAGCGATACCAAGGGAGCCTCTAGAAAACTCCAGTCAAAGGAATTCCAGAACTGTGACCTGCTCTGTTGACACATATTCTCTCTCAGTTCAAGGCCACTTTACCCTGAATTTTGTATATGCTGGTGGGAGAGTGTGTCACAGAATTTTGGGGAGATGTTATGTATCAACTGTTTTAATTGTGCTAACTTAATAAATATCCCTTTCTAAAAGTTAAGTCTGGTGAATAATTGTTATCAACTGAAAATTCATGGCATGAATTCTACTATTTTAAGCTTATGAGTTATACTATGAGAAAGACAACCCTGTAAACATTCAAAGTTATCCCTGGATCCTTAATGAGAGGTATAGCAGCCATGCTCTGGGGACTGGACCTGCAGTGGAGTTGAGGTTGAAAGAGTAGCTCCCAGACTCTCTATTGATGTGTGTGTGTGTGTGCGCGCGCGCGCATGTGCACACATAAGGTGTAGGGTGTTCAGGGAAGGCGAGTACCTCTGGTGTGAGGGCTGCTGAGCCTTTTTCAAGGGCTGCTTCCCACCTTTGGTGCCCACCTGATCCACCTAACTCTCATCTGTGGCTCCAAGAAGCTATTGCATGTGCAGCAGCCATACCACCATAAACCATTTTGGCAAATGGGCTAAACCAGATTGAGGGTAACCAAGGGGTCTCAAAGCTGTCAGCACCAAACATGTGAAGACTTCCTCGGGTGGAATGGGTAGATGGGAACAGTTTGTTCCAATGGCCATGAAGGCAGCGTAAGCAGATACTGTAGAGTGCTTAGAGCTTGGCTAGACATTGAAGATGCTAAGGTCATCTACAGCATCTTGAGCCATCATCAGTTATCTTGACTCTGTCCTGCCACTGGACTGTAATGTCTCTGGAAGAGAAAGTGAGGCCAACAACTTAAATCCAATTTATAAACAAATCAAAAGATATCACCCATACCATTTTACCATTTTTTCAGAGCCAAAGTCTGAACCACTAATGTGAAGTGGTTCCCTATATCTCCACACAGATCAACAATATAGAACATATCCAATTTAATCTAAAAGATATTGAACCAATCACCTCACTAACACTATTGCCTCTCATCCTTGATAACTTCAAATATTATCTTTCTTTAATTTGGGGAGATTTTAAAAAATTCTGAACTTAAACACCAAATAAAATGAATATCTCCATATATGTAGTAGAACAGAAGAAGAGAATTATATATAAAACTGTAAATCTATGTTCATTTTATGTATATAATATATTCCATATGTAACCTGAAAGGTTAACCTACTTATCTGTGCCTCATTCTGGTCCTCCTTCTTTTCCTCCCTATGTATTTTTTTTAAATGCTTCAATGATACTTTTTTCTTTCTTTTTTTGTTCTTTATTTTTTGAGGCAACTTTAACCCTGCTCCCCATTCTTAACCATGTCCCAGTTGAAACAAAAGCCTTGTAACAAATAGGCCTAGTTAAGCAAAATTAACTCCCCCAGTGGCCATATCCAGATGTATATGTCTACATCTTAACCTCTCTATCAGGAGGCAGGTAGCAGGCTTCATCATTGGTTCTCTGAAATTATGGCTGATCATTCAACTGATCAGGGTTCTTAAGTCTTTTGATGATTTTTTCTTTGCAATGTTATCGTCCATTACAATGTTGTTATAGTAGAAATTGTTCTCTTATTCTGCTCACTTCACTCTGCATTGGTTCATAGAAGTCTTCCAAGGTTTCTCTGAAACTTTACCTTTTGTCATTTCTTATATCACAATAATAATCCATTACATTTATATACCATATTTGGTTCAGTCATCATCTAACTGCTGGTAACTTCCATTCCTTCCAATTCTCTGCATTTTAAAAAAATCAGGGGCTATGAATATTTTTGGAACCTGTGACTCCTTTTCCTCTTTCTTTGACATCTTTGGGGTATAAGCCTAACAGAAGAATAAGCCTGTCTTTGGGTCAAAGGGACATACCATCTTTCCATCATCCACATTGATCCCAGAAAGCCACATGAGACTGTTGAATGTCAGTCAGACCAATTTGTCATTCATAGGCCCACTCACCAGAGATTCAGAGAGTGAAGGCAGGTGTTCCAGTCAATCTTGAACCTTATCATCCTGGAATCATCTGGGTACTCACAATCCATCTTAATGAACCCCAGTATGAATAGACCACATTGCCAATATAGATTTAGAAAAGATAACACAAGGATTATCTGGCCCAGTCTTTGCACCACCATATCTGTGAACAAGCACTCCTTCAAACCACCTTCCTTTATCTCTTTAGCCATTAAAAATTGCTTTGGCACTCTTGATTCTAAGGCAAGATATACACCCAGTCTCTGCCCCTCAGCCCCAGAACTTGCCCTATCCCCTAAATCAGTAAAAATGAAGCTCAGCAGAGCCCCTAGCTTTGGACTACAGTTGCCATTCTTTCTTCAAAGTCCTGGGAATGGGATTCACAGATCCTTTATAAAACGTGTAACAATGTCCAGAATTCTTAAGGAGCAAGGGAAGAAAAAGGGCTTTGTGTTAAAAATGACCACTCCATGAAAACCATCTTCAATGTGGTGCCAGCTCACTGGTACACCCTGGTCCTCCAGCCTCTTCTTGTACAACAGTGTATGATCCCGTAGGGTATCAAACTCACAGCTCACAAGCAGGGTCTCTGGGAGTTGGGCAATGATATCATTGTCAGCAATTAGGGGTGAATTCGTCGTCCATAAGATCTGTTTGGTTTCCAAGTAAGCAAGCTCATTAAAAGGGCCAGGTGACATTGGTTGGTAGCCTTTCTCTTTGAACCTCTTAGGTATGTTGTGAACATTTATCCTTTCCTTGTACTTCTCCCACATCTCAGGGGGCACATGAGCACCATTCAGGACAGTGGTTTCCCAAGAGGGGTGGATATCTAAATATTGGAACATACAAGAAAGGAGAGTGTTCCAGCTAAGGAATGGGACTTTTTTGTTCTGTTGAATAGAAGGTAGCTGGAAATTAAATCCCTGGAGATAGGGATAGAGCAGAATCTGAGCTCGTATCTTAGGGAGATCTGGTTGGGTCACGAGGGTTTGGCAAACAGAAGCTGCACTTGACGCTCCAACACTGTCTCCACAGAGGATGACCCGAGATGGATCCACCCCATAGGTTTCCAGGTTTCTCAGAAAGTGTGTTGTAGTAGATATGCAGTCATGTAATGCAGAGGGGTATTTGTGGTCAGGAACCATGCGGTAACTAAAAAGGAATCAAGAGATAAATGGGATTATACCTTGTCACAAAATCACTTTCATGTATATTCAAATGTCTGGATAAAAATACTTTGTTTCACATAAGAATCATAGATTTTCAGAGCTAGAAAGGGCCATAGAGATTGCCGGCTCCTTCATTTTGCAAAGAAGCCAAATAAGGCCCAGAGAGTTAGTGACTCTAAAGCAAGAATTCTTAACCTGGGGTCCATGAACTTTTTTAAAAAAATTTTTTATAACTATATTTTCATGTAATTGGTTTTCTTTGTAATCTTAAGTATATTATTCGTGCATCCAAAAACATTATTCTGAGAAAGGGTCAATAAAATTCACCAAATTAACTAAAGGGTCCGTGACCCAGAAAATATTAAGAATCCTCGCATTAAGGTCACACAACTAGGAAATATGAGAACGAAACAACATAACTTCAAATCCAAATGTTCTTTTCAGTGTACTGTCCCATCAATGAGAACCACTTGTATTTGTTACATGGGAACAGGCAAATAAAGAAGTGTTGACTTAAAAATCATAACTTTGTAGGATGGTATTCATACTTGAAATATGGTTCTAGAAGGGTATGCCTTTTTTTTTCAAAGGAGACAGGATAGTAGCATTGTATTTTAAGAAAATATACTTATGTGAGGAAATCTCGGAGCCAGAGCTAGAGAAATAAGGTGGAAAGCATGCTTAAGATGTTAAAATCATAAATATAGAGCTGGAAGCAACCTTCAAGACCATTTAGGCCAATTCTATCATTTCGAGATAAGGAAACAGGCCTATGAAGCATCAAAAACGGGATATGAAGCTAGCTTTTAGTTGAAGATCAATGGAGTGATAAGCAAAAGTGGTATTTTCATTGCAGAATTCTGAAGACCACCTGGACAGAAAAGGAAAATGGATGAATTCAAGGAACAGATCAAAAATCCATTAGACTTTTAGGAGGCATGGAAGATGCCAGTTATCCATGCATTTTTAAAATTAAATTTTATTTTATTTTCAGATCAACATTTTCTCCCTCCTACCTCTTCATGTCCAAATGATAAAAGGGGAAAAATAAACCCCTGTTACAAACACGTATCATCAAACAAAACAAATTCCTTTCTTAGTCATGCCCACTTAAAATAGTGATTATTTTGTTTCCTCTTTGCCTATGATTATTCCTTCAATTTATTTTTTGTCTTATCACTATAGCTAGTTGTTGAGCTATACCAAATAGTAATGGTAACAATGGACATTCTTGCTTTACCTCAAACTTATTGGAAAATCCTCTAGTTTATCCCCGGTAGAGATAATCTTAACTCTTGGTTTTATATAGATACTATTGATATTAAGGAAAGATCTACTTATTCCTACACTTTCTAGTGTTTTTAACCTAAATGAGCATTGTAACTTTTTCTGATCTGGTGATATAATCATGGTTTTTATTATTCTTGTTACTAATGTGTTCAGTTATATTTAGAGTTTTCCTAGTATTAAAGCAGTCCTGCTTTCTTGATATAAATCCAGCCTGGTCATAGTGTAAAAACTTTACAATGTATTGCTGTAGTCTCTTTTCTAATTTCTTTTTTGAAAATTTTGCATCAATATTCATTAAAGACATCAGTCTTTAGTTTTCTTTCTCTAATTTTTTTCTTTCCCAGGTTTAGGTATCAAGACCATATTTGTATCATAGTAGAAATATGATAGGACTCCCTCTTCTGCTATTTTTTTCAAGCAGTTTATATAGTTTTAGAATTAATTGTTCTTCAACTGTCAAATTGAATTCACTTGCAAATTCATCTGGCCTCAGATTTTTTTGTTTAGAAGTTCATTTATGGTTTATTTAGTTGTTTTTTTCTCTCTAAGATATAGTTATATCTTCTATTTCTTGTTCTATTCATTTTGGAATTTTATAGTTTTATAAATATCCATCCATTTCACTGAGATTGTCAGTTTTGTTGGCACATACGATTGAACAAAATAGTTCCTAACAATTTCTTTTATTTCTTCTTCATTGTTTATAAATTGACTTTTATTTTCATTTTTGATACTAGTAATTTGACTTTCTTCCTTTTTAAAAAAATCAAGTTAGCTAATGTATATATTTTATTGATTTTTGCAAAAACAACTAGTTTTATTTATTCATTCAATGACTTTTTACTTTAAATGTCACCAATCTCTTTGATTTTTAGTATTTTATTTATTTTACTTATTAAAATAAGTTTTGTTTCATTTGTGTATTTCCCACCACTTTATTAAGAATTTGGTGTTTAATTGGAAATATTTAATTTGTTGTTTTTCTAGAATTTTTTTAGTTGCTTCCCTAATTCACTGATTTGTTCTTTCTCTCTTTTACTCATGAAAATAAAAATTAAAAATATTGATTTCCCTCCAAGTACTATTTTGGCTATATTCTAAAATTTTGGTCCTGACCCTGGGCAATGTACTGAGAAAGGAAAAGGTTTTGAAGCATACAGTAGCAACATGACTCTGAAACCTGCAGAGGAATAACGAGATCAAGAATTTCAGATCAAGGAGAACCTACAGTTCTGTTACACTGAACTGACACTGTTTTCCCGCTGGCTATTTGTGACTGAGTCCAGCAATATTAAGCTGTTGTCAGATCAAAACCTAGATCAGGTACTTACAGAGCTAAGAGTAAGGGAACAACAATCACGTTGTACCCTAAGTCAGACCATTTGGGGAGGGCTTAAAGCTTTCAAGGCCCCAGCCTGAGCAGTCCCTGAGGTCTTGAACACAATACTCAAAACCTCCAAGAAAATAGCATCAAGGCCTGCCTAGACCTTCCCTACAGAAGGGCGGAGCTCTGGAAAACCAGGCTTTGATAAAGTTCATTGGGATTCAAATGGAACTACCTGACTATGCCTTTAAACCCAAATCACTCTGGCTCTCACTGATTGGCCAATAATAGGCCCCAACACAATTCTCACTTGCTCACTGTTTGGGTTTTGATGGCTGAAGGTAAGTGTAAGTAGCAATTGTTTCTGCTCTGTCCAGAAACTCTGAGGGTCTTCCCTTCCCAAACTGATTCTTTTGGGAAGGCAAACTATGCCAAACTATCCCAAACTTAATTCTTACCTGGTCTTTAACTACTGAATGGGTATTGCCTCAGACAAACTGAGACCTGGGAAAAACCTTAGTTTAAAAAGGTCACGGCACCCCCCACTGCATCCTCAGTCATCACCAGGCATCTTGACCTATGTCTTGACACTGGAATTCAATGATTCTGGAGGACAGAGTGGGGCTGATGACTTTTTAGAGTTCCACCTCACTTAAAATCCAATTCACTTGCAAGTCAAGACATCACCCTCCTGATGTCATTGGTCCTCTTTGAGAGCAAAGGGTGAACAACAACAATAGCCCTAACATCAGGACTGAGTTCAGGAATTAAACTGGAAGAATGGTAAGAAAAAAAAATCCCACCAGAACAACATCATGACAGGGACACTGAAAACAAAAACCCAGAAGTAGAGAAAGACTCTAAAACATCTACAAGCAAAGCTTCAAAGAAAAGCATTTTTAACACAGATTCAACTAGAATTCCTGGAAGAGGTGAAGCAAGAGTAAAAAAAGGTGTTTTTATGAGTGAAATGAGAGAGTTAGAGGTAAAACTGGGAAAAGAAATGAGAGTTCTAGAAGAAAGAATTTTTGTTCAGTAAGTTCAACTGTGACCAACCCTTCATGATCTCATTTGAGATTTTCTTGGCAAAGATAGTGGAGTGGTTTGCCATTTCCTTCTCCAGTGGATCCTTTTTGTCAGGCAATCAGAGGTTAAGTAATTTTCCCACAGTCATGTAGCCAGAAAGTGTCTGAGGCTAGATTTGAACTTAGGTCTTCCTGATTTCAGGTCTAGTACTCTACTGAGCCACTGGCTGCCTTTTATGGAAGAAAGAATAGGAAATGGAATTAACAACTTTTGGCACAAAAAGTAAAAAACCTTGCCCAAGCAACAAACCATCTGAAAATTGGAACTGACCAAATAGAAGCCAATGACACCGTAAGACAACAAGAAATGTTTTTTAAAAGTCAAAAGCTGAAAAAAATGGAAAAAATATAAAGTATCTTCTTAAGCAAAAATAACTGGCTTAGAAATTATTTGGATTTAATTCCAATACTATATAAGTTGCTTGAAAATTAGAAAAGAAGGGATCTTATGCAATTCCTATGACACAAATGTGGTCACGATATCTAAACTGCAATGCCCTTTCCTGTTAAAACCATGAATGTTACAAGCATAAGAAAGTGTATTAATTAATGTAACTTTCCTTAAAACAATAGGTAGTATCAATATAAAATCAAGAGCCAGAAACATAAGTTCAGACCTACTGTCCATTATTACCATTACTATTCAGTATAGTGTTAGAACAGCTAAAAAATGACTCAACAACAACCAGATGCTAGAAATGTTAATTATAGCAATAAGACAAGAAAAAGAAATTGAAGGAATAAGCACAGTCAAAGAGGAAATAAAATTCACTTTTCATAGATGACATGCTAGTTTAGTTTAGAGAACTTTAGATAGTCAACTAAAAAACTAATCGAAAGAATGAACAACTTTAGTAAAATTGCAGAATATAATATAAATCCACATAAACCCTCTGCAATTCTGTATATTGATGATAAAATTCAGTAGGAAGACATAGAGAAATTCCATTTAAAATAACTATGGAGTGAATAAACTGCTTGGGATTCTACCTTCCAAGAAACAAACACAGGAATCATCTGACCAAAACTGAAAAGCTCTCTTTACATAAATAAAGACAGGTCTAAATAAGTGGAGAAATATTAATTGCTTATAAAAATTATAATATTACCCAACTTGAATTACTTATTCAGTGCCATAACATTCAAACTAGTAAAAGATTACTTCATAGGGCTAGAAAAGAATCCTGATTCATCTGGAAGAATGAAAAGACAAGAATATCAAGGGAATTAATGAAAAAGTGAGAGAAGAAAGGAGGCCTAGCAGGACCAGATTTCAAACTATGCTACAAAGCCATAAACATCAAAACATTTTGGTACTGATTGAGAAATATAATTAGTGTAACCAATTAATTACGTGATAGAAAAAAATGAACACATTAACTTAGTGTTTGATAAACTCCAGGATCTCAGCTCTTGGGGTAAGAACTTAATTCAACACAAACTGTTGATGGGACTGACTCAAGATGATGGAGTGAAAGTTCACAACTTTCAAACCTTCCTTTTCTATAAAACCACCAGAGAAAACATCAACCCAAGTTCTAAGTTGGAAAGTCTATTACTAGTCATAGCACATCATTTTTCCAGACTACGGCAGCTTAGGAAGCAAAAAGAGAAGTTTGCAGATGTTGGCGTAGAGACTGGCCGGGATCGCGGCACAGCAGAAGTGACACCTATGGGGATGTAGTACTAAACTGTGGCAGTGGCAACACCCAAGGTCAGTAAGGGGACTGAATACCTGGTCAGAAAAAGATCCTAGGAGTTCCCTGTAATAGCACTTAGTGCAGAATCAGGTTCATTTGTTAGATTCATAGTGCCTTTACCCAGTTATAAGGTAGAAAGGAGCACTTGTGGTCACCAGGGAGCAGGGGTCCTACCTCTGTAAGGATAGAGTACAGACCAGGAGGGCAGTAAACCTCTCTGCATCAGACCTTGGAAGTAACCCAAAAATTACTGGCCCCCAGACTGAGCTGTGAAAGCAGCAGAAGATCATAAAAATCAGCTCAGATAAGTCATTCCCCCTGCAGAGGTGAGCAAAGCTCAACACTAACAAAAAGTCCAAAGTCAAGAAGTAGGCTGGAAAAATGAAGACAACCAAAAACAAAATAATAATCTGATGATAAAACACCACCACGGTAATAGGGAAACTCAAGACACAAACTCAGAAGAATAAAATGACATTAAAAGATCTACAAGCAAAGATTCAAGGAAAAATGCAGTTTGGACAACAATTTGGTACTGGATAAGTAAAAGAGTGATTAATTAATGGAATAGATTAGGTACACAATATATAGAAGCAAATGAGCACATTAACCTAGTGTTTGATAACCCTAAGATACCTGCTATTCAGGCAAAAACTAACCATTGAACAAAAACTGCTAGGAAAAATGGAAAGATAGAAAGTGGGCATTGATCAATATCTCACACCATGCATCAAAATAAGCTCAACATAGGTACATGGTTTAGACATAAAGAGTGATATCACATAAGCATGGTAGTGGAACATAGAAAAAAATTACCTGTCAGATCTATGGATGGGGGAACAATTTGTGACCAAACAAGATATCAGAGAGATATTCATGAGAGGTAAGATAGATAATTTTCATTGCATTACATTTTAAAAGGTTTTGCAGAAGCAAAATCAATACAGCCAAGTTTAGAAGGAAAGCAGGAAATTGGGAGGAAAAAATTTATCACAAGTTTCTTCTGATAAAGGTCTCATTTATCAATTATATAGGAAACTAAGCCAAATTTATAAAAATAAGAGCCATTCCCAATTGACAAATGGTCAAAAAATGTAAACGGGGAGTTCTCAGAAGAAGATATCAAATCTATCAATAGTCATATAAAAATGATCAAAATCACTAATAATTAGAGAAATGTAAACTAAAAACAACTCTGAGGTTACCCCTCACCCCTACCAGATTGGCTGAGATGACAGAAAAGGAAAATGAGCAATGCTGGAGGAGAACTGGAAAAATAGTTACATTAATAACCTTTAGAGTTGTAAATTAATCCAAACATTCTGGAAAACAATTTAAAACTATACCTAAAGGGCTTTTAAAAACAACAACAAAAACAATAACTATGCATACCTTTTTGCTCAGCAATACCACCACTAGGTCCAACTCCCAAAGAAATTAAAGGGAAAGGAACCATACGCACAAAAAATATTTATAGCAGTTCTTTTTGTGGTAGCAAAGACTTGAGCACTGGGGAATTGCCCATCGCTTGAGGAACAGCTGAACAAGTTATTATATGTGGTAGAGATATAATACTATTGTGATGTATGATGAAAGGAACACTTTCAGAAAAACTTTGGAAGATTTGTATCAACGGATCCAAAATGAAATGAGAACCAGGAGAACGATTTCTACAATAACAACTACATTATAAAGATGAGCAATTTTGAAAGATTGCTCACGCAATGATCAAACACAAATCCAAATGACTCCTGAAGAAACATGTTATACACCTCCAGATAGAAAGTTTTGGATTCAGAGTGATGATTAAAGCATATCTGGGAGGGGGAGTGGGCAAAACTAATGCAAGAATTTGTTTTCCTTAGCTATATATATTATGTAAATATGTACATACACGCATATATTTGTATATATATGTGTGTGTGTGTGTGTGTGTGTGTGTGTGTGTGTGTATTTATGTATATGCATACACATATTTGTTCCTGGTTTTGATTTTCTTGGATTTTGGACTTTGGAACTGAAAAATAAAATAGGAGGGGACTCTGAGAAGACAGGCAGAGTAGGTCAGAAAATTGTAAGCTCTCAAGATTTTCCCCCATAAAAAAGATAAAATAGTGCCTCAGGGCAAACATAGAATAGTAAAAATAAATAAGAGTAGAGGTATAACAGGGGTTCACAATCTGTGAAGATTTGAAGAAAAATCCCAGCATGAGGTTTTGTCCATTTAAAAAACAAGCAGCAAGCCCTGGACCTAACTGGGTTGGGAGGCTGCCTGAGCCCCAGCCATGGGAACTTTTACCTCTGTGACAGTGAGGGGAGTTGGGTGTCTAAGCTGGAAAGATTGAGGGAACCTTTGCTGATAAGAATGCCAGACCCAGATGTGCTGCAGAGACACTTCAGGGGTGAGAAGGAACCAGCACATGCCCAGTGAGTGTAGAAGCATTGGGTTGGGGATGCTGCTGGCTGTGGGCACTTATAGGAGGTTGGAGGTCCTGGTTTGGGTTCAAGGTCAGAGGGGAGAACTGAAGGAGGATTTGAGGCCAGAGGCACCATCCTCCATACCCCAAGACTAGAGGTGATTATAGAAACTAAGTTACCACCATTTTTTTCTTTAATGCACAGGCAAAGGAGAAAGAATCCAACCCTAGAAAGTTACTATGGAAATGGAGAAGACCAGGGTTCATCTTCAGAGGAGGATACTGAAACAAAGAAACCCTCTTCTGCCCAAAAGAGTAACATGAAATGGTCACCTGCCCCCAAAGAATTCATAGAAGAACTTTTAAAAGACTTTAAAAACCAAATGAAAGAAGGGGGGGGGAGCCAAGATGGCGGCGTAGCAGCAGCAACATATCGCAGCTCTCACATTGCCACCCCAAAATACCCATAAAACAGTACTCTAAACCAATCCTAGAACTCCAAAACGCCCACAAAGATACTTCCCACTAAAGTCAGCTCGGCTACGAGGAAACATATCAGCACTGCAAACCAAAACGAGCCTGCCCTGAAGCCGCGGCTGTGCCCTGGGGGCGGCTGGACGGGAGGAGAGGAGGAGCCTCTCAGGTGAGTGGATTAGCAGCAGCTGCGAGTGGGGATTGTGAAAGGGGGAGATAAGCAGTCCCATGAAAGCCCTCCAGAGCAGAAAAGCAAAAGGCAGAAGTTTTGCGCCCTTCTCTGCATTGTAGCTTCCCGCCCACGGCCTGCAGACAGCAGGGGGACTTAGTGATTGTTCTCAGGCCAGTGCTCTCGCTTTGAGCGGCCTGGATCCGGATCGCCGTCTTGGGCCTCCGTCTTGGAGTCTTCATTATCCAGTTAGCCAGAAGTAATTAGGAAGAGTCCCAGCATCTTCCTGAGAGCTACGGCAGCTGGGAGGACCCCAGCGATTTGGGACAGAGCTTTCCCTTCTGGAAGCAGAGCCCCACAGAGATTTCAAAAAAAAATCGTGGTCTGAAGAACCATGAGTAAGAATAAGCATAAGAACAAAGTAAGAACAGCTCCCAAACCCTTGATTCCTTCTTTGGGGAAAAGAAAGATCATGGGAGA
>CM053582.1:97353511-97373428 GCA_028627135.1 Pseudochirops cupreus
TGAATTGGATTTAAATGAGGCAGAGTTGCACAAAGTTGACAGCTTCACACTCCTTCAGAGTTATCAAAGTCCAATGGCAAGACAAAAGTCAAGACAAGTGGCAGTGACCCAGGATGCAGTGAATGCCCCTGGCATCTTCGACATCCAGGCAAGCTCTAAGCTCTCCACAGAGCCTACTTAATGGCCATTGGAATAAAATGTTCTCACCTACTCATGCTTCTGAGGGACGTCTTCATATATTTGGGGGTGGACATCCCCTTAATCACCAGAGGGTCTGAGGCCTGATGGTTACCCCCAACCTGGTTTAGCCCATATGCCAGAAAAGGTTTTACCAGAGTATGGCCACTGGATATGCTGCAGCTTCTTGGAGCCACAGTTGAGAGTTGTGTGAATAGTGGACACCCTAAGTGGAGGAGTAGCCTTGGTGCTGTGGGATGTTGGGGGGGATGGGGGGGTGACTGCAGCTCTGGTGTAACTGTTCCCCAAATCAGCCAGTAAGTGTTTATTAAGCAAGCACTATACAAAGGGCTGAGAACACAAAGAAAGGTAAAAGATAGTCCCTGCCCTCCAGGAGCTCCCAGTCTAATGGGAGAAATAACAATGTACGAGCTATAGATAAGATAAATAGGAAATAATCTGAGGGAAAACCTTGGAATTAGGAGGAATCTGGGAAGGCTTCCCATAGAAGGGGGGATTTTAACTGGGGCTTAAAGGAAGTCAGGAAAGTAAGTAGGGCAGAGACGAGGAGGGAGAGCATTTCAGGCATGGAGGACTTCCAGAGGAAGTGCCCAGAGCTGAGAGGTGGAGGGTCTTGTTAGGGTAACAAATGACGGTGCTGAGGAAAAGTCATATATAAAGAACACTCCTCTGCAGGCCAATGGACTCCACCAGGGGCTAGAACCCCATCTTGCAGGAGAGAAGCAGCAGCTATGGGAGCCTAATGAAGGATCAGGGCAGAGCCACCTCCAGGATTCCTGGAGCCAGAGACAGCATTGGACTCAAAGAGAATGGGAACCAAGGGCAGGGACTGACCAGATGCAAACCAATACTGCTAGGAGCTAATGATGGAAGCAACAGGAGTGCTGGATATTCAAACATGCAGGGCCATCAGACACCTCTGTTTCCCCTTGCTCCTTACCAAAAGCTAACCAATGTGGAACCGAATCTTGTAAATTAAAAGTAAATAAACAAGTCATTTAAAAGAAAAAAAAATGAGGCAACAGAAAAAAATAATAAAAATGTTACATGCCAAAAAAAAAAAAAGCTAACCTAGCCTAGGGAGGCTGCCACCTATTCCCTGTGGCTGGCTGTCAGGCCATGTCTTTCCCACTTTGTTGGGAAGCAGGAGGAAGAAGAAAGGAGGAAAGTAGAGAAACCAAGTAGCACCTCCCTTTGACAACCTGCAGATGGAAGCTTATGGCTTGAAACAATTGTTTCCCTCTTTTTTTTTTTAACCTTAAAGCTGCTAATTCAACCATGTGTTCTTTTAACAAGAGCTAGCATTAGGATGGCTAGGTGGCACAGTGAATAGAGCACCAGCCCTGGAGTCAGGAAAACCTGAGTTCAAATCCAGCCTCAGACACTTAACACTTACAAGCCATGTGACCTTGGGCAAGTCACTTAACCCCAAATGCCCTGCCCTCCCCACTTCAAAAATAAAACCACAACAACAGAAATAATAGCCAGCATTTATGTAGCACTTTGAGGTCCATAAAGTGCTTTACAAATCTTTCACTGTGCTTTGTGTCCAAGCACATAGAATGTGAGGTGTGAGAGGGAGAAAAGAGAGCTCAGCCTCCAAGAAACAAGTGATGTTTTCCTCAATAAGTCAAGGTGTGGCCCAGAGACAGTGAGAGCGGAGAGAAAGAGGGTGTGTTTTTGCTATTTTGAAGTCAGTTTCCTTGAGTTCAATGAATCCAAGACCTATGTAGCCCTGGTCTCTCCTGAGCGGCAGTCCCACACTCTGGGGTACCCTGAGCCAGGTGTCCTTAGACATCACAAACTCAAAGTGTCCAAAGCTGAACTCGCTTTCTCATCCCACAAACCCTCACCTCTTCCACAGTTCCCTATTGCTGAGAGCACCACCAGCTCCCAGTCACCCTGGCTCACAAGAGCGGCCCATCTGCATCTCCTCATTTTCACTCTGCTCATATAACATATTCAGTCAGTTGTCAAATCTGGTCACTTGTACCTTCACACTATCTCTTGCATTCATCCCTTCCCCTCCACTCTTACAGCCACAGCCCTATTCAGGCCCTTAGCACATCTTACTTGGACTATGAATAGTGTACTTCATGATTTCCAGGTGATGCAGTGAACAGGCCACCTGGCCTGAGGTCAGGAAGACTTGAGTTCAAATTTGGTCTCAGACATTTACTTAATTCTGTGACCCTGGACAAGTCATTTAACTTTTACTAGCCTCAGTTTCCTCATCTGTAAAACGAGGCTGATAATAGCACCTACCCCCCAGGGTTGTTGTGAGGATCAAATGAGATGGGAATTGTAAAGAGTTTAGCACAGTGCCTGACAAAGAGTAAGCACTACAATGTTTTTATAAAAAGTTTCTCCCCTCTAGTCCATGTTCTACCACCTACCAAAGTGATTCTCCTAAAGCATGGGGTTGGCTATATCAGCCCCCTCTGCAAGAAACAACAATGACCCCCTATTACCTCCAAGATCAAATACAAAATCTTATTGGCATTTAAAGTTCTTCATAACCCAGCGTCTTAAACTTTTCTTCACTCCTGGAACTCCACAATCCAGTGACATGGATCTCCTTGTCATTCCTCAAATACGACATTCCATATCTGACTCCCTGCTTTTGTACTGGCTGGAATGTTCCCTTCCTCACCCCTACCTGTTAGCTTCTTTTCTTATCTTGAATATTCTGATCAAATCCAAGTTTTTGTACAAGACCTTTTTCCTGGTCCTCCAAGCTGCTCATGCCCTCCCCCAAAGTAGCCACTCTCTCTACTCGCCCCCATCTACTCTGAATATACCTTATATTTACCTACTTCCTTGCATGTTGTCCCACCCATTAGAACATGAGCTTCCTGACGGCAGTGACTAATTTGCCTTTCCGCAGTGATTATCTGCCTTATAGCAAGCACTTAAAAAATGCTTGTTGACTGACTGACCAACTGATTTTTTCAGAACATATACAGTTATCCCTTCCACATCAAAAGGATTGGGGGATGGCAACCCCAATGATCAGGAAAATCTGCATAAAAATTTTAACCCTCTCTTTTTGCCGGAGAAGTATGAATTATTATGGTATTGAAAGATAAAAATGCTGGTATTCTATAATACTATATATATATATATATATATATGTATATATATATATATATATATATATACACATGTTATGCATTTCTGAGTTTCTAAACTTTTTCTGTCATCTGCTAGCATTCATATGCTGTCTACAACTTCTGAAAAACTCCCCCAAAATTCCCATTTAATTTCATATGCCAATATATCAAAACCACAATGGGAAAATCATAGTGTGGGAGGGATAACTGTAATGTCTAACTGTGTGTTCATGTTGTTGCCCCCTGGAAAAATTTTTTTTTCTTTTTTTAACTTGAACCTAGTATGTGAAAAGCTAGATAAAGGACTCACATGTTGTGGGAAGCATTTTTGCCACTTTTGCTGCTATTAGCTTCAAGAAACACTCAGAGCCCAGATGCACCAATTCAGGGTGCACACATAGATAGGCCCCCACGGTGTGGGAGGCTATTGTCCACCAAGTGGTGCTAGACTCAAACACCAGTCTCAGGATCTCCTCAAACAGGTATGCTGGGACCTTTAAAAGTTACTGTGCTTTCAAGAGGCAAGAAAGAAAAACTCGTCAACTTCTGTTTCAGCCTAACAACAGAATTAAGAGGAGTTTAGGAAGGCTTCTTGTAGAAGGCTTCTTGGATTTTAGCTGGGACTTGAAGAAAGCCAGGAGAGCCAAGAAATGGAGAAGGAGAAAGAGAGCATTTCAGGCATGGGGGACCACCAGAAAAAATGTTGGGAGCTGAAAGATGGGTTATCTTGTTACAGAAACAGCAAGGAGACCAGTGTCACTTGATTGAAGAGCACATGCAAGGGAATAAGATGTAAGAAGACTGGAAAGATAGAAGCACTAGAAAGACTTTCAATGCCAAGCTGAGAATTTTGTATTTATTTATGAAGGAGATTGAGGTTAAGGTTAAAGATGATGAGTTCAGTTTGTGGCATGTTAAGCCTAAGATATCTATGATATATCAAGTTCAAGATGTTCAGTAGGCAATTAGAGATCCAATACTGGAGGTCAGTAGACAGGTTAAGGCTGAACAAATAAATCTGGGAATCATGGAGATGATAGTTGAATCAATGGGAGGTACTGAGATCACCAAGTAAAAGAATAAAGAAGGAGAAGAGATAAGGACCCAGGCTGGAGCCTTGAGAGACAGATATGACCTGGATGAAGATCCAACAAAGGAGACTGAGAAAAGAATAAGGCAGAAAAATAAGATGTAGCACCAATAGAGAGCAGTGTAATAAAAACCTAGAGAGAAGAGTGTAATCAATGATGTCAAAGGCAGCTAAGAGGTCAAGAAGGATGAGGATTGAGAAAAAAGCAATTACATTTGGCAATTAAGGCAGGAGTCAAGATGGCAGAGTAGCAAGAAGGAGTTCAATGAGAAACTCCCACCCCAAAAGAAAAGTTCCTCCAAACAGATTTAGAAAATGCAACAGACTGAACCCTGATAAGGAAATTCAGGAAAGTCACTCATTTTTCTAACCTAAGTCAGCATGGGGAAACAAACAGATCAAGAGACATGAGGGATGGGGACTAGTATGGAGCATGGCATGCATGCAGCATGCCAGGACCCAGAGAAAGACTGTGAAATGAGGCAAGAAGGGGCCCCAGATCCATACTAGGCACATGTGTGAACTGACAGCTTTGTTGCCCTCTACCTAGCTCTGAGTCACAGATCCAGAATGGACTAAGGGACTGGCACCCACCACCACCACCACCACTACCTCCAGTGGTCTGAGGCTCTGGGTGGTATACTGAGAGAGGCAAGCTCAGAAGCAAGAAATAGTAGTGTGACTCAGGCTCCGTAAGAAGAACTATCAGGTCCAGCCTTCAGCCTAGTCTGAAATCTGTAAAGGAAAAAAAAGGACAGGAATACCAGACCAAAGGAATATCTGCAATTCTATAACTGAGCAAACAGAACTTCCCAGCTGTCTAAAGGTGATTGAGTCCAGCAGGAGTCAGCTGTTTCTCAGAAATAAGCCCAGGTCAGAAACTTGCAGAGCTCAGACAAGGAAGGCAGCAATCAGACCTGGATCGAACCACTTTAGGAGCACTGAAAGCTTGCAGATCTCCAGACTGAGATGTCCCTGAGATCTTGGAACAGCACAACACTCAATACCACCAAGAAAGCAATGATAGGACCAGCCCAGACTTTCCCTCCAGGAGTGCACAGAGCCTGGCCCTAACATCAAATTCAAAGTTCTGAAGTAAGCTAGAAGAATAAGCAAGCAGAAAAGAACCCCATAGAAAGCTACTGTGGTGATAGGGATTCTCAAGACACAAACCCAGAAGAGAATGGCTCAAAAACATCTACAAACTAAACCTACAAGAAAAACACAACTTTGTGTTTTGGAATTAGAATTCCTGAGGTCAAGACATGGAGCAATAATTTTTTTTTTCAAGAGAAGTAGAAAATGTTTTTCAATGAAATGAGAGTGCTAAAGGAATATATTGGGTGGGTGGGGGGAAGTTTTGCAGCCTGGCACAAAAAATACAAAATCTTGCCCCTGCAACAAGATCCTTGAAAATTAGAGTGAACCAAACAGAAGCGACTGACTCCATGAGACAAGAAGAAATATTAAAAACAGTCAAAAGACTGAAAAATAGAAGGAAATGACCCAGAAAACAGATCAAGGAGAAGAAATTTAAGAATCAGTACACTATCTAAATGCCATGACCAAAAAAAAGAAGCATCATTATTAAAGAAATCTTAAAATAAGACTGCCCAGATCTCTTAGAACAAAATGGAAATAGAATCCACTGGTCACTTCCTAAAAGAGACACTTAATTGAAAAATTTGAAGAATACGTTAGCCAAAATCAGATCTTCCAGGTCAAAGAAAAAACTTTGCAAACAACTAGGATACAAGAATTCAAGTACCAAGGAGCTACAGACAGGATCACACATAATTTAGCAGTTACCACTATAAAGGAGTGGATATCTTAGAATGTGATATTCTAGAAGGCTTATGGGCTTACAATTAATAATTACCCAGAGAAATGGAGTACAATGCTACAGTACTACAGGGCTGGGGGAAGAGGCGGGGGGGAGAGGATGGACCTTTAATGGTGGACTTCCAAGCAATCCTGATGAAAAGACCAGAGCAGTATAGAAACTTCGAGGTTCAAACACAAGAGTTAAGAGAAATATAAAAAGTAAACATGAATGAACAATGATGAGATACTGAACAGTGATAAACTGCTAACATTCAAACATAGGGAGACAAACTATCATCACCAGGGGTCAGAGAGGAGATCTAATTAGATAAGGGGCCTGGAATTGGTTCTATTATGTATTAATTATCTTAAAAGAAGAATGAAAAGGAAGAGGAAGAAAAATACACTGAAGGGTGTGGTTTAGAAGGTTAGGGAAAACTTATCTCCCATGATCAGGGTGCACAAGGATTATGCAAAAAAGGATGAGGGGGCATGTAGGCACTTGAACTTCACTGTTATCCAAAGTGGTCAAAGGAGGGAAGATATACGTAAGCAGTTGGGTACGGGAATATGTATTCACTCAATAGTGAAATAGGAGGGAAAGTGAAGAAGGGGGAATTAGAGGGAAGGTAGATTAAGGGTGGGATTAGTCCTAAGCAAAACAAACAAAAATATTTGTACATTTTTTTGAAGTAGCACAGTTACAAAATCTGAGGGAATGTCCTTCAATTAGGGAATAGATGGGCAAATTATGGCATGTAAATGTGATAGCGTACTCTTGTGCTATAAGAAATGATAAAGGAGATGGTTTCAGAGAAACTTAGGAAGACATATATGAACTGATGCAGAGTGAAGTGTACAGAACCAGAAGAACACTTTACGCCAGGATAACCATATGGCAAAGAAAAACAACTGAAAGAACTGAGAACTCTGATCACTGTAACGAACATTCACAAGTCCAGAGGACTAATGATTAAACATGCCAGACTGCACAGCGGGTAGTGCGCAGAGCCTGGAGTCAGGAAGACCTGAGGTCAGGTCCAGCCCCTTGCTTACTGTGTGGCCCTGGGCAAGCCACTTAACCTCTGTTTGCCCCAATTTCCCCATCTGCAAAGTGAGGATAATAGCACCTACCTCCCAGCGTTGTCGTGAAGACCAAATAAGATAATAATTTTAAAGTGCTTAACCATAGTTCCTTAGACATAGTAAGTCCTTTATAAATGTTAGCTATTATCATCATTGCTACTACTATTATCATGCTGCCCACCTTTGGATAGAGAGATGAATGACTCAGAGCATGAGACATACACACACACACACACATACATACATATATACCTGTATATACATATACATATATATACACACATATATGTGTGTATATATATGTGTGTGTATGTGTATACATACAAATATACATATGTATTTGAATATGATCAATGCAAAAATTTGTTTCACTTAAACATACAAATTTGTAAGAGGAGCTTTGTTTTTTCTTTGTTCTCATTAGAACTAGGGATAGGAAGAGAATGTGGATTTTGATGATGGAAGAAAATAATTTTTTTAAACTGCAGTTAAGGGATCATTGATACTAAACTAGAACTTCTGGGTCACATGAACAACATGATGGAGGACTAAACATTTTCTCTAATCTCCATGACCTTTCAGACCTCTCTGAAACGGAAATGATGTGCCAAAGATGAAGCAACTTCAACCACCTCCATGGTCTGACACCCAGAATCCAAAAGAAGCTAAAAAAAAAAATCATAAATGTATTACAAATACTGACCCTGAGCACACTCAGCACTTCTCCCTTGCCTTCCATGCTCTCAGCAGTGAGGTTGCACTAGCAGACATAAGGACATGTCACAGGCTCACAACAAAATTCATCACTATATCCAAGTCCTAACTATGCCTTCCAAATGCCATGGAAAACCTTACTCCAGGTTGCAGAAGTTTGTTTAGGCATTGACAGACAGCCTGGCCATAGCCTTTCAGGAGCAAAAGCTTGCTGGATTGAAAATCCATGGTGCCAGTGCTATAATACTCTGACCTGCTGTTGCCAGGGAAAACAGTACTGCAAAATTCTGAACTGCCAGTCCTGGGTAAACAGGCTTTGAACTGCTGATACCAGGTCAGAGATCTGAGAAGCAGAGAGAGTGAGATAGGTCACCAGGACAGAATACCATGTGTGTTAACATGGGGTGCACACTCCACCAAGCCTCAGGAAAAGAGCATAGCATCCAACTAGGACCAGTTCTGATCACCCACAAGTAAGTTAGGGCAGAAATACAGGTTAGTGAACCATAAATTTCCCAGGCTGGGAGAAAAATGAGATGCTTTGAGATACAGCCCCCAAGGAAACCACAATCAGAAGGGAAGGAGTCAAAAAGTAAATAATAGGGGAAATAATGGGGGATGGGGCTGAAATTACAAAAGATTTCAGGAAGAGGAAAACTCAAAGATGTTGAACATAAATTGATAAGTTGACAGGAAAAACAGTAACTACAGAAAGAAACATGGCTTTCATATCTAGTCAACAGCTTCAGTCATCTATAAATAAATATTTCAAAACCATAGAAGATGCTCTAACTACTTGATGAGACAGAGGACTCTGTGATTGTCATGGAACAATCTGCCTTTACAGAGATGAATAATGAAGGCATCTTTGAACCTCTGGGAGATAACCCCCTCTTGCCATATAACCTGGAAAATTTCAGTCAGCTTTTGTATGAGCAATGGACCCCCTAACTTGTAAATCTCAGCTAGAATAGAACAAAGCACCAAGTGCTTTGCAACACAAAAGGAGCCTAATGACATTCAAAACCTCTTCTTCAGCTGGAACTTATGCTAGGAAGGGATTGACTTCAGCCTGAGGTAAAAAGTCAGTGGCCTCAGTATTGATTGACGATGGTTTTTTGAGAACACTATGGAAGTGTTCAGCCCATCTCTCTAGGATCATATCCTTATCACTAATCAATGTGGCTCCATTAGCACTGAGTAGATGAGATGCACCATAGGTCTTTGACCCATAAATAACCTTCAGGGCATCCTAAAAGTGCTTTGGATTGTTACTATCAGCATAAAACTGAATTTTATCAGCCTTCTTACTGAGCCAAGAATCCTGCATCTCTCTAAGCTTTGATTGTACTTTACTTTTGATGGAACTAAATGTTGCCTTCTTGAGGATGGATGAACTATCCTACTGGTAAATCCTGTGGAGTTCTTGTTTTTCATTTAGCAACTTCTTAATTTCTCCATCATTTTCATCAAACCAGTCTTGGTGTTGGTGAGTATTCTGACCCAGATGAACAAATGCAGTGCTATACATCAAATCTCTGAAAGGTGTCCACTCCTTTTCTGCTCCACTGTTGTCAACTGTGTGTTGGCTCAATTTTCCCTCCAAGTTAGCAACAAACTTTTCCAGGTCAGAGAAGAGCTCTAATCTCTTGACATTAATTCTTCTGGTACTCAGATTTCCTTGGGGATGCTCTTGCTGAATGTGAATATTTAACTTGGAGAGGATGAGTCTATGATCAGTCCAGCACTCTGCACCACACATTGACTTTGTTTTTCTCATATCCTGTCTGTCTTTTCTCCTTACAGTCACATAGTCTATTAAATGCCAATATTTGTTGTGAGGGTACATCCATGAAGTTTTATTGCATTTAGGTAAATGGAAGACAGTGTTGGTGATGAGAAGGTAATGAGTTGCACAAATCTTCAGTAGTAAGTGATCATTGTTGTTGCTATTTCCAACTCCATTCCTCGCTAGGACTCCCTGCCAAGTCTGGTAGTCTGAGCATACTCTAGCATTAAAGTCACCCAGAATTATAAGCTTATCTTCTTTTGGCACATTGATGATAAAGGTCTCCAGGTCTTTAAATAACTTTTCTTTGACCTCATCAGGGCTCATCATGGTGGGAGCATAGGCACTGATATTTTCCTGCAAGTGACAATTGCATTGTCATGAGCCTGTCATTCACTTCTTTTGGTAGACATACAAGTTTGTTGATTAGATTAGTTTTGATTGCAAAACCTTCACCAGCTTCACAGCACTCCCCTTCACTGTGACCACTCCAGAAAAAAACGTTTATCCAGCTCCAGCTTCAGTAAGCTGGCCTTTATTTGCCAGCATTGATTTACTCAGGGCTGCTATTTGAATGTGATACCTGCAACATGTGATCTCTTGCAACAAGAACTATTTGTCTTTCAAGTCTACTGTATTTTGTGCTGTCTGTAAGTGTGCATACATTCCATGTACCAGTGGTGAGTAGAATCATCTTTGCAGAAGTTTTTGTACATTTGTGTGTGTGTGTGTGTGTGTGTGTGTGTGTGTGTGTTTCAACCACAGGTCAGAGTTGGGTGGATCAGGTGGACACTGAAGGTGGAAAGCAGCCTGAAAAATGGCTCAACAATCCTCACACCAGAGGTATTAGTCTTCCCTGAACACACCCTACACCCCAGGAGAGAATGGAATGAGTTCTGAAGGGCAATAGAACTCATGATGGAGCCCAGGATGACCTATCCTGCAAATCTCAGCTTAAGCATATAGGACAAAAGATGAACATTTTGTGATAAAGAAGAGTTTGAAAGATTTTTTAGGAAGAAAATCAGAACTGAAGAGATTATTTGTTTCTCAGACATCCCCAAGCAACAGAAATGAAGTAGAGGTAAATAAATGTAGCAGGCAAAGACAGCAAAGCAAAGCAAAAGAATGATGACAGGGGCACCAGTAAAAGACATCTTTCTAAATGTACCCAAGGAGACAAGGGTGAAGGTGGAAATCCAGTAGAGGTAACAGTGAAGAGATGAACATGGAGCAGTATGGACAAAACCTGGCAACACTCTGCCATAGGGGAATCCATGCTTTTTTGTGAGACTACATTACAATATGAGAGAATACAAGGGAGTTAAGGAATATAAAGGAGTTTGTGATGTGCCAGGGTCAAATCAAGGGCTGATAATGAGGCAGAAGTGAATTCAGTGGTCTCAGAAAGAGAAGAGCTTACCAGGGAATGGGTGGTGTGTGTGTGTGGGGGGGGGGGGGTTGATATTAAAAAGGAGAGTAAGGACAGAGGCCTTACTTTGGAGGTAAAAGTAGATTTCACTGATGGATGCTTCTATGAGTGAAGAGAAATGGTTGTTGAAGGGTGATGAGGACTTTACACTGGGCAAGGCCCAAGGCATTTGGTGCTTGAAGTCTACTTGTCCTACATTGGGAGGGTAAGTTGTAACCCCTTGGGGAAACTGGCACCTGGAAGAGTGGGAGAGCACAGACACAGGGAGGAAATTTTGAAACAAATGTGGAAAAAGGGGTAAACAGGAAGGTATATATGAATGGTGGGCTACATAATCATGGGGCAGACCCATCTCTGTCACTTGCAATAATTGACATTGTTCTGGAAGTAAGTCACCACAGAAAAGGGGACTCCATGGAGCAATCCCTACAGGTCAGTGGTAGAAAGGGCCTAGAGGGAAGAGCCTAGAAGGCGTGAGAGCATTAATTACATGAAGAATATCTAGTAAAAAGATAGAGATTAGGTAATTATAGAGGTCATGAATCAGAGAATGAGATTCTAAAACAGACATAAAGAGAGCATGGGTAGTGAAGAGAGTGAGACAATCCTTTTTGGAAAAGGGCTCAAAAATTAAATTTAAAAAACTACTGAACAAGATTCTTTGAAGGAAAGGAGAGGAAAGGGGAATCCACTTGACTTGAGAGGAAGTAAAAGAGGCATAAGAAATATTTTACTAGATAAAAGCAAGACATAAAAGGGAACTAATTAACAAAACCCTAAAGGGAAAAAGATAGCAAACAAGAAGAGGGGATCAAAGATGAGGGGAAGAGAGCCAACGGAAAAAGGACCAAATCAAAAAAATAAAAGGCTAAACTCAAGTGCCCCTCCTGGATTACTGCCTTGTCATGGTGGAGTGACTTGCCTAGCTCTAATGAAACTATGACCTATGCTATACAGGGTTACCCCTGGATGGACAAGTCATAGTGAAAAGTTCTTACAAAAGGTAATCCACTGGAAAAGGAAATGGCAAACCACTCAGTATCTTTGTCAAGAAAACCCAATGAACAGTATTAAAAATGGTAAAAGATATAATACCGAAAGATTTGTCCCTTAGGGCAGAAGGTATCCAATACACTACTGGGAAAAAAGAAAATAACTACAAGTAGGTCCAGAAAGAATAAATAGATGGAGCCAAAACTGAAAGGAAGCTCGACTATGAATGTGTCTGGTAACAAAAGGAAAATCCAAAGCTAGAAAGATCAATATAGCATAAGATCATGGAATGTAAGATCTGTGAACCAAAGTAAGTTGGATGTGGTCAAACAAGAGACAGAAAAACTAAACATTGATGTCTTGGAAATCAGTAAACTTAAATGGACGAGACTGAGTGACCTTAATTCAAGTAAGTGATCATGACATATACTACTGTGGGCAAGAATACCTTAGAAGAAATGGAGTAGCCCTCCTAGTCAATAAGAGGATGAGAAAAGCAGTACTGGGGTGTACTCTCAAAAATGACTGAACTATATCTGTTTGAATCCAAGGCAAACCATTCAACATCACAATAATACAATTCTATACTCCAGTCACTGATACCAAAAAATCCAAAATGGATCAGTTTAATGAAGACCTACAACATCTTCTAGACCACCGGTTCTCAACCTGTATGTTGCTATTCCTTTGGGGGTCGAATGACCCTTTCACAGGGGTCACCTAAGACCATCGGAAAGCACATATTTCTGATGGTCTTAGGAACCGAGACACTGCTCCTCTATCCATCTCCAGGTGGGTCCACCCACATGCAGATACGCTCACATATGAGTATTAAAGGGTCGTGGCATGAGGAAGGTTGAGAACCACTGTTATAGACATAGCAAAAAAAAAAAGATGTCACATTTGTTGTAGGGGATTAGAATGCTAAAGTAGAAATTCAAAAGATAATTGGAATAAGAGGCAAATTTGACCTTGAATCACAAAATGAAGCAGGGCAGAGACTAATAGAATTTTGTCAAGTTTCTTACTGGAATTTTAAAAATATTTCTCCTAATTATGTATAAAAACATTTTTACGATTGGTTGATTTTTTTTAAAAGATTGAGTTCCAGATTCTATCCTTTCCTCCCTTTCCTCCCCCCATCTCTCAGATGGTAAGCAATCTGCTATAGGTTTTATATATGCAATAATATAAAACATTTCCATATTAGTCATTTTGTGGAAGAAAACAAGAAAGAGAGAAAAAAAGAGGGTGAAGGGAAGGAAGAATGGAAGGAAGGAAGGAAGAATAAAAGGAAGGAAGGAAATAAAAGAAAAAAGCTTCAGTCTGTAATCAGATGCCATCAATTCTTTCACTGGAAGCAGATAGTATTTTTCATCATGGGTCCTTTGGGATCATCTTGGATCATTGCATTGCTAAGAATAACTGTCATTTGTAGTTCTTTATTGTACCATATTGTTGTTAGCATGTGCAATGTTCTGGTTCTGCTCACTTCACTCAGCACAAATTCATGTAAGTCTTTCTAGTCTTTTCTGAAATTATCCTGCTTTGTCATTTCTTTCTGCACAATAATATTCCATTACAATCATACATCATCACTTGTTCAGCTATTCCCCAATTGATGGGCATCCCTTTGATGTCCAATTCTTAGCCACCAGAAAAAAGAATTGCTATAAATATTTTTGTACAATAGGTTCTTTTCTGTTTAAAAAAAAATCTTTTTAGGATACAGACCTAGTAGTGGTATTGCTAAATCAAAGGGTATGCACAATTTGATAGCCTTCTGTGAATAGTTCCAAATTGTTCTCCGGAGTGTTTGGATTAGTTTACAACTCCACTAACAGAGCATTAGTGTCCCAATTTTCCCACATCCCCTCCAACAATTATCATTTATCTTTTCTATCATATTAGACAATCTGATGAGTGGGAGGTTGTACCTCAGAGTTGTTTTAATTTGCATTTTTGTAAACAGTATTGATTTAGAGCATTTTTATGTGACTGTAGATGAGTTTGATTTCTTTATCTGAAAACAATCTGTTCATATCCTTTGACCATTTATTAATTGGGGAATGACTTGTAGTCTTATAAATTTGACTCAGTTCTCTATATATTTGAGAAATGAGGCTTTTGTGAGAGATATTTGGTGTAAAAAAATTTTCCCCAGCTTTCTACTTTTCTTCTAATTTTGGTTGCATTTGTTTTGTTTGTGCTAAAAGTCTTTAATATTATATAATCAAAATGATTCATTTTACATTTTGTAATGCTCTCTATATCTTGTTTGGTCCTAAATTCTTCCATTCTCCTTAAATCTGACAGGCAATCTATTCCATACTCTCCTATTTACTTATGGCAAATTCCTTTATGTCTAAATCATATACCCATTTTGACCCTTTTGACCCTTTCTTGGTATACAGCATGAAATGTTCATCTCTACCTAATTTCTTCCATATTGTCTTTCAGTTTTCCCAGAATATTTTGTCAAATAATGAGTTTCTGTCCCAAAAGTTTGAGTCTTGATTTATCAAACACTAGATTACTATGGTTATCTATTATTGTATATTGTGTGCTTAATCTAGTCCACTGATTCACCAATCTGTTTCTTAACCAGCAGAAGATTGTTTTGATGGTTACTGCTTTATAATACATTTTGAGATCTGGTACAGTAAAGCCACCGTCCTTCACATTTTTTTTTTTTGTTGATTCCCTTGATTTTCTTAATCTTTTGTTCTTCCAGATGAATTTTTGCTTTCTTTTCAGATGAATTTTGTTATTACATTTCCTAGCTCTATAAAATAATTTTTGGTAGTTTGATTGGTATGGCACTGAATAAGTAGATTAACTAAGGTAGAACTGCCATTTTTATTCCTTGACTCAGCTTACCCATGAGCAACTAATATTTTTCCAATTACTTAGATATGACTTAATTTGTTTGACAACAGTTTTGTAATTGTGTCCATACAGGTTCTGGGTTTTTCTTGGCAGGTATACTCCCAAGTATTTTATATTGTTTACAGTTGTTTTAAATGTAACTTCTCTTTCTACTTCTTCTTGTTGAGCTTTGTTGGTAATATATAGAAATGCTGATGATTTATGTGGCTTTACTTTATATTCTGTAGCTTTGCTAATGTTAATGATTTCAAGAAGTTTTTTAGTTGATTCTCTAGAATTCTCTAAAATTACCATTATATCATCTTTCCTCATTGACTGTTCTAATTCCTTTCATTTCTTTTTCTTATTGCTATAACTGGCATTTGTAGTACAAATTGAATAATAGTGGGGATGATGGGCATCCTTGCTTCACCCTTGATCTTACTGGGAAGGCTTCAAGTTTATCCCTATTATGGCTAATATTTGTTGATGGTTTTAGATAGATGTTACTTATCATTTTAAGGAAACCTTCATTAATTCCTATGTTCTCCAGTGTTTTCAATAGGAATAGGTGCTGTATTTTGTCCAAAGATTTTTTTCTGCAACTATTGAGATAGCTATATGATTTCTATTGGTTTTGTTATTGATATGGACAGTTATGCTGATACTTTTTCTTGTATTGAACCAGCCCTGTCACAATCCTTGTCACCAGGGGCTTCTGGAGGTCTGGAGATGGTTTTGATTTTACTGTAGTTAAGGCCACACAGGGACTTTCCAAAGGAACTTCCACTGAAGGAGTAGGGACAGTGAGAGAAGGGGAGGAATGACATTTTTTTTCTTCGGAATCTACTAATTCCCTGAGGTCATTGCAGGATACAGAATCTTTGCCTGGGTCTTATCTGGAAATTCCCCAACTGATGAGAGGGTCCTGAAGAATATGTAGAATATTACTTTGATTTGTGCTACTATTGTCCTCCCTTTCCTGATGATGCACAGACACAAAACTTAATAGCAGCCAGCATTTATTTAGTGCCTTCAGGTTTACAAACATTATTTCATTTTATCCTGACAGTAACTCTAGGAGATAGATGCTGTGATTGGCCCTATTTTACACATAAGGAAACTGAGGCAGACAGAAGTTTATATGGCCAAAGTCACATCATGTCTGAGACAGGCTTTGAACTCAGGTCTTCCTGACACCAGGTTCAGTTCACTATCCACTATATCATGTAACTGCCTCTAGGATTAGAAGAGAGCTCAGTCCTTCACAAAATCTCAGAATTGGTAGAGATTCTAGACCACTAAATCCAACTTTTACCTGGCCAAAAATCCCCTTTTCATATTCCTGACAAGGGCTCATCCAGTCTCCGCTTGAAGACTTCCAGAGAAGGGAACCCCCTACCAACCAAGTCAGTGATTATGATGAGGTTTTCCATTACATCACACTTAAATATCTTCAGTTTTCACTGAGCTCATCCCCAATCCCTTTTCCAAATGTCAGCTCTTTAAATATTTGAAGATAATGAAAATTTCCCCCAGGTGTTTAGGAAAGACTTCCCAAGCATGTAGAGCTTGACGATTTCACAAACTGGCTCCACCCCTTTGGACTTGTCTATCATACCCCCACACCAGGCACCTTCCACCTCACTCCTCACCCTTTTGAACTTCCATTGATGTGTCATCTTTCTCCCTTAGATTGTAAGCCCCATGAGGGCAGGGACAGCACTTCATATTTGTATCCTTAGCACTTATCACAGTGCTTTGCACATAGCAGGTCCTTAATAAATGTTTACTGACTGACTATGTTCACAGCATCTCCATGTTGGAAGGAACCTGAGAGGTCATCTAGACTGAATCATATCTGAAGGAATCCTCTCCACTCCACACCTAACAGAGAGTGATGCAGCCTTGCACATTTGCCTAAGGGCTTTTCCTAGGATGTTTATGATATATTAAAAAGCCTTCACCCCCTTATCCCTTCATCCTCCATCCTCCCATGTACTCCCCACTGAGATGGGCCAATCAGTGGACAGCTGAGATCTTACCTGGGAGCATATCAGCAGGACAGTGAGAGCTGTGTGAAAAAAAATCACAGTTTGGGGCACGCAGCAAGTTTAGTGGGGGTCTACTACGTGTCACGGCAGCCAAAAAATGATCACCTGCTTTCAGTAAAAAGGCTACATCAAAAGAAGCATAGTGTCCAAATGAGGAAGGTAGTAGTCTTCTGACCATAGCACTGTCAGATCATAGATCTCCATAGCAGGTGCTTCGTAGATACTTAATCCCTCCCCATCCATAAAAGTAGAAATGATAAAATCACCCACCTCACAAGGTCTTTGTGATGCACATAGTGTTCTGCAGTCCTTCAAGTGCTATATGAAAGCTCGTAATTATTAGAAGTATTGTTATCACTGTTGTTACTATGACATTTTAGTGCGGATCTGGACAAGCTAAAGATTATCTTGAGGAGAGTGATCAAGTGGAAAGGGTCTGTCTGCATCCTGGGCAGTAGGAAAGTCTATTGATAGAAAACAGAAGAGAAAACTCCATTGCCATCTTCAAGCAATTGAAAGACTGTTGGGGGAAAGCCAGTTAGTCAACAAGCACTTATTAAGTGTTTACTGTGTGTTAAGCAATATGCCAAGGAGGTATGTGAGCTGAGTCTTAAAGGAAGCTGAGAGGCGTAGGTGAGAAGAGAGAGCTTTCCAGGCATGACGGGAGAGACAGTGCACTTGAATTGTAGTGAGGAAGAAGGGAAGGAAAGTATAAAAAGACAGGAAAGGCAAGAAGGGGCCCATGATGAAGATCTTTGAATGCCTGAGGACTTACATTTCATCCAAAAGGTAATAGGGCACTACCGGAGTTTCTTGAGAAAGGGACTGGGTAACATGGTCAAACATGTATGTTAGGAAAATTCTGTTAACATCTGGGTGGAGGATGAATGGGAATGGGGAGAGATAATGAGGGCCTCAACTAGGATGGATGGTGACTGTGTAAGGGAAGGGAAAAGGACAGACATGAGAGATGTTGTGAAAATGGAAACAAAATGATTTAGCAACCAATGGCTAGATGGGCTGTGTGAGAGTGAGGACTTGGGGACACTGAGGTTTTGAGCCTGAGTAACTAGCCTAGTCACTCTAGGACAACGGCAGTGCCCTGGACTTCAGATGAGGGCAGTGTGACAAGTCCTGTTTTAGACACATTGAATTTGAGATGCCTGTGTTCATCATCTCCTCTTGTATTTTTGGAGCACTTTAAGTTTTGCAAAGCATTTTATAAAGACTTTCTCATTTGCTTCCCACAACAACCGTAGGAGTTAGGTGCTATCAATGTTCCCATTTAGTAAGTGAGGAAACCAAGACATAGAGAAGTTAAGTGACTTGCCCAAGATCACATTGCCCCAGGGCTTCTTGGCTCCAGGCCCAGCCCTTTATCCACTATGACTTTATCCACTTTATCCACCCCCAGCTCTGGGGTATCCAGTTTGAGATGCACAAAAACAGGTAAGAACAGATCACACTTGTCCTGCTTGACCTCCAGAGTAGCCTGGTACAGGTGATCAAAAGGCCAACGTAGGCCTTTAAGGGCTTAATCCACTGGCTGCCAGTAGGTTTGTCTGGGAAGCACTAGGCAAAGATAGATAAACAAGTCTGTTTTATGGTAACCGGAAGCACCTTATGCTCTGCTTGTTTCAACGGGCAGGACAAATGTGTTACCATTTTTGGCTAGGTCCAGTGTAGAGTTCCAAAAGAAACAGACACCAGGGTTCTGGCCACTACCTGGCTAGGTGCAAAAAGTTCACAGCCTAGTTAGAAAGGCAGAATAGACAGAAACACAAGAATGAAACCATAGCCTCTTAGAACTGGAAGGGATCTCGGAGGTCCTAGCCATGGCTCTGAACTTAACACAAATCAGCACGTTGAGCTGTGCCCAGGATTCCCCAACTAACTGGTATGCCTCAGTGCCAAGAGAGCAGCCATAAAAATGAAGCAGATGAAGTAAGAGGCAGAGTCATAGAGAGGAACTTTCCTGGAGGAGCTTCATTTCCAGAAAGTTTTGCAAAGAGGTAGAGGGGGAATGGGCTTTTGTTCTTCTTCCAGTACTTCCTAACCTGGGAGAGAAGGGCAGGGGAGGTGAAGGGGGTCACAGAGTTAGTGCATTCCACCCATGCTGTACTGTACGATACTTCTATAGTATTTCCTATTTCTATAGTATTTTAACACTTAAAAATGCTTTTTGTAAAGCAGAAATTGTGTCATTTAATCCTCACCACAACTCTGAGACAGATGTGACAGGTATAATCCATTGTGCATGCAAGAAAACTGAAGCAAGTCTCACAGATCTGTTGAATTCCAAGCCAGTGCCCACAGCAACACATTTAGATCTGGGAGGGACCTTAGAATCAGTCAGTAAGTATTAATTAAGTGCCTATTATGCGCCAAGCACTGTGCTGAGTGCTGATGATTCAAAAAGAAGCTAGGCATTACTCTGAAGGTGCGCACAGTCTAATGGGTGGGGCAACATGTGGACAACTATGTACAAGCAAGATATACATATACATATATTCATATGTATGTTTGTAATTGGAGATAATCAACAGAGGAAAGGCACTAGGAGTAAGGGGGCATCAGGAAGGGCTTCTAGAAGGCATGCCCCAGATTTCCTCTACTATGCCCCTTCCAGCCTAGGAATTGTGCCATCAGAAGCCCCCTCTGCCCTTTCTGTCTCCCCCTCTGCCCCTTGTCTCCTCCCCCTCTGCCCTTTCTGTCTCCCCCTCTGCCCCTTGTCTCCCCCTCTTCCCTTTCTGTCT
>CM053582.1:97373928-97390298 GCA_028627135.1 Pseudochirops cupreus
GCTTGGTCACTCTACCCCAAGGGGTCATGGGACCTTTCCATCTGACCTGCTGCTGCAACATTCCATATGTGGTGTGCTCTTGATTAGAACATGAGCTCCTTGAGAATCAAGGCTGTCTTTTATACTTGTATCCTGAGTGTTTAGCACTGTGCTTTGTACATCGTAAGTGTTTAATAAATACTTTTTCAACCTTTCATTAACCATTGGACCCTGCCTTAACCTTATATTAATAAGGGACAAATGCAACTCTTAATCTCCCTTTCAAGCCCAGTGGTTCTGCATTCCACCCAACATGAGGGGGCACTCTGAGGTAACTCTGCACCTCTCCCCTAGCTCTGCCCCTTTTGTTATGGTTAAGAGTGTATATGGATTTACCTTCTCCATTTCTTGACTCTTGATGCCCTCACCCACTTGAAAACAACCTTACTTTCCATACCTATCACATTTTGAAGCAGCTTACTTATATAAATATGGTATAACTGCATACAATCCTTTTTTTTTTTTGCTTTTTGGAGGGGAGAAGGTAGGGCAATTGGGGTTAAGTGACTTGCCCAAGTCAAAGTCACATGGCTAGTTTTGCGTTAAGTGTCTGAGGCAGTATTTGAACTCAGGTCCTCCTGATTCCAGAGCCAGTGCTCTATTCACTGGCCACCTACCCAATGCATACAATTCTTTAATATAATAATAGAAGAAAATAGAATGAAACCAGATATGTTAAATTCTCAAAAAAAGACTGAATGTCTGCAAGACCAAGCAGCCAAAAACAAAACAAAACAAAACGAAAAAACCACTTTGGTCTGCAGGCAAACCAAAAACTCAGGAGTTAAGAGAAAAAGAGTTCAAGTGCTTAAATATGAACCTCATCCTTGGCCACAGGAGAGCTAGAGTCACAGCTTATTCCTTCCCTTGGTCACTCTTACAATTCATGTCAGTGGGATCACAGAACTATTTGAGTGGCAAATATCTTCACATTTTATCCTCACAACAATTGTCTAAGATTGCTGCTGTGATTATTCGCATTTTCCAGATGCTAAGATTCAGAGAGGTTAAGGGACTTGGCCAGAGACATAGCTAGAAAGAATCTGAGATAAGATTTGAACCCTTTCTCTCTGATTCCAAGTCCAGTGCTCTACATACTGTGTAATGCTACTTCTCCAGAAGGGAAGGGTATGGGCAGGTTATTCTTGGCAATATCACAGCCATTGATTGAGCTCTTCCTTTATTCAAAAAATTGGACTCCCAAATTCTATTATTAGACACATAACCCAAGGAGGTCATTGACAAGAAGGGTCCCCCTGTACACAAAAATAAACAATATAACCAACTTTCTGAATCCCTCTTCATCATTCATTCCAATCACAACAACCTGAAGACACTGTTACCCAAGGCCCCACCCTCCTCCAGGAAGGCCCTTTGCTAGCTTAGGGTCTGCTATATCACTCAGCTTCTGCTTTCTCTGCCCTTCTCCCATTCAACCCATATTCACCCACCCCTTATCAAGGCCTGAGATGCAAAGAGGGTAACACTCACGCAATTTACCGCCAGTAGAAAGGTACAGTGTAGGATGCGGAGCTTCATTGTGTGGCCAATGGCAGCAGGAACATCTGTAGTAAAGAAATGTTCGTAGATCACCCATAGTCCAATTCCCAGGGTAAAGATGCACCCTGCCAGGAGAAGGAAGAAGAGCAAGATCATCATACTGCTTTGCCTGAGAGTGAGCTTCTCTTTGCAACTTCTTTGACAGATGACCTGATGCCTTTATAAGTTCCCTCCCCCTTCCTTCTCTACCCTGATCCAGTTTCCCTTTAGGCAATAACTTTGCCAAGTTCTCAAGATTTGTTTCCCTTGAATGAATTGGACCAGCATAACCTGATTGAACAGATCAATCAAAAAACATTTATTAAGAATTAATGACTGAAAAATTTGTACACAATGACAGACACATCATATGTATGAGGACCAACCTTGACGAATTGGACTCTTCTCAGCAACGCACAGCTATAAGACAACTCTACAAGTCTCAGGATGGAAGGAGATATCTACATTCAGAGTAAGAACTAGAAAGACTAGAGTTTAAGTGGAGACTGAAGCAATACATGCTATCATTCTTTTTCATGTTTGATTTTGTTTCTCTTTTCCCATTGTTCACTCATTGCCCAGAGTGATAGTTTTGTTTCCTCATTGCCTAATGTAATTCTTTTGATTTCTTTTTCTTCTCTTATTGCTAAAGCTAATATTTCTAGTACTATATTGAGTAATAGTGGTGATAATGGAATTTCTTGCTTCACTACTGATCTTATTGGGAAGGCTTCTAGCTTATTCCCATTACAGATAATGCTTCCTGATGGTTTTAGATAGATACTGCTTATCATTTTAAGGAATGCTCCTATTATTCCTGTGTTCTCTATATTCCTATGTTTTTAATGGGAATGGGTGTTGCATTTTGTCAAAAGTTTTCACACCATCTATTGAAATATGATTTCTCTTAGTTTTGTTGTTGGTACAGTCAGTTATGTTGACAGTTTTCTTAATATTGAACCAACCCTGAATTCCTGGCATAAATCCCACTTGTTCACATTGTATGACCCTTGTGATATATTGCTATGATTTCCTTGCTAGTATTGTATTCAAAATTTGTACATTGATATTCATTAGAGAAATTGGTCTATAGTTTTCTTCATCTGTTTTAGCTTTTTATGGTTTAGATATCAGCACCATATTTGTGTCATAAAAGGAAATTGGGAGGACTTTCTATATTTTGCCAAATAGTTTGCATAGCATTGGAATTAATTATTCTATACATATTTGGTAGAGTTCACTTGTGAATCCATCTGACCCTGGGGACTTTTTCCTTAGGAGGTTCATTATTGATTTGCTCAGTTTTTTTCTAAGATGGGGTGGGCTTTGGTCTTCTCTTTCCTCATCTGTTAATCTTATTAATTTTTGGTTTTGTAAATACTCATCAATTTCACTCAGATTATCATATTTATTTGCATATAATTGGGCAAAATGTTTTTTAATGATTGCTTTCATTTCCTCTCATTGGTGATTAAGTTCACCCTTTTTATTTTTGATACTGGATACTTATTTTTTTTCCTTCTTTTAAAAAAAATATAAATTAACCAGTGACTTGTCTATCTTATTGGTTTTTTTTTTCTTGAAACCAGATCGTAATTTTATTTATTTGCTCAATAGTTTTCTTTCAGTTTTATTAATCTCACTTTTGGTTTTCAGGATTTGCAATTTGGTGCTCAATTGGGGATTTTTAATTTGTTCTTTTTTTTTTTAAGTTTTTTAGTTGCATGTCCAATTCATTGATATGTTCTTTCTCTATTTTGTTGACAGAATTTAGAAAATTAAAATTTCCCTTAAGAATTCCTTTGAGTGTATCCCATAAATTTTGGTATGTTGTCTCACTGTTGTCATTATTTTTAATGAAATTGATTGTTTCTATGATTTGCACTTTGTCCCACTTATTATTTAGAACTAGATTATTTAATTTATTCTTTTCTGTTCCCATAAAATCTTCTCCAAAAGTCTGTCATATCTAACTTTTTTAAGATTCTGTTCACCTCCTTAGTTTCTTATTTATTTTTTGGTTGGATTTATCAGGTTCTTAGAGGGTACAGTTGAGGTTCCCCCACTGATATCATTTTGCTATCTGTTTTTTTTTTCTATAACTCATCTAACTTCTTTAAGAATTTGGATGCTATACCATTTGTTGCATATATGTTTAGTATTGAAATTACTTCATTGTCTATGATACTTGTTAGCAAGATGTAGTTTCCTTCCTTATATCTTTTAATTAGGTCTATTTTTGCTTTTGCTTTGTCTAAGATCAGAATTGCTACCCCTGCTTTTTTTTTTTTATTTCAACTGCAGCATAATAGATTCTGCTCCAGCTCACTACCTTTATTCAGTGTGTGCCTCTCTGCTTCAAGTGTCTTTCTTGTAACTAGTACATTATAGGATTCTGGTTTCTGATCTACTGTGCTATCCACTTCCATTTTATGAAAGAGTTCATCACATTGACATTCACTAATGTGATTACTAATGTGTATTTCCTTACATTCTATTTTTCCTCCTGTTTGTCTTCTCTCTCCTTTCACCCTTTCCCTCCTCACTAGTGTTTTGCTTCTGTCTATAGCCTCCCCCATTGTTCCCTACCCTCCTCCTCCTTACCTAATCTCTTCCCCTCCTACTTCTCTGTTGTGTAAAATAGATTTCTTTACCCAGCGGGGTGTGTATGCTATTCCCTCTTTGAGCCAATTCTGATGAGAGTAAAGTTCAAGAAATGCCTACCACCTACCCTCCCATCTTCTCCTCCACTTTAATAGGGCTTTTGTAACTATCTACATAAAATAATTTGCCCCATTCTTCCTCTCTTATCCTTCTGCACCCAGTGTATTCTCTTCGTTATCCCTTAATTTTTTTATGTCATTCCCTCAAATTCACATTATACCCATATCATCTGTCTATGTATAATCCTTCTAGTTGCAGTGTTTGTGGTACAATTCTTAAGAATTTCAAGTGTCATCTTCCCATGTAATGATATAAACAGTTTAGCTCTCTTAAATCCCTATTGTTGTTCTTTTCTTTTTCCTTTTCATTCTTCTCTTATGTTTGATATTAGAGATAAAATTTTTTGTTCAATTCTGCTCTTCTCTTTATGAAAGCTTTAAATCCTTCTATTTCGTTGAATGAACATTTTTTTTTTCCCTTGAGGTATTATGCTCAATTTCACCAGGTAGGTGATTCTTGGTTGTAGTCCCAGTTCCTTTGCCTTCTGGCATATCTTGTTCCATGACCTCTTATCCTTTAATGCTGCAGCTGCTAAATCCTTTGCTGTCTTGGTTGTGACTCCACAGTATTTGAATTGTTTCTTTCTGGCCACTTGCAATATTTTTTCCCTGAGCTGATAGTTCTGAAATTTGGCTATAATGTTCTTTTGGAGTGTTTATGTTAGGCTGTCTTTCCTGAGGTTATCAGTGAATTCTTTCTAGATCTATTTTTCTCTCTAGTTCCAGGATATCAGGGCAGTTTTTCTAATAATTTCTTGAAATGTGGTGCCCAGTTCCTCCTTTTGATTATTGGTTTCAGGTAGTCCAATGATTCTGACATTATCTCTCTTGGATCTATTTTGTAGGGCAGTTGTTTTTCCAATGAGGTATTATACACTTTCTTCTAATTTTTCATTCTTTGGTGTTTGATTCTTGATGACTCATTAAGTCATTTTCCTCCACTTGCCCAATTCTAATTCTTAAAGAATGTTTTTGTATCACCTTTTCTATTTGGCCAGTTGTGCTTTTTAAGGAGTTGTTTTATTCAGTGAATTTTTGTAGTTCCTTTTCCATTTAACCGATTCTACTTTTTAAGGAATTGTTTTCTTTTTCATACTGTTGACTTTTTTCATTATTCTCTTTTATCACTCTCATTTTCCCCCCATTTGTTTTTATCTCTTTTATTTGATTTTAAGCTATTTTTTGAGTCTTCCACGAGTTCTTTCTGTGCTTGAGACCAATTGCTAGCTTTCCTTGGGGTTTTACCCCATTGTTGTCCTCTTATGAGTTTGTATCTTGTTCTTCCCTGTCACATAATAACTTTCTATGGTCAGATTCTTATTTTTTTGTTTTCTCATCTTTTCTGTCCTTGTTTCCTTACTTTAAATATTTTGGTCTGCTCCTTGGATGGAAGGCGTACTATCCTAAACTTCTTATGCCAGAGGCTATAGGCCCTGGCTGTTTACCTGATGGTATACTGATGTTGCCCTGAGGTCCGTGGGGGACCTTCCTGTCCAGCAGTGCTCTGAGGGGGTGGGGTAGCTTGTGTTGCTAGAGACTGTAGGGATCTGGCAGCTTACTGGGTGCTGAGTTGGTGTCCCAGTGCTGCTGACTGGTGTGTCCCGAGATATGTGGGAGGCCTCAGAATTGGCATCTATCTGCCTTTTTGTCTGTGGCTACACTGAACCACCTGGTAGTCTTGGTTCTGGTGACTGCCTATTTCCCTGGTTATGTTGGAGTATAAGGGTGTCCTGTCCCTGCTTTCTACCCATTTGCTTAGGCACTTGTGGGGACCCTCATTGGTGGCTGCCTATCTGCCCAGGTCTATGTTGAATCACATGGCTGTTTCTAAGGAGCTGGCATCTGCTTGTTCCTCTGGCTAAGCTGAGGCATGTGTGTGTGTGTGTGGGGGGGGTCCTGGTGTTGACTTTTACCTGCTCCACCATACTGTGAGTCAGGACCTCCCACTAGTTTGCTGACACTGGTTTTCTGGGATGCTTCCTGTCCTGGATTGTGTTCTCCTTTTACCTGAGACAGACTTTTCCCACAAACCTTCCAAGTTTCCTGGGCTTGAAAATTGTTTCACCCATCTTTTTGCTTGTTCTGCTATTCCAGGATTCTTTTGGTGTGCTGTTTTATGGTTGTTTTGAGGAGAGTATGAGAGAGTTAAGGCAATTTCCTGCTTACTTTGCCATTTTGGCTCCTGAATGTCATTAGGTATTTTTTAAGTGTCTCCTATATGCCAGATATTATGATAGAAGTTAAAAATACATAGACAAAAATGAAATAGCCCCTACCCTCAAGGAGCTTAGGTTCTGTTGGGGAAAACAATATGTATATAGGTAAATATAAACAAAGTGTTCTTAACCTTTTTGTGATGTGGTTGCCTTTTATAATTATATGAAGTCTATGTATTCCTCAGAATAATGTTTTTAAATACATAGAATAAAATGCATAGGATTATGAAGAAAAATAATAATATCAAAATATAGTTATCAAAATATTTTTAAAAGCACATTCTGGGAAGATAATGTTGTAGGTCAGAAAATACCACACTCTCCAAATTTTCCTCCAAAACAACACAGCATCACCTCAGAGTGAACAGTGTCAAAAATAAATAAAAGTTGGGGTAAAACAGTTGTCCTTCTAAAACAACTTGAGAGGACTTTAGGAAAGACTCGACCTCCAGGGGCAAAGTTTTGGTGGGGGTGAAGTACAGACACTTCCAGGCAGACTCCACAGAATCAGCAAACAACAAACCCTTGGGGTAGATGATTTCAAGAACTGATTTCAAGAACTCTCACCTAGGAATTCTCACCTTGTGGATAATTTCAGGGTTTGACAGCTGAGCAGTTGAAGATTGAAGGACCCTCTGCTGTGCTGTTGAATGATGCCAGGACCAGTTATGTGATGATCTATGGTGGAGGTAAGTGCACACCCAGTAAATGTAGTCCCTGTGGGAGAGTGGAGTTATTGCTTTTGATTCCAGGGCAGAGAGGAGAGCTGATGTTTGAAGGTGCTGGAGGGACAAAATCAAAAGAATGAAAAAGTAGAAAACAATGTAAAATATCTCACTGGAAAAACAGCTGACCTGGAAAATAGATTCAGGAGAAACAGTTTAAAATTATTAGACTACATGAAACCCTAGACACTGTCTTTCAAGAAGTTATTGAGGAAAAGTGCCCTGATATTCTAGAACCAGAGGATAATATAAAAATGGAAAGAATTCATCTATTACCTCCTAAAAAAAGATTCCAAAATGAAAACTCCCAGGAACATTATAGCCAAATATCAGAGCTGCCAGGTCAAGGAGAAAATATTGCAAGCAGCCAAAGAGAAAGAATTCAAGTATTGTGGAACCACAGTCAGGAAAATACAGGATTGAGCAGTTTCTACATTAAAGTAGCAGAAATCTTGGAATATGACATTCTGGAGGGCAAAAGAGCTAGGATTTCAACTGAGAAAATCAGCAAAACTGAGGATAATTCTTCAGGGGGAAAAATAGATATTCCATGAAATAGAGGACTTTCAAGCATTCTTGATGAAAACATCAGAGTCTATTAGAAAATTTTCCTTTCAAATACAAGACTCAAAAGAAGCGTAAAAAGGTAAACAGGAAAGAGAAATCATAAGAGATTCAACAAGGTTAAACTGTTTACATTCCTAAGTGGTAAACTGACACTTGTAACTTCAAAAAAGTTCCCATTATTAGGGCAGTTTGAAGGTATATACATAGAAAGCACATTTGTGAGTTGGATAAAATGGAATGATTATCTAAAACAATAAAAGTAAGGGCTGAGAAAGAAGAATACACTAGGAGAAAGGGAAAAGGAGAGGTAGGATGGGGCAAATTATCTGACATAAAAGAGGCTGGAAACAGATTTTACAGTGGAGGGGATGAGGTGGGGAGTGGGGAAGATTCTGTGAACGTTACTTTCATCAGAATTGGCTCACAGAGGGAATAACCTACATACTCAGTTGGGTTTAGAAATCTACAGGAAAGTAGGAGGGAAAGGAGATAAGAGAAAGGGAGGGGATGCTGATAGAAGAGACGGAAGATTGGGAGAGGTAAAAGTAAAAAAAAAGAGGTAAAAACTCTTTTGAGAATTGACAGGGTAAAGAGAGAGAGAGTAGAATAAACAGGGAAAATAGGATGGAGAGAAATCCATGATTGACAATCATTACTGTGAAAAAAAATTTGCAGTAAATTTCTCTGAGAAAGACCTCATTTCTCAAATATATAAAAAACTGAATCAAATTTATAGAAATAAAAGTCATTCCTCAATTGCTAAATGGTCAAATGATATGATCTGATAGTTTTCAGACAAAGTAATCAAAGCTGTCTATATATAGTCATAGGAAAAGATGCTTTAAATCATTCGTTGTTGTTGTTGTTGTTGTCATTGTTGTTTGTTCTTGAAGAGAACCACAGCATCAGAAAGATGATGCCATGACTTGCAAGTGAATTGGACTTAAGTGAGGGAGGATTGTGAAAAGTCACCAGCCTCACTTTCTTCTCCAGAGTCATCTGGGTACAGTGGCAAGATATACATCAGGATAACTGCAGAGGGCCCTGGATGCAGTGGGAGACCTTGACCTTTTTAAGCTAAGGTCTTTCCCAAGTCTCAGTCTGATTGAGGCAAAGCCCATTCAGTGCTTAAGGATAGGTAAGGTTGTTTGTCATTTTGTTGTTCAAAGAGGACCATGACAATCAGGAAGCTGATGCCATGACTTGCAAATGAATTGGATTTAAATGAGGGAGGGCTGTGCAAAGTCACCAGCCTCACTTTCTTGACTCTGGAGACATCTGGGTCCAGTGTCAAGATATAGATTACTATTAATTAGAGAAATACAAATTAAAACAACTCTGAGCTGTCACCATATATTTTTCAGATTGACTAATAGCACAGAAAAGGAAAATGACAAATGTTGCAGAGGATGTGGGAAAATTAAAACACTAATATACTGTTGGTAAAACTGTATACTAATTCAGCCATTCTGGAGAACAATTTGGAACTATGCCCAAAAGCTATAAAACTATGCATGCCCTTTAACCAGTGATAACACTACTAGGTCTGTATGCCAAAGAGATTTAAAAATGGGGGTGGGGAGGAGAGCACCTTATTTACAAAATGTATATATAGCATCTGTTTTAGTGGTGGCAAAGAATTGGAAATTGAGGGAATTGCTATCAGTTGGGGAGTGACTGAATAAGTTCTAGCATATGATTGTGATGTAATACTCTTGTACTATAAAAAATGTTGAGCAGGATGCATTTAGAAAACCATGGAAAGACTTACATGAACTGATGCAAAGTGAAATGAGCAGAACCAGAACACTGAACCAGCAACAGCAATGTAGTATGATGATCTCTTGTGAATAACTTAGCTATTCTAAACAATACAATGATATAAGACAATTCTCAAGGACTTATGATGAAAGGTGCCTAACATTTCTAGAGAAAAAACTGTTGAAGCCAAATGTAGATGGAAGATACTTTTTCTTGGGGTTTTCTTTTCTGTGTTTCACAGTATGACTTACATGGAAATATGTTTTGCATATACTGCCTTTATAAAATCACTTGCCTTCTCAGTGATGGGGTTTGGGGAGAGACAGAGAGAGAGAGAGAGAGAGAGAGAGAGAGAGAGAGAGAAAGAGAGAGAGAGAGAGAGAGAGAATTTGGAACTCAAAATTTGAAAAAAGAATGTTAAAATTGTTTTTACTTGCAATTGGGAAAAACAAAATATTAAATTTAAAAAACTAAATGTTAACTAAGAAAAAGTGGTTGTCATCATTATTCAAGTTGTTTTAAAGAATGAGCTGAGTATGATGAGATGGTTCCAAAAAATAAAACTGGATAGGGACAGGTAAAATGGAACAGTTATCTCATACAAATGAATTATGAAAGCAAAAGAACAGATATAGAGGAAGTAGATGAGGGTAGAAGGCAGGCAATGCTGCAACTTTATTCTGATCAGAACTGGGTTGAAGAGGGAACACACACATGTAGAAGAATTTAAAAGTCTTCTAAAAAGGGGGCAAGGGAACAGGATAAGGGAGGGACTTTTAAAAGGGGGTGTAAATTAAGAATTAGGAAGGTGGGAAGAGAGGAAAAGGGAAGGACTCTTGAAGGGGTGGGCAGATCAAAGAATAGGAAGGCAAGGGGAGAATTAGATAAATCCAACCCAAAAATAAATAAGAAAGAAGTCAAGGAAGAAAACAGAATTTTAGATAAGCTAGATATGATAGATAACTGGAGAGAATTGAATGAAAATACCAAGGAATCTACCTTTTTCTTGGTGGTATATAGTACCTTTACAAAGATGATCCATATCATAGGGCATAAAACTTTAATTGTTAAAAGTAAAAAAGTAAAAAAAGCAAAAAAAGATCACAATTCAATAAAAATTATATTCAATAAGAGACTATGTAGATACATAGAATAAAAAACCTAATTGAAGATTAAATACCCTAATACTATTGACTGAGTGGGTAAAAGAACGAGTCATAGAAACAATAATTCCATTAAAGAGAATGACAGTAATGAGACAACATATCAAAAGCTATGGGATACAGCAAAAGTAGTAATCAGAGGAAAATTGATACCTCTAAATGCATACATCAGTAAAATAGAGAAGGAGCAGACCAATGAATTGGATGTACAATTAAAAAAAGAACAAACTGAAAATCTCCAATTAAATGCTACACTGGAAATCCTAAAAATTAAAGATGAGATTAATAAAATTGAGTTTAAGAAAACCATTGAATTATTAAATAAAACTAGGAGTTGGTTTTATGGGGGAAAAAAACAATGAAATATGAAGTACAATCTGGTTGCCATGGTTTTTAAAAAGAAAGAAGAAAACCAAATAAATATTAAAAATGAAAGGGGTGAACATAACACAAATGAAAATGAAATCAAAGCAATTATAGAGCATTGTTTTGTCCAATTATATGCCAATAAATTTAACAACTTAAATTAAATGGAAAAAACATTTACGAAAATATGAATGTACCTAGATTAGCAGAAGAGGAAATTGAATATCTAAATAAACCTATTTTAGAAAAAGAAAATGATCCAAACACCTCCAATACCTGTAAAACATGACTCTAAACAAATTTTAGATCTACAGAACCCACAAAGTGACAGAAAGAAACAAATTTCCCACTGAAGGCTGTCTGGCAGGCCAACAGGAAGGGTCTATCATACCAGACTGAGAGCTGAGCCCAGCCCTGTGTGAGCCACACAGTCCCAGATCTGGGGCGGCCCCAACTAGCCTCCCATTCTGGGCTGGAGCAGACTGTAGGAGAGTAAATCACCAGCAGCTGTGGCGGTTTCCAGACTTCTCAATATATAAATGCCAAAGAGAAAGTAGAAGGTCAGTGGGACCTTTTGGAATCAGGTGACAGAAGAGCGTGGTCCGGCCCCTACCCTCAGGGTGAGAGGTGGCTAAGGCATGGTGGCTGCAGCTGCTGTCATATGGCTGCCTCCAGGGGTGCTAGCCTGCAGATATAGGGGGACCAACCTACCATTCAGAGGGTAATTGCTCTTGCTTTGACCTGCTTGGATCTGGATCACAGACTTGGGTGGTGGTCTTGGGGTGTGTTGTCAGTGTGCCAGAGTTTGGGGTGTCTATAGAGAGGGCACCCTCCTCAAAACTTTGAAAAATCTGTGAAAACCCCAGCAATTTGGGACATAGCTCTCTGCAATCTGGAAGCAGAGTTCTACTGTGGCAAAGAGCTCAAAAGTCAACTAGTTGACTGGCAAGATGAGCAAGCAGAGGATGTGCAGTCAGACTATTGAATCCTTTTTTGGGGACAAAATGGATCAAAATGTGGAACTAGAAGAAGTCAATGAAGTCAAAACTCCAGCATCAAAAGCTTCCAAGAAAAATATGAGTGGGTTACAGGCCATGGAGGAGCTGAAGAAGGATTTTGAAAATCAAGTAAGAGAAGTGGAGGAAAAACTGGAAAGAGAAATGAGAATGATACAAGAAAATTATGAAAAGTGAGTCAATAGCCTGCTAAAGGAGGCCCCCCAAAAAATATTGAAGAAAATAACACCTTAAAAAATAGACTAACTCAAATGGCAAAAGAGGCCCAAAAAGCCAATGAGGAGAAGAATGCCTTAAAAATTCGAATTGCCCATATGGAAAAGAAATTTCAAAAACTCACTGAAGAGAATAATTCCTTCAAAATTAGATTAGAACAAATGAAAGTTAATGACTTCATGAGAAATCAATGTACTATAAAACAGATACAAACAAATGAAGAAATAGAATGCAATGTGTAATATCTCAATGGAAAAACCACTGACTTGGAAAATAGATCCAGGAGAAATAATTTAAAAATTATTGGACTACCTGAAAGCCATGAGAAAAAAAAGAGCCTAGAAATCATCTTTCAAGAAATTCTCAAGGAAAATTGCCCTGATATTCTAGAACCAGAGGGCAAAGTAGAAATGGAAAGAATTCACCTATTGCCTCTTGAAAAAGATCCCAAAAAGACAATTCCTAGGAATATCATAGCCAAATTCCAGAGTTCCCAGGTCAAGGAGAAAATATTATAGACTGCCAGGAAGAAACAATTTGAGTATTGTGGAAACAATCAAGATATCACAAGATCTAGCACAGTGGTTCTCAACCTTCCTAATGCCACAACCCTTTAATACAGTTCCTCATGTTGTGGTGCCCCCAACCATAAAATTATTTTTGTTGGTACTTCATGACTGTAATTTTCCTACTGTTATGAATTGTAATGTAAATATCTGATATGCAGGATGTATTTTCATTGTTACAAATTTAATATAACCCACAGATTGAGAACCCCTGCTCTAGCAGCTTCCACACTAAGGGATTGAAGCGCTTGGAATATAATATTCTTGAGGTCAAAGGAGCTAGGATTAAAACCAAGAATCACCTACCCGGTAAAACTGAGTATAATGCTACAGGGAAAAATATGGCCATTTAATGAAATGAAGGACTTTCAAGTATTGTTGATTAAAAAAGCAGAGCTGAACAGAAAATTAGACTTTCAAATACAAGAAGCAAGAGAAGCATGAAAAGGTAAACAGGAAAAAGAAAGCATAAGGAACTTATTAAAGTTGAACTATTTACATTCCTATATGGAAAAATGATAATTGTAACTCATGAGACTTTTCTCAGGATGAAGATAGTTGAAGGGAATATATATGTGTGTGTGTGTGTGTGTGTGTGTGTGTGTGTGTGTGTATACACATACATATATACATACATATATGTATATGTATAGGAGGGTGTGTGTGTGTATGAATACATATGTATGTGAGTGTGTGTATATGTGTATATGTGTATACATAGACAGAAGGCACAAGATCAGTTGAATAGGAAGGGTTGATATCTAAAAAATAAGATTAAGAAGTGAGAGAGGAATATAATGAGAGAAGGAGAGATAGAATAGGGCAAATTATCTCATATAAAAGAGGCAAGAGAAAACTTATAATGGAGGGGAAGAGCAGGAAGGTGAAAGGGAATGAGTCAACCTTACTCTCACTGAATTTGGCTTAAGGAGGGAATACACTCATTTGGGTATCTTTCCCTATAGGAAAGTAGGGGGAAGAGGATGCGAGGGGGAATGATAGAAGGGAGAGCAGATAGGGGGAGAGGTTAGTTAGAAGCACATAAGGGACAGAGTCAAAGTAGAAAATAGAATAAGTGGGGGAATGGGATAGAATGGAGAGAAATATAGTTAGTCTTCTATAATATAACTACTATGGAAACGTTTTGCAGAACTACACCTGTACCACCTATATTTAATTGCTTATCTTCCCAGTGGGGGTGAGTGAGGAGGGAAGCAGGAAAAGATTCTAGAAATCAAAGTTTTAAAATCAAATGTTTAAAAAAATTGTTTTTTACATGCAACTGGAAAATAAGATATACAGACACTGGTGTATAGAAATCCATCTTGCCCTGCTAGAAAGTCAGAGGAAGATGGGGAGAATGTAAGAGAGAGCAGATTGGGGGAAGGGGTAATCAGTAGGCTTGCTATCTTGGAGTGGGTGGGGGGTAGGGGAAAGATAGGGAGAAAATTTGTAACTCAAAATCTTGTGGAAATGATTGTTGAAAACTAAAAATAAATTTTAGAAAAAGAAAAAGAAATTGAATAGCATATAAATGGACTTTCTAAGAAAAAAAGCATCAGTACTGGATGGATTTACAAGTGAATTCTTCCAAACATTTTAAGAACGATTAAGTTTAGTGTTAAGTAAATAGTTTAGAATAATAAGCAAAGAAGGGGTCCCACCAAACTTCTTTTATGATAAAAATATGGTATTGATACCTGAACCAGGAAGAGTAAAAACAAAGAAAATTTTAGACTGATTTCATTAATGAATATGGATGCAAAAATGCTAAATAAAATTCTAATGAGATTACAACAATATGTTACAAAGATTGTACATTATGATTTATACCAGGGATGCAGTGATGGCTTAAAATAAGGAAAACTAATTGATGTAATTGATAATATTAATAATAAAAGGATCAAAAATTGTATTATATATCTACAGCAATAGATACAAAAAAGCTTTTGATAAAGTATAACATTCATTCCTGTTAAAAACATTTGAAAATATAGGTACAAATGGATTTTTCCTTACATTGATAAGTACTTACTTAAAACTATCAGCAAGCATTATTTGAAATGGGGACAAGGTAGAAGCTTTTGCAGTAAGATTGTCAGTGGAGTAAGGATGTCCATCGTCACCCATATGATTCAATATTGTATTGGAAATCCTATCAATAAAAATAAGAGAACAAAAAGAAATTGAAGGAATCAGGATGGGCAATGAGGTCATAAAACTCTGGTTTTTTGCAGATGGCATGATGATATACTTGGAAAATCCCAAAGACTCAGTGAAAAAGTTAAAACAATAATTTTAGCAAAATAGCAGGATGTAATGTAAACAAAATAAATCATCAGCATTCCACTATATCGCTAACAAAACCCTGCAAGAAGAGATAGTAAGTGGCTCAGATTCGGGGGGTGGAGCCAAGATGGTGGCGTAAGAGCAGCAACATATCGCAGGTCTCACATAGCCACCCCAAAATACCCATAAAATATGACTCTAAACTAATTCTAGAACTCCAGAACGCACACAAATATACTTTCCACTAAAGTCAGCTCAGCTACAAGGAACCATATCAGCACTGCAAACCAAAACCAGCCTGGCCTGAAACTGAGGCTGTGTCCCGGGGGTGGCTGGACAAGAGGAGCCAAGCCCTAGCTGGAGCTTCGGGTGAGCGGATTGGTGGCAGCTGCGGTAGTATACAGAACTAGGTCAGTAGGGCTTGCTAGGTCGGGGGAGAAAAGTGGTCTGGCCAAACTGCCTCCAGGGCTGAGAAGCAGAAAGCAGAGGTCCTGGACATGCCTCCACATTGCTGCTTCAGAGCTCTCGGCCTGCAGACCGCAGGGGGACCAAGCGATCGTTCAGAGGCCAAGTGCTCTCACGTTGAGCAGCCTGGATCTATATCACGGTCTTGGGCTTTGGTCCTGTGGTTCATTTTTATTCAGTGAGCCAGAAGTGGGGGACGGACCCAGAAACTTCCCAAGAGCTCTGGCAGCTGGGAGGGCCCCAGCAATTTGGGACAGAGCTCTCCCGTCTGGAAGCAGAGCTCCACAGAGATTTAAAAAAAAAATCACAGTCTGATCAACCATGAATAAGAATAAGCATAAGAAGCAGGGTAAGAAAAGCAACCAAACCCTAGATTCCTTCTTTGGAGAAAAGAAGGACCAAGGCAGAGAGCCACAGGAGGAGAGCACAGCCAGAGCTCCCGCATCAAAAGCTTCCAAAAAACATGAAGATTGCCTTAAAGCTAGAGATCAGCTGAAGAAGGATTTTGAAAACCAAATGAGAGAAGTGGAAGAAAAATTGAGAAGAGAAATAAGAATGTTGCAAGAAAATCATGAAAAGAGAGTCAGCAATCTGACTGAAGAAATTAACACCCTAAAAAACAGATTAACTCAAATGACAAAAGAGGCCCAAAAAGCCAATGAGGAGAAGAATGCCTTAAAAAGTTGACTTTGCCAGATGGAAAAAGAATCTCAAAAGCA
>CM053582.1:97390798-97410159 GCA_028627135.1 Pseudochirops cupreus
ATCTTTCTGCTTTCTAAAAATACTTCCTCACACACTCTCAACATACTTAAACCTTTCTGAAACTGATATCAATTATCTGGAGACAGGAGGGGCTTGGATAAACCCTCATTTGTCCCCAAACCTTCCTATCTGTCTTTCCAAATCCCTCAAAACTATTATTCAGTTTTTTCAGCATTCCTTTACATTTGTTAACCACAAAACAAGATGGTTCATATCTTTTACTGACTACTTGCTCTGATCATAGAAACTTGCTATAGAAGGGATAAGCAGGGACATATGACATTCCAAATATTACAGGATAAAACATCCTTGGCTCTTTTTAAATTCAGATAAAGTCACAGATATCCATCCATGCAGTATTGGTACCACCTCACAGCTAGACTCAGGAATAGGTGGAAAACGTTCCTTTTCATAGGAATTTCATGGGTAAGCTGAGCCAGAAGGGGTCCCATTCCAGCAGAGGCTAGGATTGCCCCTTCAGCCTTTACCAGATGTAGACTTCCACCTGTTAACAGCATAGGATCACATTCCCTCTGAGTAGCTTGTAGCATTTGATGCAGGCACTGACTAATCCAGGCAACCATACCCAAATTCAAACTCCAAATAAAATTTAGTTATGGTCCCAAATGCCTTTTTCCTAACAGCAAGTTTCATTAATCACAGCTTAGAGCCAGTTCTCTTATTTATTTCTTTTCCTTATGGCACTGAGGCCAAAGGCTCTATATACTTTAGCAAATGAGAGACCACACTTCATCCTACACAAAGTGAATAGGATTTAAGTGAGAGAGGGCTGTGCAAAGTCACCAGCCTCTTGCTCTCCTCAGGAGCCATCTGGATTCAGTGGCTAGATATAGATCAGGACCACTACAAATGGTCTCAGATGCAGTTGGAGACCTTGGCCTTTTTAAGGTAAGGTCTTTTGATGATCTCAGTTTGTCTAAGGTAATGCCCATTCAGTGATTAGGGCTAAGTAAAAATGTGGCAAAAAATGGCCTCTTTTACCAAGGCAAAAAATAAAATCAATCTAGGAGGGGAGGACCCTCAGAATTTCTGGCCAAGACAGAAACAACTGCTATTTACACTCACTGTGAGCCATCAGAATCCAAACAATGACCAAGTGAAGCTTGGACTGGGACCCATTTTTGGCCAATCAATGAGAGCCACAGTCATTTGGGTTTAAGGCATGGTCCTTAAAAAAAAATCTAGTCCATAATCCCCAAGATATCTAGCTAGGTTTTAGTGATCAAAATTTATATTCCTTTGGGCAGAGTACCCGTATATAAGGATATATATGATTTTATACACACACACACACACACACACGTGTGTGGAGATATACACACACACACACACACACACAGAGGGAGAGGAGCAAAGGAGGGAAGGAGGGAGGGAAGGAAGGAAGGAAGGAAGGAATGAGTTGTGTTGGCCAACTGGAATTGGCCAACTGGGTCCCCAGTGGAGCAGCTACTACTAGTCACAGGTTGCTTTTTGTCTTTCATTCTCAAAGAGGACCATGACATTAGGAAGGGGTGTCATGACTTGCAAGTGAAATGGATCTAAAGTGAGGGAGGGCTATACAGTCACCAGCTTCATTCTCTCCTCCACGGCCATTTGGGTTCATCTCTGCCCAAAGAAATATAAATTGAAGACAAAAATGAAGAACCTACCATTGTGGCAAGCATCATGTTAAGCACTCAAATTAGACCTCAGGACTTCCTGACTCCAGGCCTAGCACTATCCAAATAGTTAATGCAGATTCAACAAACAATGTTTTACAAAGTTTAGCAAAGATTACTTCTTGCTTATCATTTAACAAGTACCTATCTTGATGAACAAAATGGCCTTTCCCAACCCAAACAATAAATAAAAAGAAAAAGATGAAATCAGCTTCCTACCTCAAAAGTAAATCTGGTCCATAACTACCCGCCATGGAGCTCTCTGCTAGTATTTAAGACCTGGGATCCACTGGAAGTCACCCTCTCACCCTCAGGAAAGAAGTCAAACAGACTGCAATCTGCTGTGCTTACAATCAGGCCCTGGGTCCCCAGTGGCTGGAGCACTTCAACCTCTCCCTCTTTTTTTTTCTTTTTGAAGGGGGAGGACAGGGTAATTGGGGTTAAGTGACTTGCCCAAGGTCACGTGACTAGTAAGTGTTATGTGTCTGAGGTGGTATTTGAACTCAGGTCCTCCTGACTCCAGGGCTGGTACTCTATTCACACTGCACCACCTTGCCGCGCCTCTCCCTCTTTTTCTAAGGCTTCCCACATCCCTTCCCTTCTGGACCATACTCACAGAGTGAGTTTGATCACTGATTAACTCAAACAAAAAAGGAAAGAAAAGGAAAGTTTTTAGTTCCTACAGTAATCCTAGAACAACTCTACTCACCTAGGATTGCCTTGAAGTTACCCCTTCACCCTCAGGTAAGAAACTAAATTATCCTGAGTGAAAACTCTTCTATGAATCCTTTAATGAATAAGTCATTCTAAATGGAATCTGGACAAAATTTGTAGGTATCATTTTTCTCACAGAGCACATCAAAATGTCCCCAGGGGTTTCCAACATAGATGTTTGAGATGAAAAATATCCTTCATCCTTAATTTAATGAAAAGAAATAAACACAGAGATCTCCTAGGATAAGAACAGGACTTTATTCTCTTCCCTGGGAGAATAGGGCAGTCTTCCCCATGACTCATCATGGAGAAGAGGCAAGTTACAAAAGATAGTGCTGGAATTTATAACCTAACTTAGTCAAGATCCCTCCCCGACGGTTTCCCCTCTCATTGGTGGAGAAGCATACTTCACCAAATACTTCCCCAACTGGGACAGCAAGGAAAGATAAGGGCAGGGTCCCACCAAGGCAGGAAAACAGACAAAGGAAGATAAAAGTGATTGACAGAAGCAATTTCAAAAGTTAACCACCCCAAATTGAGAAGTTTTCACTCATCCCATACACAGATGATCTGATATCCAGATCAATTTTCTCTGGGTCCCTATACCAAAGGACACCAGAAATTTCCCCCAAGAGATTCCGGACATTCTAAGGGCAAACCTATTGGAATTCTAAACTCAATAATAGCAAAAGTTGTCTCAATGAGTATGCAAAGAGAGCAATATAACATAATCTCCCAAAAGAGAGAGACTGTCAAGAAAAGGAAAGAAATGAGAATTTAAAGAACCACCTACTAATGTGCCAGGCATTTTGCTAAGCACTCAAATTAGACCTCAGGACTTTATTCCTCCAGGTCCAGCACTATTTTACCTATTCCCTCACCTTCCCCTCTAAATATCCCTCCCTTGTCCTCCTCTCCCCCCTTCCTCTGCTCCTAACATTTTGTTTCTTCTGAATTTAGAAGACTTTTATACTCTTCTAGATCTATATGTATTATTCCCTCTTAAATTCATTCCCTATGAAAGTAGGTTGCCAGAACTACCAGCACTCCTGCCCCATCTAATTCCTCTGTATCAGTTCTTCCTTTTGCACCTCAAATAATTACTCTTTTAAGCTACTCCTAAATTATTTTATTTTCAAAATTCATATAATTCTCAGGTTTTTTTTTTAGCTGTCACCTAGTCCTGGAAAAAGGATTAAGCATTTAGTCTGATTATTCAGGATTTCTAGGCCAACAGTCCAATTATACCTTATAAACTGGCAATCCTTAAGGATCTTACAGTACAGCAAGCATTTTAGGTCTGTTTAAAAGCAGATAGAATACAGAAACATTTGTCAGCTGGAATTAGGATTCTAAGGCCACGGAATCCCAAGTTTTCAAAGATTCTGTAATATAGCAGCTATCAATATTTAAACATTCAAAAAATGCAAAAGTTGGAGAGAATTCTGGGAAGATGGTGGAGTAGGTCAAAATCCAAGTTCTCCAGGTTTCCCCCATAGAAGACTTAAAATAGCACCTTACCATAAACAAAGTATGGGTTGAGATAAATAAGAACAGAGACACAACTGGGTCTTCTTGGGACAATTTGAGAAGATAGGAAGAAAAATCCCTGGACTAGCTTTGGTCCCTGTAAAGAGTAGGTTCCATTTTAACAGCAAGCTACTAGCCTCTTAAACAACAAGTGGCAAGCCCTGGGATTAGTTGGTTCAAGAGGTTATCCCTGGGATATTGAGGGGAGTTGGGTGTCTGAGCATCAGAAGATCAAGGGAACCTCTGCTGACAAGGAACACCAGACCCAACTGTGCTTCAAAGGAAGGCGGGGGGGGGAGGGGGGTGGAGAAAGGAACCAGTACACATCCGGTGAGTGCAGAAGCAGTGGGCATTTACAGGAGGTTAGAGGTGTGGCTTTGGTTTCAGGCTAGAGGAGAGAACTGAAGATCTGGGGTAAGAGGCACCATTTCCCACACCCCAGGGCCAGAGGGGATTATAAATAATTAAGCAAAAAGTACACAGTAAAGGAGAAAGAATCCAACTATAGTAAATTATTATGGGAATAGAGATGACCAAGGTTCATCTTCAGAGGAGGATATTGAGGTAAAGAAACCCACAAAGAGTAATGTCAAATGAACACCTGCCCAAAAAGAACGTATAGATCTTAAAAAAGACTTCAAAAATCAAATGACAGAGATGGAGGAAAAACTAAAAAAGAAAATAAGAATAATCCAAGAAAAACAAGAAGGGTATGAAAGGAAAGTTAACTAATTTGAAAAGGAGATCCAGAATCTTAAGGAAGAAAATGACATCTTGAAAACTAAAATTGGGCAAAGTGAAGCCAGTGAAATTATAAGAGATCAAGAAATGATTAAACGAAATAAGAACAATGAAAAATAGAAGACAAAGTAAAACATCTTATAAGAAAAACAACAGATTTGTAGAACAGATTAAGAAAATATAAAATAACAGGACTAACTAAAAGTTATGATAAAAAGTGAATCTCAATACAATAATACAAGAAATAATCAAAGAAAATTGTGCTGAAGCACTAGAACAAGGGGAGAAAGTAGAAATAGAAAAAATCCATCTATCATCACTTAAAAGAGATCCTATGAGGAAAGCTTATAGGAATATCATAGTCAAATTCCAAAATCCCCAGTTCAAGGAAAAAATATTAAAAGCATCAAGATGAAAACAATTTAAATATGATGGTGCCACATTTAGAGTTACACAAGACCTGGAAGCAGAGACATTAAAGGACCACAGGTCTTGAAACACAACATATTGAGGAGCAAAAGAACTAGGGCTCCAGTCAAAAATATCATACCCTGAAAAGTTAAATATTATCCTGAATAAAAAAAAATGAACACTTGATAAACTCTCACACTTTCAAGACTTTGTTAAAAAAAAACAACAAACCCTGAACTTAATAGAAGATTCAACATATAAGAACCAAGAGGTTCTTGGTTCATAAGGCACATAAAGGGAAATAAAAAAGACCGAATATAATGGATCCATAAGGACAGACTATTTACTTTTTATATATATGTAAAAGGGATGTCTAAGATTCTTATCAAGAATTGGGTAGTTTATAAGAAAGATTAGGGTAAACCTGAGAATGATATGAATTTTGAAGATAAAATAATTTAGGAAAGCTTAAAAGAGTAATTGTTTGAGGTGCAAAAGGAAGAACTGATACAGAGGAATTAGATGGGGCAGGAGTGCTCGTAGTTCTGGCAACCTACTTTCATAGGGAATGAATTTAAATATGTATCTAGAAGAGTATAAAAGTCTTCTAAATTCAGAAGAAATAAAATGTTAGGGGCATAGGGAGTGGGGAGAGGACAAGGGAGGGATATTTAAAGGGGAAGGTGAGGGAATAGGTAAAATAGGAATACAGAAGGGTGTTTAGATTTATGGGAATAGGAGGATAGGGGAGGGATCCTTGGAGGGGGGTAGGCAAGTTATAGGAGCGCAAGGGTAGAAGTAAACTAGAGGAGGCAGGAGGGATAGGAAACAAGAGATATAATCATACAGAAAAAAAACAAACCAAAGATTAGGAGTAGAATAGGTTTGGGAAAGTATATGTCTATATATATATGTATCTGTTTATATATATATATATATATGGCTATAGAAAAACATTTAAACTTTATTGTAGCCTTCTGGAGGAAGGAAAAAAAAGAACAAAGAAAAAAGTTCACAGCAGAGAACAAAAGAAAACTCACAAAGAAGCAAAGAAAAGATGGACAATTCTCAATACGAGTATTATTTATCATATAGGTTTTTTTGAAATGAAAATCTATTGTTACATATTTTGAATCATCTCTCATGTTCTGCAATGCACATGATGTCCTTTTTTTTCCTTTCTAACTTTGTTTTTAAGTTTAAAAAAATGCAAAAGTTACCTCAGAAGAAACTTTTCTGGTATGCAAAGGATACACATATCGAAATGAGAGAGAGAGAAAGAGAGAGAAAGACAGACAGAGAGTCAGAGAGTGAGAGACAGAGAGAGAGAGAGAGAGAGGGAGAGGGAAGGAGAAAGAGAGAGATTGTATAATAATAGGATAAAGATAAAGTGGGGGGAAAAAAAAACAATTTGCAAGTTTTCCTTAGTAGATCTCCAAAGCTAAGTTATCTGATAACGAAAATCTAAGATGAAGAAGTTCTCCAGGAGATCCCCACAAATTTGAAGGGAAGAATTTTATCATAAATGAGATCCCACATATAGCCTGTATTAACCCTAGGTATTCTTATCCCAACTCTAGCTCATATGAATGAGTCGGGTTCTCCAGGGCAAGACTACATCTGCCCATAAGGGTTCTAGGGGTACTCCCAAGAGGTCAAAGGTTATTCTAATTCTTTCAGCTAAAGTCTTAATTTAGTATATTTTCATCAATGATGACTTCAAGTGCTTAACACTGTAGGTTTCATTTGAACAATTAATTAGTTTTTATAATAGGATTTCAATGAAGAGATATATAGCAAGAAGAGAAATACAAACATTCCCCTCTTCTCCCAACTACACCATTGCTAACCATTGGGCAAACATGTGATATTTGTTAACTATGGAATAGAGTGAGGGAATGTGGATGGATCCGTGCAAAGCAGTCACTAATAGGAGAAAAATAGCTTCAAACATGTACAAAGACGACATTACAGAATCAGAACCAATAGGATTGACTGTGATTACAACTGCCCAGAAGGATGCAACAGTGCAGAAAACCAGACTTTTGTAACTGATTTCTTCTTTCTTCTAACAGGGGAAGATTTGTGAGAAGCTGGGAATCTGCTCAATGCCAAAATTTATTCGCTTTTTAATGAAAAGAATTCCAATCAAGAAGGACCCAAAGCTCATGGTAAAGAACCTATGCTTTGGGACAGTACCTGTGAGGTTGTATCAGCCAAAAGCAACATCTGCAAGTCTCCGGAAAGGAATTATCTTCTTCCATGGAGGTGGCATGATACTTGGGAGCCTGGGTAAGATCAAATTTCTTTTGACCTTTTAAAAGATCAGAACCACCTGTCCTCCTTTATCCTGCTCACACTGGGAATATCCTGATGCCATGGGAAGTGTTAAATTGGAACTTTCTTTAAGGTGGTCTTATCAAGGTTGGCTGAAAAAGGATAATACTATTTAATACCAAAAAGAACCCCTAAAACACTAGATTTGAAATGCTGATTGATCTCCAGGGGTGGGGAACCTGTGGCCTCATGGCCACACGTGGCCCCCTAGGTCCTCAAGTGTATGCCTTTGACACTCTCCTTTTTCACTTTCATCATTAGGCTTTTGAATTCTTCATTTTCTCCCATCAGAGTGGTGTCCTTTGCATATTTGAGATTGTTGATATTTCTCCTAACAACCTTAATTCCAGTTTTTTATTCATCCAACCTGGCATTTCAAAGGAAGTACCCTGCATATAAGCTAAATAAATAAGGTAACACTATACAGTCTCATCACGCTCCTTTTTAAATCTTAAATCAAGCAGTTGTTTCATGTTTGGTTACTGGCCCACGTACAGGTTCCTCAGAAGACAAGTAAAATGACCTGGTACTCCTGTCTCTTTAAGGACTTGACACATTTTGTTGTGATCAACACAAAGGCTTTAATATAGTCAATGAAGCAGAAGTAGATGTTTTTGTGTAACTCTCTTGAATTTTCCATAATCCAGTGAATGTTGGAAATTTGCTGTTTAGTTCCTCTGCCTCTTTGAAAATTAGCCTGCTCTTCTGCTAATTCTGGGTTCATATATTGCTTAAGCCTCACTTGGGGAATCTTAAGCATAACCTTGCTGGCATGTGAAAAGAGTGCAATTGTCTGGCAATTTGAACATTCTTTGGCATTGCCCTTCTTTAGGATTAAGACATAAACTGATCTTTTCCAATCCACCGGCCACAGTTGCAATTCCCAAATTTGCTGGCATATTGAGTGCAGCACTTTCACAACATCGTTTTTCAGGATTTTAAATAACTTCTCTGGAATTGCCATCACCTCCACTGGCCTTATTTTTAGCATTGCTTCCTTAGGTCCACTCCACTTCCTTCTCTCGGGTGTCAGCCTCTGGCTCAATAACCACACCTTTGTGGGGTTATCTGTGATGTTTTTTCTATAGTCTTTCTGTATATTCTGGCTACCTCTTTTTACTCTCTTCTGGCTTGTGTTAAGTCCCCACCATTTTTTGTCTTTTATCATGCCCATTTCTTCATGAAAAGTTCCCTTGATATCTCGAATTTTCTTGAAGAGATCTCTTAACTTTCCCATTCTATTGCTTTCTTCTATTTCTTTGCATTGATCATTTAAGACAATCTTCTTATCTCTCCTTGCTATTCTACGGAATTCTGCATTCTGCTAAGTATATCTTTCCCTTTCTTCCTTTTGCATTCTTTCTTTCCTTGGCTATTTGTAAAGTTTCATCAGATAGCCATTTTGCTTTCTTGTTCTTTTTTCTTTGGGATTTTCTTTCTTTCTTTTTCGCTGCTGCCTGCTGTACAATATTGTGAACCTCTGTCCATAGTTCTTCAGGCACTCTACTAGATCGAATCCCTTAAATCTATCCCTCATTTCCATTTCATATTTATAAGGAATTTAGGTTATATTTATATGGTCTCATGGTTTTCCCTACTTTCTTCAACTGAAGTCTGAATTTTGCAATGAAAAGGTCATGATCTGAGACAGTCAGCTCCAGGTCTTGTTTTAACTGACTGTATAGAGCTTCTCCACTTTTGACTGCAATGTATATAATGAACCTGATTTCAATATTGACCATTTTGTAATGTCCATTGATAATCATTTAATATCAATTTCATAACCTCAGTAAGGGCCAGAGTCTGAACTAACCAATCAGAAGAAGAGCCTGGACCTAACAGCTTCTTTGTTCTCTGAGTAAACTCAGAAAAATACCTCTTCCTCTGTCAACAAGGTCAGATGGCCATTTTTATGGCCATTTTGGCTATTAAGGATGAGACCCTTAATCTGAGACACTACCTTGAGTAATGGGACTTTTTCTTATCTTAATTTTTTTTGACATATACTACACTATGGCATGTTAATGGTAAAGAAAACACAGATTATCTTGGATCATAATTTCAATTGACACTTAGTCAACCCTTTTATTTTATTGTATTTATTACCTATTCAGTTAAGAAAATTTCTTTCTTATATCATGATTAAACATATATGGAGATCATAAATTTGAGTGACACCATCAACCTAAGTAGGGATGGTTCTAAAATGTATTTAAGCCTTTTCATTCTTTTGTTCAGGCAATCAGATTTTATCTGGCTCCACACATGTACGTATCTGGCTAGCTTAAAGGGAAGAAAAGATACAAATATACATCACCTAGCCTGTTTGCCTCCTTTAACCAAACTTTCAGGTTGACACCATGCATAGAGTTGCCTTTGTGGCTACTGAAAAAGAGTGCCTGCTATGACCAGTGAGTTACTGTGACAAGACTCTTATTAATCTTTGTCCTGCTTCATGTTGTATACCAAGGCCAAACTTGCCTGTTATTCTGATTATCTTTTGATTTCTTACTTTAACACTCCAATCCACTCTGATGAATGTGACATCTTTTTTTGCTATTATGTCTAGATGTCGTAAGTCTTCATAGAATTGATTCACTTTGGCCTCAGCATCTGTGACTGGATTATAGACTTGTATTATTGTGATGTTCAATGGTTTGCCTTGGATATGAACAGATATCATTGTCATTTTTGAGATTATACCCTAATACTGCTTTTCTCCCCCTTTTACTGACTATGAAGGCTACTCTATTTCTTCTAACGGATTCTTCATGTAACTATCCCCTGAATTAAATTCACCCACTCTCATCCACTGAAGTTTACTGACACCTAAGATGTCAATTTTCAATTGTTCCATCTCCTGTTTGACCACATGCAGCTCCCCTTGGTTCACAGATTTTACAATCCAGATGCCTGTGCAATATTGATCTTTATATCATTGGACTTTCCTTTCATCACTAGACACATCTACAGCCAAGCTTCCTTTTGGCTTTGGTCCAGCTGCTTTATCAGTACTAGAGACTTGTGATTGTCCTCCACCTTCCCCAGTAGTTTACTGGACACCTTCCAACCTGAGGGACTCACCTCCATTGTCAAATCTTTAATCATTTTAATACTGCCCATTGGGTTTTCCTTGCAAAGACGCTGGAGGGGTTTGCCATTTCCTTCTCCAGCGAATCACCTCTTATCAGAACTCTCTACTATGACCTGTCCATCTTGGGTATCCCTACATGGCATAGCCCATAATTTCACTGAGCTATGGAAGCCCTTCTGACATGACAAAACAGGGATCCAGGAGGGATCCTTCATAGCTTAGGGTCATTCATAAGACACCACTTCTTCCAGCCCGTATTTCTAATAAATGGAGGAACATTCCTATATGGCAGCAGAAGCTGAGTTAGTCCCAAGGTCTGAAATAGTTTATACAGCAAGGGTTCCCAAAGTGGGAGGCAGATTCCACTCCCTGTCTCTTAAGGTTCTGTGGCCTGACCCAAGAAATGTGTGATCAATCAGTCATAGTGTTGGAAGACAAGTGGCATCTCATCCATCTTCAATAGCTTTGTTAGGCAAATGTGCTTGGCTCCAAAACAAGCAAACCTATCCTTGCACCCCAGTACTCTGCCTTTTACCTTTGATTTTTTAAAGTTGTTTTTTTAAATAACTTGTAAATAAAAAATTTTAAATACTTGTTTTTTTAAAATTTTGAGTTCAAAATGCTTTCCATTCCTCCCTCCTCTGCCCCCTCCTTTAGAAGGCAAACAATTTAATATAGATTATACAGGTACTGACAAAGATCTACATAGTTTGCCAACAAAGGTCCAAATTGTCAAAGCTATGGTTTTTTCAGTACCAGTGTAGGGCTGTGAGAACTGGAGAATAACAAAAGCTGAGCACTCAGAATCAATACTTTCGAATCATGGTGCTGGAGAAAACTTTTGAGAGTATCCTGGACTATAGTAAGATTGAATCAATCAGTACTTAAAGAAATTAATTCAAACTATTCACTGGAAGACTGATTACTGAAGCTGAAGCTTAAATACTGCCACAAAATAAGAAGACAGGATTCACTAGGAAAGACCCTGAGATTGAAAAAGATTGAAGGCAAAAGGAAAAAGGGATAGCAGAAGATGACATGGATAGGTAGTGTCATGGAAACAATGTACATGAGCTTGAACAAGTTCTGAGAGGATAGAAAGGCCTGGTATACTATGGTCCATGGGGTCACAAAGAGTCAGACACAACTGAACAACAAACAAAATACCTAAGTAGTCATGCAAAACATTTCCACCTTAGCCATGCTGAAAAAGAAAACAGACAAAAAAACAATCTTAAGAATAATAAAGTTTGAAAAAGTATCCTTAAATTTGCATTCAGATTCCAACAGTTCCTTCTCTGGATGTGGAAGGCATTCTTCATCATAAGTCCTTTGGAACTGTCTTGGATCATTGTATTTCTTAGACTAGCTAAGTCATTCACAGCTGATCGTTGTTCAATATTGCTGTTTCCGTGTACAATGTTTTCCCCGTTATGCTCATTTCACTTTGCATCAGTTCATATAAATCTTTCCAGGTTTTTCTGAAATCCATCTGCTCATCATGTCTTATAGTACAATAGTATTCTATCACAACCATATACCACAACTTGTTCAGCCATTCTGCAATTGATGGGCCTCCCTTCACCTACAATTCTTTGCCACCACAAAAAGTGTTGCTCTCCATATATTTGTACATATAGGTCCTTTTCCTTTTCCTTTTCATTTGATCTCTTTTGGGTACAGACCCAGTAGTAGTATTACTTCTCCCATTGTTTCTAAAGTTTCCAAACTCATCTTCTCAGACTGTCAGTGATCCTTCAGGATACTAAATATCTAAACTAACCACTACCCACAGAATTTGTGCACATGCCATAGGGAAAAATTCTGCCTTCTTCTCCTTATCCCAAGATCACTTCAAGGTTTCTGTATGCCCCTTCATGGGTTAGGTTCTGCACTTGGGAGCAGTGACTAATGAGTAAGAGGTCTTCTCCCTGGCTGGTCCCCTCCTCTCCCATACACAGGATGAGCAAGTATGAATGGCCTGTGATCTTGTTAAAAGATATTACATTATTTCACCCTACAAACACATCCTTCTTCCAAATTTTCACTTTTAATATCAAGGGCACCACCATCTTTCCATTTACCCAGGTTTGCACAACGACATCTCTGACTTCTCATTTTCCTTCACCCTCCCACTTCCCCATATTCACTTTAAACAGTTGCTAAATCTTGGATTCTACCTTCACATCTCTTAGACCTTCTGTCTTCTCACACTGCCACTACTCTACTTTAGGCTCTCATCATATTTTGCTTGAATTATTGCATTCTAGTTAGTTTCCCTGCCTCAAGCTCCTCCCCTCTCCATATGTCTCCATCCTTCCACCCTCCACATAGCTGTCAAAGTGTCAAAGACATGAATAAAATACAGGTCAGATCATGTCACTCTTCTACTCAATATCTATCTATCTATCTATCTATCTATCTATCTATCTATCTATCTATCTTTCCCTTGCCTGAGACTCATGGGGTCAGAAAAGATCTTAAGAATCACCTGCACTATTCTCATTTTAAAAATTATGGCATTCTAATAAGATTTAGAGCTAAAAGGACCTTGGAGATAATCTAATTTATTTCCACATCTTATAGAAGGGGGCTTGTGTAAGAACCTTCATATAAATTTGTAACCTTGAATTTCTCCCATTTATGCCCTCTACATTTCCCTAAGCCCATCTTCCTCCTTGGAAGCCACAGGGAGATTAACTAGACAGTATTAGCAGTTTGAAATCATTATTTGCCTTAGGTGAATGGCAGAAAGGCTAGGATTTCCAAAAGGCCAAAAATATCCTAGCTTTGAGATCTGAGAGAAAAAGTCAAATAGCAATTACAAGTAAGTTCTTTCATGTTCCTCTTCTCTTCACCTTTTTGTTACGTACAGCCAATTAAACAGCCACCTTAGTCATGTGTTGGGGTGGGCAATCTTGTGAGTAAGATGAAGAAACCATAATCTTCCCTTTCAGTCCTTACAACCTAAAGTCTCTACATCTACTAGTGAAAAAAAGAAGAACTGAGTTAAATCAATGAATGGATTTTCTTTTTTCCAAAAATGACACACAACCAGTTAAACTTCAAAAACAATTAATTGCTTAAAACTGACTATGATTTATCTGGATGTTTTGGGATCATGTAGGCATAGCCAGCCAGGAAATACCATTTTTAAGAAACATGAAAGATGAAGTGACTTAGATAAAAGGATAGAACTGTAGACAGAGAGATCACACAACAAGATGAAATAAAATCATGAGGTTGAGTTAAATATGTATATTACAAATGTTCTATATATCAGTTAGTACCCGTTCTATACCTGGAGCTGCAGGATGAGAAATGTGGGAGAAATAGCAGTGGATAGAAGAGAGAAGCTAGCTCTAGACTATTAATGAAAACACTTTCTCTTCCAGATGACTACAATAGCTTGTGCTGCTACTTGTCCAGGAACACTGATGCAGTGGTTCTGTCAGTTAGGTGAGTAAAAGGAAAAGTGACTAAGAAGGGAAGAAGTGGTCAGGTGGGTAGGTTGTTTGGGAAATGGAGGGAGAAGAGAGAAGGAGAAGAGAGGAGAGCTGAGAGCAATCAAAGAGGGAGAGACCATTTTTCTACATTAAGGATTCTTAACCTAGGGTCCATGAACTTTTTTTATGACTACATTTCAAAATAATTCATTTCCTTTGTAATTCAATGTATTTCACTTTATGAATTTAAAAATATTCTAAGAAGGTACCTCAGAATAGCTGGAGAACTGACAGACTCCAGCTCTGAGATTCACCACCTGCTTCACCAGAATAGCCACACAAAAAGGCATCCTCCAGTGGCCAGCCCTCCATGTGCTTCATCACAGCCCAGGGCAAATAGGCATCTTCCAGTGGCCACACTTCCACAAGCTTCAAGGTAGCCTCAGGGAAACACAGAAATACCTCACCAGGCCTCAGAACATGCCAGACACTGCTACTAGGACCCTAGATCAGCACTAGATAAGCTGCCCGACCCCTACGGCCTCCAGTAGCACTAGCCATCCTTGACACCATCCCCTAAGCAGAGCACCAGACATGAGGGTCCCCATGGGAGTCTCAGGACAACATTAGCACAGCCAGGTAAACAGAGAGGGCTGCAGCCATTGGCACAAAATGTCTTCTCAAATGCAGAACTCAAACTTAAAGGAAAAGAAAAAGAAGCCCCCAAATGAGCAAAAACAATGAAAAAATATTCTGACCACAGAAAGTCATTGTGGTGACAGGGAAGATCAAGACACAAACTCAGAAGAGGATAATGATGTTGAAACACCTATGGACGAAACCCCAAAGAAAAATGGGAGATGGTCTCAAGCCCAGAAAGAACCCACGGAAGAGCTCAAAAAGCAGCTTAAAAATCATAGGAGATAAGTAGAAGAAAAAATGGAAAAAGAAATGAGAGTAATGCAAGAGAATTATGAAAAAAGAGTCAATAGCTTGTAAAACTGCTTAAAAAGTAGAAATGAAAAAATAGAAAAGAAGATACAAAAATCCACTGAAGAAAACAACTCCTTAAAGAGTACAATTGGCCAAATGGAAAAGAAAATACAAAAGGAATTGAGGAAAACAACACCTTAAAAGTTAAAATTGGGCAAGTGGAAGCTAATGACTACATGAGACATCAAGAATCAATCCAACAAATTCAAAAGGATGAAAAAATGGAAGAAAATGTAAATATCTCATGGGAATAACAACTAATCTGGAAAATAGGTCCAGGAAAGACAGTATCAGAATCATTGGACTATGAGAAAGTGATAAGTTTAAAAAAAGACCTAGAGAGCATCTTTCAAGAAATCATCAAGGAAAACTGCCCTGATGTCCTGGAACCACAGGGCAAAAGAGGCATCAAAAGAATCCACAGGTCACCTCAGGAAAAAGAACCCCAAATAAAAATTCAAAGAAAGATTATAGCCAAATTCCAGAACTATCAGGGCAAGGAAAAATATACTACAAGTGGCCAGAAAGAAACAATTCAAGTATGGGTGAGTCACAATCAAGATCACAAGGACCTGGCAGCTGCAACATTAAGGGATCCAAGATCATGGAACACACAGAGTAAAGGCAAGGGGCTAGAGTGAAATCTATCATGCTTCAGCTGAAGCAAAAAAAAAAAAAAAGCAGGGATAGCAATCCTGATCTCAGCCAAAGCAAAAACAAAAACAGACCTAATTAAAAGAGAAAAGGAAGGAAACTATATCTTCCTAAAAGGCACCATAGACAATGAAGAAATATCAATACTAACCTATATGCACCTAGTGGCATAGCATCCAAATTCTTAAAGAAGTTAATTGAGGTACAAGAAGAAATAGACAACAAAACTATACTAGTGGGGGACCACAACTGTCCCCTTTCAGAAGCTGAAAAATCCAACCAAAAAATAAACAGAAAAGAAACTGAGGAGGTAAATAGAATATTAGAAAAGTTAAATATGACAGACTGTTGGCATGATTTAGACATAAAGGGTGACCTATAAGCAGAGAAGAAGAACAAAGAATAGTCTACTTGTCAGATCTATGAGGAGAGGAAGAATTCAAGACCAAATAAGAGACAGAGAACATTACAAAATGTAAAGTAGATAATTTTGATTATATTAAATTAAAAAGTTATTATACAAACAAAACCAATGCTACCAAGATTAGAAAGAAAGCAGAAAGCTGGGAAATAATCTTTACAACAAGTCTCTCTGATAAAGGCCTCATTTCTCAAATACAGAGAGAACGGAATCCAATTTATGAGGAGACAAGTCATTCCCCAATTGATAAATGGTCAGATGATATGAACAGGCAGTTTTCAGATGAAGATATCAAAGCTATCTATAGTCATATGAAGAACTGCTCTAAATCACTTTTGATGAGACAAATGCAAATTAAAAACTCTGAGATACCATCTCACACCTACCAGACTGGCTAATATAACAAAAAAGGAAAATGATAAATGTTGGAGAAGATGTGGGAAAATTGAAACACCAACACACTATTGCTGGAGTTGTGAAGTGATCCAACCATTCTGGAGAGCAATTTGGAACTATGCCCAAGGGACAACTGAACTGTGCATACCTTTTGATCCAGCAATACTACTACTAGGTCTGTATCTCAAAGAGAGCATAAAAAAGGGAAAAGAACCTACCTGTGCAAAAATATTTTTAGCAGCCCTTTTTGTGGTGGCAAAATAGTGGAAATTGAGGGGATTCTCATCAATTGGGGAATGGCTCAATGACCTGTGTTATATGAATGTAATGGAAAACTGATGGTGCAATAAGAAATGAGGAAAAGGCAGATTTCAGAAAGTCCTGGAAAGATTTGTACAAACTGATGCAAAGTGAAATGAGCAGAATCAGGAAAACTGTACACAGTATCAGCAACATTGTGTGATAATCAACTATGAATCACTCAGCTCTTCTCAGCAACACAGTGATTCAAGATAAAATATAAAGGACTCACAAAGGAAAATTCTATCCACATCCAGATAAAGAACTGACAGACTCTTATTGCAGATCAAAGAAATTTTTTTCATTTCCTTTATTCTTTCTTGAGTTTTTTCCCTTTTAATCTGTATTTTCCTTCGCAGGTGTGACTAATATCGAAATGTTTTACAGGATAGCATATGTATAAATTATGTCAAACTGTCTACCATTTTCAGAAGTGTGGAGGGGAGGAAGGAAGGGAGAAAAATTCAGACCTCAAAATCTTGCAAACATGAATGCTAAAAATTTTTCTTGACATGTAACTGCTTTTTGCAGGGGGGTGAGGGGCAATTGGGGTTAAGTGACTTGCTCAAGGTCACATAGCTAGTAAGTGTTAAGTGTCTGAGGCTGGATTTGAACTCAGGTTCTCCTAACTCCAGGACCACCTGTGTCACCTAGCCACTCCTTGACATGTGACTGGAAGAAAAATAAAATACTGTTAAAAATATTCTAAGATGAGCACCATAGGTTTCATCAGACTGTTAAAGGAATCTGTGATGTAAAAATGGTTAAGAACATCTCATAATGAGTAAATAAACTTAATAAGGGGAAACCTAAGAAAATGGAGAGATACTTTATAGCTGTCAAATATGATACTGAAAGGGCAACCTTCTCTACAATTGGAAAACTAGGAATATTTTTAGCTCCTTTAATCTGTTATATTTTTGAAGCCTTGTACTTTATTTGTTTGATACATTTCATTTTGACATATCAGTCACTTCCTAATAAACACTCTCCCTCATATTGCCTTCATACTTAAAAAAATTAATTAATTAAGCAAAACGGTCTAATACAGCAATTGCAATTGTGTATACATGTTACTTTTCACTCAGTATCTTTTTGGTCCTGCTTTCTTGGCTCTACATCAGTTCACAGAAATCTTCACCATATTTTTTTAACTTCACAGTCATCATTCTGATAATACTGCATTATTACATCCACATTTTGTTCTTGGCAGTCCTATTGAGACTGATACCACTGGGCTACATCTAGAACACAGATGCTTCACGCTTGTGTCTCCAATTCTTGTGCATGCTGTGCGTGGGCTCTGGAGCACAAGTCACAACCTTGGTCCAATAGATGTCTGTCAACATTCCTACACTCCAAAATGACAACACAGTGGGAAGAGATGGTCTCTCTTATGAACTCCTTCCACTCATCCAGATTCCCAGCCTCAGTTTCCTCAAATATAAAATGAGGCTCTAGTAGCATCTGTCTTACAAAGCGAGAATCAAAGGATCAAAGGAGATAATATATGTAAAGCACTTTGTGAACCTTAAAGTGGTATATAAATGATAGCTATTATTATGAGCAAACACCTCTAGGCACACAGAAGACCAAAATTTAGCCATGCTATGTCACTTAAAGTCTCATTAATTGCTTCAAATTCATTTATTATTTAATTTGGGTGCCCAAAGGAGCAATTGAGAAGATCCTGTAAAAGGAATAATAACTGACATGTATTTAGCACAAAGTGATCTAAGCTGATTATCTCACCTGATGCTCACAAACAACCTTAAGTAGGTGCTCAAAGACAGGTTCAGCTTGCTTCCCTAGCAATTTTGCCTACTGCTATACCTCTTCCTACTGGGTTGCTATTGCTGCTCAATCTTCCTCAAAGAACTAGCGTGTGGAGAGGACTGTCACTGACAGGTGGTATGGGGGAGTTGTTGTATGGCTCAAAGGAAGGCAGAGTAGACGTTTCTAGCATCTTCTTCCCCCACCTTCTCTAAGAGAGACTTTATTTCCTGCCAGTAGAAGAAGTAGGAGGTTGGAGCCAGAAGCCTGTTGACTCTGCTCTTGGTTTAATGACAAATGTGATCATACAGAGGAATAAGCTTTGAGTCTTCTGCATTAAATGAGCTATGAGAAGGCAAGACACTGACATTTTTTTGAGTGGAGAAGGTCTTAATTAGCCTCCTTTCTCCAGGGTCAAAATAGCTGTTGGTAGTCTGGGGTGAACAGGAGACTCTCACTCAAAGGAGAGGCCTGATAGGTACCAAACATCCTTAACCTTCAAACCTAAAGGTTTGAAATTTCAGAGTTCATTCACTCTCCTCAAATTGAATCTGCAGTTTGGTTGAATGTGCCCTTGGTCAAAATCTGAATGTGCCCTTGGACAAAATGGTTGAATTCAGTCAATAAGCATTATGTGCCTACTATGTGCCAGATGAAGGACCTTTATCCATCATCCTTGCCCTCATAATTTCTCCTCTTCTCTCAGAAGAAAAAAAAAGGAAAACAGCTTCATGGTGACTCTTATGATAATAAAATCCTCCCCAGTCATGAGAAGACACTTTCTCGGCAGAAGGAGTTTATTTTTCCTTTTGTTCTTTTTCATTTCCCCAGTTTCATTCTCAGCTATTGAATTTCTTCCCAAAGGCCAGGGA
>CM053582.1:97410659-97441547 GCA_028627135.1 Pseudochirops cupreus
CAGAGCAACATTCCAATTCTGTCTGTCTGTCTCTGGAATTCTTGCTTATATACACACCTCAGCCAATCCCTTTCTTCCACATCAACAGGGGAGTTCATGCCTTCTCAACAGTGGGACAGAGTTTGCACCTTCCACACTTAGCACTTAGGACTACTAAGTGCTAAGTATCCTGCTAAACTAATTACTATTACATCCCTCTACTTCCCTTACTTGATTTTCAAAATCTTTTGTGAGTTCCTCCATGGCCTGAGACCACTTCATATTTTTCTTGGAGGTTTTTGATGCAGGAGTTTTGACTTCCTTGTCTTCTTCTAGTTGTATGTTTTGATCTTCTTTGTCACCAAAGAAAGATTCTACAGTCTGATGTTTTTCCCTCTGCTTATCTTGCCAAGCAATTACTTGACTTTCGAGATTTTTCCATGGTAGAACTCTGCTTCCAGAGTGGAGAGTGCTGTGTCCCAATTTTCTGGGGTTTTGTGTAGCTGTTTTCAGAGCCACTTCTAGACACCTGCCTCAGAAGTGTGAGGACTCCATCTCCACAGCTGCCACAAACTCTGCCACACCAGCAATCCTTCTCATTCCAGGACCACCATCCAAGAATTCAACCCAGATCCAAGCAGGGCAAAGCAAGAGAATCCTGCCTCAGTGCCAGCAAAGAGATTCCTGCAATTGCCTTCTGATCAGTCACTTGATTCCATCACCGTCTGTAGGCCTAGAGCTCCAGAAGCAGCTGCTCCTGTGACTGCTACTGCTGCTGCTGCTGCCTCACCACCACCACCTCTGTCTCCCCAGGCACTAGGGCCAGACCATGCTCTTCTCTCACCCAGATCCCACAGAGTTTTCCACTGACCTTTTACTTTGACTTTGGTATTTGTAGGTTGAGAAGTCTGGAAACTGCCACATTTGCCAGTGATTCAGTCCCCTGAGGTCTGTTACAGTCCCATCTGTGCTGCCACAGCCTTTGCAGGACTGTACTCCACTCCCAGTCTGGTGTGATAGACTTTTCCCAATGGCCTGCCAGGCTGCCTTCAGCTGGAGATGTGCTTTGCTCTGTCATTTTGTGGGTTCTTTAACTTTAAAGTTTGTTTAGAGTAATTTTTTACAGTTATTGGAGGTGATTGGGTGACAAGCTCAAGCAAGTTCCTGCTTTTACTCTGCCATCTTGGTTCCATCCCCCTCTACCATCTCATTTTGCAGATGAGAAATAAAACCAGAGAATCTTTTATTTCATTCAAAGCTCAACCTCTGTGCCACCTCCTATAGAAACTTTTCTGGATTTCCCCAGTAGCCTAAGCCCTCAAATCATCATATACAGGGCATCTCCAAAATCTTAGTGCTGTTTTAAGCTTTAATAGCTTATGTAACTATCAGTTAAGTTTTAATAGTTTAAAAACTACACTAAGACTTTTGGGACAAAATGTATGCTATCTGTTCAAGTATTGTATCTGTATATCCTCAATTTCACCTGATCCCATCACCACCAGCCTTTTTGTCCCACCCCCCCAGGAGAATGTAAGCACCTCAAGGGCATGGACTACTTAATTTTTATCTCTGTATCTCTAGTGCCTAGCATTCAGTAGGTACTTATAAATGCTGGTTGGATTTGACTAAATTGACCTTTATCCAAGGTTACAAAAGTAGCAAATAGAAGAACTGGGATTCAGCTCTCTGAGACTCCAGTTCCTTGTCTCTTTTCACTATATCTAGAAAAACAAGGAATCTGACCCACTCTTGCCCAGGGACAGTGGATTTTTTTGTAAAGCAAGGTGGATACCAACCTAGCAGGGATATAAAAGTAGTCTAGAATGAAACAAAAGCCAGGAAGCAAATGAATTTGTAGGAATATATCCCTAGTACCTCACTTGTGCTTAGGAGCTTTTTGCTGAACAGAATGAATATATCTGTCCAAAGAACTGGCCATATTTAGTCTTTCCAGGTAAGGAAAATTGTTTTCAAGTATTTTAAGAACTGTCACATGAAGAATGAATTTGGTTTGATCTGCTTGGGTCCAGAGGGGAAGTACTAGGACTAATGGATTCAAGAGATAAATTTTAGCCCCTTATAAGAAAAAACCTCTCTAAAAATAAGAGCTACGCAAAAGTGTAACGTGTGGGTAGGCAGTGACTAGAGGTCTTCAGGTGAAGTTTGGTTGACAACTTTTCAGGTATATGGTAGGAGGGGCTTCTTGGTCACATACAAGTTGGATGAAATGCCTCTAAGGTCCCTTCTAACTCAATATTCTGTGATTTTGTAAAATGATTTCTCCACCCAGATTGGAAAAGAATGCCATATCATGGATTACACACGTCTGACATCTAGTGGTACACTTGAAATTAGCATACTGCCCCATCAGGTTTCAATACAGGATCATTGGATCACAAGGATTCCGTCTTGAAGGGACCTTAGAGACCTGTCTAGTCTCTTTCATTCTGGAGATGAGGAAGCTGAGCACATGTGATCCAAAACAGAAGAAACATAATGCTGTGGAACGAGTCTTGTTCTGGAGTCAGAAGTTAGAATCTTAGGCCTGCTTCTTACTACCTATGTCAGTCAACAAACATTTTATTTAAAACATAATTTCTAAGACCCTTCCAGCTCCACATTTTATTATTTTAAAAAAATTTTCTATTTTGTTATATAATGCACTTTTAGAGTTTATGTGGGGATTTTAATTAAATCTCATAAGTATATTCAACTCTTAGTTTTCTCTCCCAAGAGAATGATAGTTTGATTTTTTTTTTAAAGGAAAACACCAGACATGCTTCACTTTATTCTCCCCTGGATCAGTCATTCCATAACATTCCAGGCAATCTCTCTGGCCTCCTCCAGCTTCACATTAGCTACCTTGTCCCCCATCCCTACCCCTCCACCAAAACCCTCACAGACACTCTCAGCTGCACACTGCTGCCTGATGCCCTTGGAGGATGCCACCCTGAAACCCAACCCTTAGGGCTGATGATAAACATCAATTCATTATTCAATGATTCGTATCATACCCTGAACACCCCAGAGATTAAACCCCATTCTTCACCACTCCATTTCCTTATATCTATACCCTCAAATGAACTCCTTCCCTCCAGTGTCTCACTTTAAATCTTTCAACTTGAATCTTTTTTTTTTTTTTTTACCATTCTTATCTTGTACCCATTAACATCTTACTGACCAGTAAAGAAAGTTTCCTTGGCTACCCATTCTAACACTGATTACATTTTCATTCATATTCCTCAACCCAGTTGCTGGTCCTAGTGGGAGAATTATAATTCTCCATGCAATACTTGCCATGTCTGGGCTCTCCTTCTACCATCTTTATTCACTAGCATCTCCTCCCTTGAAGTTTATTCAATCTATATTTATCACTCAATTAAGTTTCTGGCACCTATTGTCTATTAGACCTATAGGACACACTTCTTCCTTCCTCAATGAGTTCAGTGCCTGGTTCATAGCCTTTCTCTGCTCCCCAACTCCTTCCCTCATAATAGGGGAATTCAACATATATATTGACACTTCCTTAAACATTCAAACCTCAGAATTCCTTAACTTACTCATTTCCCATAACTTACTCCTCCATGTCCTGTCAACTACACACAGATATGATTCTAATCATGATCTTGCCATTACCCACAAGTGTTCAATATCCATGTTCATGAACTTCAATATACCTTCATCTGATTATAATCTTTTATCAGTCCATCTTCCCCTCTGCCTTATGATCTCAACACTGTTTTTCATCCTGTCTCCTCCATTCTCAAAAAACCCTCAAAAAATTTGATCTGTCAACTCCTGCTAGCTAATGTCCTGTGTCTCTTCTCCTTTTCATAGCCAAACTCCTTGAGAAAGCTATCTACAATCGATGCTACCACTTCCTTTCTTCTCACTCTCTTCTTAACTCTTTGCTGTCTGGCTTCCAACTTCATCACTCAACTAAAACTGCTCTTTCCAAAGTGGCCAATGATCTTTTAATTGCCAAATCTAATGGCCTTTTCTCGATCATTGTTCTTGACCTCTGTGCATGATGGAATCCTAATAAAGCTGCCCTCAGTCCCAATATTCTAACTTCATTATAGGCCCCACTGTACCTACTTTGCCCTCCTTCTCCCCCCGACAATGTCCTAAGTTCTTCATATAAGCCTCACTGCTCACTGGAACAAAAGGTGTGTCCCTGAATTCTTAGTTCCTACAGAAACAGCAGGTTCGTCCATGTGATGGGAACCTAGATACTGCCTCTACCTAGTCACTGCCCCAGACCCATTCCCACAGAAAGAGGTGTGTTCTTGTACTCAACCACAATCATATCATCCATCTAACCCAAGATAGGACCACAGTACCTAACTACCTATCTTGACCAGACAGGACCATAATAGTTAGCTAATTGGAGAGCAGCATGACCAGAACATTTAACCACCGAACCATAGATGAGATCCCTTCTCCATTACCTAATCCCTTAACAAACCCCTCCTGCCTCTTTAATATTTCTGTTATGTAATTACATCTTTACCCTATAAAAATCCATCTTGCTTTTTCTGAAGTTGCTGGTTCCTTTTGGAATTTAGCCCACTTCATGAGAGGTGTCAGTCTTAATAAATGCCTATACTTGGATTAGAGTTGGTCTGACACTAAATTCTTTGAGATGGTTCCACCACAACACATCATGAAACCCCAACAGTTTTTGGGTGGGCATAGCCTCTACTGCACCAGCTTTTTGGCATCCCTGGGTTTAAACTGCAACATGCAGACTTTGATACGATCACCCTCTTCTTTTTGATATTCTCTTCTCTGGGTTTTGTGACACTGCTCTCTCCAGGTTCTCTTCCTATCTGTCTGACTACTCCTGTCTCCTTTGTTGGATCTTCACTCAGGTCCTCTATGCCTGCCCACCCTCAATGTAAAGCCCCTCTGGCTTTGTCCTGGACTATCTTCTCTTCTCCCACAATACTGTTTCATTTGGTGATTTAATCAGCTCCTATGGGATCAATTATCCTTTCTATTCATATGATTCTCAGATTTGTTTCCAGTTCTGCTCTCCAGTTTTACAGATTCAACTACCTATTAGGTATCTTGGACAAGATGTCTTGTAGACATCTTCGGCTTAATGTGTCCAAAACTAAAGTCATTATCTTTCTTACCCAAACCCTTCTGTCTTCCTAGTTTCCCTATTACTATTGAGGGCACCACCATCCTTATAACTTAGGTGTATTTCTCATGTATTCACTCCCTCTCTGTGAATTCCTGTGGAGTCTACCTTTGCAACATCTCTCTTAGATGCCTTCTTCTATCCTCTGACATCACTACCACACAAGTGTGGGTCCTCATCACCTCATATCTAACTTTTACAATACGATGCTGGTTGATTTCCATTCTACAAGTCTTTGCCTACTCCTTCTCACCCTCCATTCATCTGTCAAACTGGTCTTCCTAAAGTACAGACCTGGCCATGTCATCTCCTTATTCCATGTCATCTCCTTATTCCATAAACTCTAGGGGCTCTATCAAATATGCAGTTATCTTGGTTTCAAAGCCCTTCATAACCTGATGCCTTCCATTCTTGTCAGTCTTCTAAGTCCATAGGGTGGTAGAGTACTACTCCATCAACTCTATGATCCAGTGACACTGGCCTCCTTGCTGTCCCATAAACAAGACACTTTATCTCCTGATTGGTCATTTTCTCTGCTTGTCTTCCGTGCCTGGAGTTCTCTCCCTTCTCATCTCTCCCTCCTGGCTTCTTTCAGGTCCCAACTTAAATCCTATCTTCTGCAAGAAGCCCTTTATGATTCTCCTTAATGCTCGTGCCTTCCCCCTATTGATTATCTCCCATTTATCCTGTAGGTATACTGATATTCTTTATATAGATATTTACAAGTTGTCTACCTCATTAAACTGTATGGCCATAAGCTCCTTGAGAGTAGGGATTATTTTCTGCCCATCTTTTCATTCTTAGTGCTTAGCACACTGCTTGGGATTTTCTTGGCAAAGATACTGGAGTGGTTTGCCATTTCCTTCTCCAGCTCATTTGAAAGACAAGGAAACAGTCAAACAGAGTTAAGTGATTTGCCCAGGGTCATTAGTAAATGTCTGAGGCCAATTCTTGACTCAAGGATGAGTCTTTCTGACTTCAGCATTCTGTCGACTGTGCCACGTAGGTCTTGTGTTTCAAACACAAGTCATTACTTCCAAAGACCTTTCTTTCAAAATGGTAGATGCCCTCAATGTTTCATTATCATCCCTTCTGGACTCTAACTCCCTTCAATCTTCTATCTTTGTATGATATTATATTAACAAGGGCAGAGACATAGAATAATGAAATGCCAATGCAAAGAGTGATAGATTTGGAGATGGATCCAGAATCAGAGGACTTGGGTTGACATCCCAGACTCAGGCTCTTACTATTTTTGTGTGACCTTAAGAAAGTCACTTAACTTCTGTATGCCTGAGTTTGCTCATTTGAAAAATCAGGGAGTTTTATGTGATGTCCTCCAAAATCCTTTCAGTTCTAAATCTACGATCCTATGACTTCATCTACATGAAGTCAAGCACTTGATTTAGAGTCAGAGCCTCTAGGTGCAAATCTCAAGCTTGGACAAGTTTTCTCCTGCATTACTCTGGGCAAGTCACTTAACCATCAGTTTCCTCATCTGTAAAATGAGTGAATTAAGCTAGATGACCTCTAAGTTCCCTTTCACAACTAGATCTATGATCCCATGTTCATATTATCCTGTGAACAAGGGATGTTTATCCTGAAGAAGACTGAGAGGAGACTCAACCCTTGTCTTCTCTCCAAACATACAAAGGATCATATATGAATCACTGATTTAGAGGGAAGGTCATAGTCCAACCTCTTCATTTTACCAGTGAGGCTACTGAGGTCCAGAGAAGTTCCATGATTTACCCAAGATCATACAACTTGTAATTGTCTGAGGTGGGATTTGGAATCAGGTCTTGCTAATTGAGAGTCCAACATTCTATCCACTACACTATATTGCCTCCTTAACCTGCAAGACTTGTGCTACTTGGTCCTAGAGGCAGCTAGGTGGTGCAGTGGATAGAGCACTGGACTTGGAGTCAGTAAGGCCTGAGTTCAAATTTGGCCTCAAACACATACTACCTGTATGACTCTGGGCAAGTCACTTTAACCTGTTTGCCTGAGTTCCTCATTTGTAAAATGAGCTGGAGAAGGAAATGGTAAACCACTCTAGTATCTTTGCCAAGAAAACCCTAAAAAGGGTGACAATGAGTAAGAAATTACTGAGACAACTCAACAAGAACAAAACAAGAACAAGAACAACAACAACTAATAATGGCAGAACTGAGAACTGAGTGGAAGTTGTAGAAAAAGTGGTTTTGGCTTGATGCAAGGAAAAACTTCCTATCAAGTGTCAAACTATCCAAAAGGGGAAATGGGTTTTGTTGGGAAGTTGTGGGCTTCCTCTTCAAGCATTTATCCATTTATCAAGGACCACAATCACGATGTTTCAGAGTTGGGTCATAATGGCCTTGTTGTAATGGACATTTAGTCCAATGTTTACCCTCAATATAAATTTCCACTACAACATACCAATAAGTGGTCACTGGCCTTTGCTTGGAGACCTCTATAGAGGGGATCTCATTGCTATTTAGGGAAACCTAGTCCACATTTGCAAGGCTGTGGAGTTTGGAAATTTCCCCTGACATTAAGCTATTTGTTCATTCATTCATTAGCAATTCCTGACCCACCCATTTGCTCCTATTTCTCCCTTCTGAGGCAAACTAGATCAAATCTAACCCTTCTTTCACACGACAGCCTTTTTAATATTTGAAAACAGTTATCTTGTTCCCCCTGTGTCTTATCTTCTGCATACAAAATATCCCAATTTCCTTATAAGGATCTTCAGACTCAAGACCCTTGATTTGCTAGGGATGTCCTCCAGCTCTTTCTAAAGTGTAGCACCCCAAAATGAACACAAAGTTTCAAAAGTGATCTGATTGGAGCAGAGAAACAAACACCTACTTATTCCTGGAAGTTAGGGTTCTTTTCCCTGGAGTTAAAGAGGACCTGCTTTTTTGGATGCTCTACTACACTGCTGACTCATATTAAACTTGTGGTTCATTAAAATCCCTGAATAGTTTCAAGACAAACTGGTGCCTAACCATGCCTTCTTGATTAGGTTGTGACTAACCATCTTGTACTTGTGAGGCTGATTTCTTGAGCCCCAACATAAGACTTTACATTTAACCCTATTGAATTTCAACATATTAAATTCAAAGAAATTTTTTAGCTTTTTGAAATCATAACTGTCATCCAGTGTGTTAGTACAAATCTTCTCTTTTGTATAATCTGAAAATATAATAAGCATTCCATTTATATCTTTATCCAAGTCATAGATAAAAAAAAGCAAATAGTACCAAGCCAAATATAGACCTGTGGGGCCCTCCACAGCAGACTGCTTGCCAAGTTGACATTGAATCATTAATGGCTACTCTCTTAGTTTGGCCGTTGAACTAGTTCTGAATCTATTTAATTGTACTACCCTCTAGCTCACATTTCTCCATAATTTCCATAAGAAGAGCAAGAGATACTTAATCAATGCATCCTCTAAATCTAGGTAAACCACATTGACAACATTCTCCTAATCTATGAGTGATAAGCTTGGTAATAATGGAAATAAGGTTGTTATTGACTATCTTGAGTCCATGTTGGTATGTTGGGCTCACCATATCCATTTCCAGATGTTCACAAATCTCCCTAAAAATCTAATCTAGAAATTTCTAGAAAATTTAAGTGTCATCTGAAAACTTCTGAAGTCTCTCTAGAATCTTTCTAGGAACCGAAGTCAAGACCCATCCCTTTCCACCTTATAGCTTGTGAACTCCATTCTTTTTCCTTTTTTTGGTCATCACCATAGCTAGCATTTATTTAGCGATTTTAATGTTTACAAATTGCATTACCTATAGTATTTCATTTAGCTCTCTCAATAACCCTGGAAGATATATGCTATTATTATCTCTAGTCTTTAAATGAAGAAAGTAAGGCTAAGAAAAGTTGCCCAGGGTCACCCAACTAAGTTTGTGTTTGAGGCAGGATTTGAACCCAGGTCTTCCAGATTCCCAGTCTGGCTCTCTATCCACATGGCAAATCAGAGCATTTGTCTTTCTCTGGTCCTGTGGGATTTCTCCCTGTCTCCACCATCTTTCAGATATCATTGACAATGGCTTGACTAGCACAGATGCAAGTTCTTTCTGTATCAGAGTAAGTGGTGCTGAGTGGCCTTTGTGATATTTTTTGGGGTGATTTTATAATTTTGAAACATTGTTGTAATTTCAGTCTTGTGTTAAGTTGTAAAAGCCACATTTCTTCTGCCCCAGCTGTAAAGCATTAACTCTGTCTCTCCCCTGCCCCCAGCCACAAAGCATTAACTCTGTGCCTTCCCTGCCCCCAGCCTAGAGGTACTGAAACCATTTACTCTATAGCTATGATAACAAATTCTCTTAAAGGCACTACCTCCTTTTGTTCTAGTAACGGGCAGAAACAAGACTCATCCATTCGCAAACTGGATGAGGTACTTCTCCTTAGGAATTTGACCTCAAATCTGACGCTGGTTGACTTTATGATGTTTCAGGGCTAAAACCACACCTTTTGCTCCCCCTCCCTTCAGATTTCTCCCAGTGAATTATGGGCGGGGCACATGCACAGTTGATGTGAAGGGTGCATGTTACTTTAAGTATTAATCACTCCCTGGCTCCACCCAGGTCCCTCCCTAACTCCACCTTTGTACACCGAATTAGCCTAATGAACTTATGACTGACAGTTTTGTATCTTTAAAAACTGCCTCTCTGGCCTCTAGAACTTTGCAGGTCATCTTTCTGGACCCCTGCCTGCTGAAGAGTGTCACACTAATTTGGTAACTCTGCCTTTAATATCTATCAGCTTGCAGGTGTCTTTACTCCACCCCTTGCCTCAGTCTAACAATAAACTTTTATAAAACTGCCAAGATTGCTTAAGCTTGGTAATTCTTGCAGACTAATAGAACCCTCGAAGGATTTCCTAGAAATCCATCCCTCCCTTAACCCTCAACAAGAAGATATACTTCACCTGGGCCAGGTGAATTGAATTCATCAAAAGCAGCTAGGTGCTTCCTGATCATCACCTTACTTATCTTTTAGATTAATTATTTATCTGCCATTTTGTTCTAGTCTTTATATATTTCAGAGAGGATTCTTGTTCACTTTCAGATTGGACTAGACAGCCTCTGAAGTCCCTTCCCAGCTCTGAAAAGTTGTGATTCTATGAAATTCACTAAGGGGGCAAGATTTCATAAAGACTTTTAAAGAGCGGTGAGCAATGTGTCAGAGTTAATTATTTCTTTGCTCAAGCAATCTTTAGAGGTCTAAATATTCATGGCATTGGGAGAGGTTGTCTGAAAGTGAACTTGGTTGTCAAAACGGTGGTATTTTTCTTCCACTTAACATGGTCTGATTCCACATCCTCACCATCATGGTACAACCTAGAAGCACAAGAATGAGAAATATTCTATTAACTTCAGTGTGGTGCTTGGCCAGGTGCCAGCTTTAGATTTGACAGCGAAATCTGTTAGGGCCCATCAGTGACCTACTTTGAAGTCCTTACAGAGAGACGGAGGGCTCAGCCTCCTTGAAAATTGAAATCCTTCTCCAATCCCCAGAGGGAGCAAGTTAGCCAAGCCTTCTCTGGTGATTTTAATGAGTGACTTCTGTGTACTATACTTACCCGAAAAATTTTCAACCTAGCACAAACCCACACCCCCAGAAAAAAAGGAAAGAAAAGGAGAAGTTTGAATGAGTTACTATTTATTTTTCCTTTGTTCTTTCTTTAAGCAAGCCAAACCCCAATTATCCTATAATCTTCCAAGCAGCACCAGCAGAAATCCACCTAATTAGGTGTGGTGGTCTCTTCACCTCCAGACCAGAGATCAGGACAGAAAATACCAAGTCAACTCTAATGCTAAGAAAGTATAAAGGGAAGGGAAAAAACAAGCTGAGGAAAGCATAGGAGGTTTTTGCCAGGCAAGTTAGTTGAAGGGGGCATGGGTTTGATGAGGTGAGGGGATCGGGACCTTGACTTTCCCAGATAATCCAGTATCTGGTGTTTCTCCTGAGGCATCAGGCCTATCCCAGTCTACCTAGATACTCAATAATCCTTTTAACTGCCCTTTCACTGTGACTCTCCAACCACTTAATTCCTTTCATTGTCTGCACCTGGCCTACTCCAGGCTATTTATCATTCCTTAAGCCCATCCAGATCTTCTCTCTGTCTTTTCTTGTATGTAAGTAACAATGTTACCCCCATTAAATTGCACAGATTCACTTAGAATCTAACCAGCTTTTATTGGCATTACAACAAACTGCCCCTTGATTGAAAGAAGGTTTGAGTGGTTAAATTCTTTCCAGGCAGACCCCCTGTACCCTTGCATTTTGGGGTTCCCAGCACCCCAAACTGCAACAGGCTTAGAGAAGTCTAGTAGCTTACCAAAGGTCACACAGCAAGAGGAAACATAGCATTTAAAGATTTTCTCATTGAACACCCTCATTTTACAGATGAGGAAACTGAGGCTCTGAGAGGGAATGACTTAGCCAAGATCACACAGGGAGTAGATTGCAGCTCAGGTAGAAGAAGTCAGGCTGTTTGGAGACTATTCTGTCTAATTTAAATCCCACCTGAGAAAAATAAGTTTATACCCTGGAGTGCTCAAGGAATAGTTAGGGATATTCTGAAGTTCCTACAGAGTTAGAAGTACTTAGTAGTATTTGAACTTAGAACAAATTCTTTAAGTGGAGTGTGGGCCAGTTCTGTCTGCCCATTGCAAATGCAGTTTGCATGGGAGAAGGGGACCTCCATCCTCTAAAGAGAAAGGCCCTCGAAATATAGGGGCTGCCCATCAGTTGGGGAATGGCTGAACGAGTTGTGGTATATGAATGTAATGGAATACTATTGTGCTATAAGAAATGGGAAGTAGATGGACTTCATAATTACCTGGAGAGGCTTATACAAATTGATGCTGAGTGAGAAGAGTAGAACCAGGAAAACTTTGTACACAATCACAGATACATTGTATGTGCGATGACCAACCTTGATGAACTGGACTCTTCTCAGCAACGCACAGTTATAAGACAACTCTACAAGCCTCAGGATGGAAGGAGATGTCTACATTCAGAGAAAGATCTAGAAACACCAGAGTTTAAATGGAGACTGAAGCAATACATGCTATTGTTCTTTTTCATGTTTGGTTTTGTTTCTTTTTTCCCAATGTTCACTCATTGGTTACAACCGTTCTATACAACCAGACTGCTGTACAATGAAAAAAAAAAGAGAAAGGCCCTCCCTCCTTTTAGAGGTTAAAGTGGAAAGTAGCTCTATGAGGAGGGCAAAGACTTAGGGTGCTGCTGGTGGCAGCTCCAGGGTCATTGTGTTAATGCTAAGTGTAGACCAGAGAAGATAGTTATTGTAAAGAGGAAGTAGTTACTCACCACCCAACCCCACTTTGTGGTCACCTTGGGGTAGAGTGTCATCTTGCTCTGAGCTCCTTTTCTTCTTTGAATAAATTTGAGATATCCTATTGACTGGGCCAGGATCCAGTGCCCATAAAATGCTGCCGGTTAGATTCACTAGTATGAAAGCTATTCTGGTCAGTTTGATAAATATGTTAATTTTAGAGAATGGGTTAAAACTCACATTTGGTTCAACCCATTCAGTTTCTCAAACAATAGCAAGTGAATTTGCTCCCTAAATAGGAATAGCTTGAGGCTGTTTCTGTTCAGTCAGTAAATATGCATTCAGGTTAGCCTGTCCAAATGCATTCCAGGTCTATTTTTAAGGTGACTTTACTGTTTGTGATATGAAGGGATGTCAGCAAAAGATAAATCAAAGAGCTGTCACCTGCTCCAGTCACACATTTGAAAGGCCATTAAGTGGACTCCAGATGAGACTTTCAATGGCATTTTTTCCCACTAAGACAGAGGTTATTAGTGCCTCAAGTAGGATAGTTTGGGCCCTGGGGATTAGGGGGGTAGGGATGGATGAGATAAAAGGGGGGGGTGGAAGAGGGAGAGAGAGAGAGAAAATCCCCTCCTTTCTTAACTCTGCCTCTTAGAAGTCCTAATTTCCTTCAAGACTCCCTAAAGTGCACTCTTCTATGTGAAGTCTTTTCTAATCCCCAGAGTTGCTGGAATCTCCCCCGCCAAGATTGCCTTGTATCTGATGTGCATCTTCTCTGTACACACCATGTTGTCCACGTTGTCTCCCCTCACTGGAGAGTAAACTTCTTGAGGGCCCTTTTGGCATTATATCCCTAGTATCTAGCACAGTGCCTGACACAGAGTAGGCTGTTAATAAATGTTTATTGACAGACTGAATGACCAAACCATCACCATCCTGGTATGACTAAATGAGTGCTATTTTGATGGGGTTTTGAGGTCTTTTATAATCTGGGTGTCCCAAAAATCAGCTTCACTGTAAACTTAAAACCACACAGCCTAAAACTGCACTGAAGACTTTTGGGACATATAGTATTTATAAATTATCATATTTGAGACTGACTATAGGTATTGCTATCCTCATCTTACAGATGAGAAAGCTAAGGCCAGAGAACTGACTCACCCATGGTCACAGAGCTAGTAAGAATCAGCTGTGGGAAATTAGGTCTTCCTGATTCCAAGTCCAGCATTCTGTTAACTATTCCAGATCCTTAATTTTACTATCTATTGAATGGTGATGGTAATCTGTAAGGCACAAAGTGCTTTATCAACCTTTAAGTGCTTTAGAAATGTGGCAGGTTGGGGGGACAGATCCAAGATAGTGGAAAAAAGGCAGCAAGTCATCTGAGCTCTCCCCCAAACCCCTCTGAACACCTTTAAACAATGCTATAAAACAATTCCTGGTGCAGTAGAACTCACAAAAAGAAGGGGTAAAATAATTTTCCAGCAAAAGACAACTTAGAAGTTCAACAGGAAAGGTCTCTCATACCTAGGTGAGAGTGAAGCACAGTCCAGTGCAAGACATACCAGCTCAGACTGGACCCCAGCAAATCATGAGCAGGCCTTAGGAGGCACTTATTCAACTGTGGCAGCTCTCAGCCCATAAACAGTAAGATGGTCAAACACTTGGTCAGGAGATTATAGGGTCTCTTTGATAGCACTGAAGCAGGATTCTATTACTTTGAACATACTCAGATCCAGGTTGCAGAACTGCATGGAAGTCCCAGGGAGAGGAGGAGCAGTAGCACACAAGACCTTATGGCTAGAGTAGAACAGGAACCCTCATCACATTTCCAGGGAGTAAAAGAGTGCTTTTGGTCACTCACAGACCACAGCACAGTCCAGGAGAGTAGTAAACAGATCTTTCCTAAGATCATACCACCTTGGAAGAACTGAAAACTTATAAAATCTATAAATTTTGTATAGCTTTCAAAACAGCTGTACAAGAAAACTGAAGTGTGCCCTCCACTCCAGAAGTGTTTTAACAAAGATTTAAAAGCCAAGTAATTGGCTGGAAAATGAACAAAAAACAGGAAAAAAAAAACCTATGGCCATAAAATGTTACTATGGTGACAAGAAAGATCAAGACACATACTTAGAAGAAGACAACAAAGTTAGAATTCCAACATCCAAAGCCTCCAAGAAAAATATGAATTAGTCTCAGGCCATGGAAGAGCTCAAAAAGGATTTTGAAAATCAAATAAAAGAGGAAGAGGAAAAATTGGGAAGAGAAATGAGAATGATGTAAGAAAGTCATGAAAAACTAGCCAACAGCTTAGTCAAAGAGACACAAAAAAATACTGAAGAAAATAACACCTTAAAAAACAGACTAGGCCAAATGGCAAAAGAGTTACAAAAAACCAATAAGGACAAGAATGTCTTGAAAAGAAGAATTGGTCAAATAGAAAAGGAGGCACAAAGATTCTCTGAAGCAAAAAAACTCCTTAAAATGTAGAACTGGCCAAATGGAAAAGGAGGTACAAAAGGTCACTGAAGAAAATAATTCCTTAAAAATTAGAATTGAGCAAATGGAAGCTAATGACTTTATGAGAAATCAAGAAATAATAAAACAAAATCAAAAGAATGAAAAAAATAGAAGACAATGTGAAATATCTCATTGGAAAGACAAGTCACCTAGAAAATAGATGATTGGACTACCTGAAAGCCAAGATAAAAGGAAAAGAGTCTAGAAATCATCTTTCAAGAAATTATCAAGGAAAACTGCCCTGATATTCTAGAACCAGAAGGTGAAATAGAAATTGAAAGAACCCACTGATCACCTCCTGAAAGAGTTCTCAAAATGAAAACTCCCAAGAATATCATAGCCAAATTCCAAAGCTGCCAGGTCAAAGAGAAAATATTGCAAGCACCAAAAAAAACCAGTTCAAGTATCATGGAGCCACAGTCAGGCTAACGCAAGAGTTAACAACTTCTAAATAAAGGATCAGAGGGCTTGAAATATAATATTCTGCAGGGCAAAGGAGCTAGGATTACAACCAAGAATCACCTACCCAGCAAAACTGAATATAATCCTTCAGAGGAAAAAAAACCATTCATTCAATGAAACAGAGGACTTTCAAGCATTCCTGATGAAAAGACCAGAACTTATTAGAGAAGTTGGATTTCAAATACAAGACTCAAAAGAAACATAAAAAGGTAAACAGGAAAGGGAAATCATAAGGGACTTAATAAGGGTAAACTGTTTACATTCCTACATGGGAAGATGATACTTGTAACTCTTAAGAATGTTTTCACTATTAGGGCAGTTATGAAGAGTATATCTAGACAGAGGGCAGAGGTATGAGTTGAATATCAAGGGATGATACATAAAAAATAAAATTAAGAGGTTAGAAAAGAATGTACGAGGAGGAAGAGAAAGGGAGAGGTAGAATGGGGTAAATTATGTCACATAAAACAGACAAGAAAAAGCTTTTACAGTAGAAGGGAAGGGGGTAGAGGTAAGGAGGTGTGAGTGAACATTACTTTCATGAGAATTTACTCAAAAAGGGAATAATATACACATTCAATTGGATATAGAAATCTATCTTACCCTACAGGAAAGTAGTAGGGGAAGGAGGAAATGGGTGACAGAAGGGAGGACAGATTGGGGAAGGGGGTAGTCAGAAGCAAAACACTTTTGAGGAGGGACAGGGTGAAAGGAGAGAGAGAATAGAATAAACCCCCAGGGTGGGGTAGACAGGACAGAGGGAAATACAATTAGCAACAACAACCATGAAAAAAAACTTGAAGGAAGTTGCTCTGATAAAGGCCTCCTTTATTAAACATATAAAAAATTGAGTTAAGTTTATAAAAATAAAAGACATTCCTCAACTGATAAGTGATCAGAAGATATACAGTAATCAGAGATGAAGTAATCAAAGCTATACATAGCCATGTGAAAAAAACATACTCTAACTTACTATTGATTGGAGAAATGCGAAGGAAAACAATTCTGAGGTACTACCTCATACCTATTAGATTGACCAATAGTTCAGAAAAGGAAAATGACAAGTGTTGGAGGAGAAGTGGGAAAATTGGACCACTAATGCCTTGTTGGTGGAGTTGTGAACTGATCCAACCATTCTGTGAAACAATTTGGAACTATACCCAAAGGGCTATACAACCATTCATACCCTTTGACCTAGCAATACCTCTACTGGGTCCATATCCCAAAAGACATAAAAAAACAAAAAGGAAAAGAACTTCTATGTGCAAAAATATTTGTAACAGCTCTTTTCTGGTGGCAAAGAATTGAAATCTGAGGAGATGCCCATCAAATGGGAATGGCTGAACAAATTGTGGTATGTAATTACAATGGAATACTATTGTACTGTAAGAAATGATGGAGCAGGAGGCTCTCAGAAAAACCTGGAAAGGCATGAGCTGATAGAAAGTAAAATGTACTGTGTACAAAGTCGTAGCAATATTGTAAGATGATCAGCTGTTAATGACTTAGCTATTCTCTGCAATGCAATGATCCAAGACATTTCTGAAGGACTTATGATGAAAAATGCTATCCTTCCACAGAGAAAGAACTGACAGGATGTGAACACAGATCGAAGCATACTTTTTTTTGCTTTCTTTATTTTTCTTGAAGTTTGGGGATTTGGTTTTGTTTTTCAGTCTATGTTTTCTTTCACGACATGATTAATATGAAAATGTTTTTCATGACTACATATGTATAAACTATATCAAATTGCTTGCCTTCTCAATGAGGGGGGTGGAGAGGGAGGGAGAGAATTTGGAACTCAAAATTTTAAAAATGAATGTTAAAAATTGTTTTTACATGTAACTGGGGGAAAATAAAATACCGAATCAAAAAATAAAGTATTGTTACCTGCTTAAAAAAAAAAGAAAGGCAGCAGGTTGGTGCTGCTCTTTACTCATCTATGTGACCTTGATCGAGTTTGTAGCGCCTCCCTCTGCCTCAGTTTCCCCATCTATAAAATGGGGATAATGCCTCCGGGGACTATACCATTGATCACTGTCAGGCTCAAATGATAAAGCACTGTTAAAATGTCAGTTATTATTAGTAGTAGTAGTATTATTAACAAGTTCTACTCTCATGAAAGGAGTTGATCAATTTGTCCACCTAAGGTGCCAGTGTCTGAGAGGGTTTGATGCATGAACCTTAAAAGTTTAAAGAGCGTAGCTTTAAGGCAAAGAAAGTAATAAATTAGAAGAGGTATCATTGGGACAAGGAATTTCTTTTTTTGGTTTGGTTTTGTTTGCTTTTTGGAGAAGGGAAGTTAGGACAATTGGGGTTAAGTGACTTGCCAAAGGTCACATGGCTAGTTTTTGTGTGTTGAGTGTCTGAGGTCGGATTTGAACTCAGGCCCTCCTGACTCCAGGCCTGGTGCTCTATTCATGGCACCATCTAGCCACCCCTGGGACAAGGAATTTCTTGTAGCCTTTGAACTTGTAGTCTCTAGGTGGCCATCAACCCTGCCAGTGCATAAGGTCAGCTGGGGACATATAGACAGACATCAAGATGTAAAGGTAGAGAGGGGATGGAGAAGATTGGCTGAGTCTCTGATGGGAGCAGTAAAAGACTGAGTTTTTGAGATGAAAGGGGAGCAGCTGAGGGAGAACTTAAAATTCTCCATCAGCTTGGAGGGAATTTTACGGAATCAGCAATAGTGAGTTGCTGTGAATTCCTGAGTAGGGAAAAGCTAGAAAGCACACTGAAGGCCATTAACACTTAAACTAAGTAGCATTTAAGTAAGAAGGAAAGCAGATGACTAGGAGTAAGGTGGGAGCTTGGGAATAACACTGATGAGCTGGCAGAAGAGGGCATCTGGAAGTTGGCATGCAGGATGGTGAAGAGCCATACCTAAATCCATGCCACATGAGGACTGGCATAAGGGACCGAGGGTATTTAGCACAGTGAAGAGAAGGCTCAGAAGAATCAGGAGTAAAGAACTGTCAGTTTTGGCACAAAGAAAAGAAAACTCAGGGGAGAATCACTAGATCATAGATTCAAAAATGGAGAGGCGGCTGGGTGGTGCAGTGAATAGAGCACCGGCCCTGGAGTCAGGAGGATCTGAGTTCATATCCACCCTGAGACACTTAACACTTATTAGCTGTGTGACCTTGGGCAAGTCACTTAACCTCAATTGCCCTGCCTTCCCCCCTCCAAAAAAAAAATGGAAGGGACTTTTGAGGTGTTAGTGTTTTATCCACTGTGTTACTTAGCTCCCCGTATCTCCTCTTGTCTATGCTAAACATCTCAGTTCTTTTGATTCTCACATAGCATAGCTGGCTAGACATGGAGTCGAGAAGACTTGATCCTTGCTGTTTGACCCTGGGCAAGTCATTTAACCTCCATCTGCTTCAATTTCCTCAACCATAAAATGGGGGTACATCCCAGGGTTACTGTAAGGGTTGTCCCTCTGCAGACGTCATATTAGTACAGAAGCTAGAACCGAGGCCCTGCTCTGCTCCTAGGGTTGGGGTCCCACAGCTGCTGTTTGCTTCTAAACTTACTTCTTTCAGCTTAGGGACTGTGGCCACTCCCTATCCCAGAATGCCACCCCTGGGTGTAGGTCCCCTTCTCATTCTGTCTTGGGTCTGTGATCCAGAACCTGGGTAGTGGGCAATAAAGGGGCCAGTTGACAGTTACTCTTGAGAGGTGCTCTATTTGGGTCTGGGATCGCCTCTATTGGATTATATATATAGCTTCTCCCTGTGCCAGAGTAAGGGCAACATGGATTCTGCATTGAATCTGGGCTCCCTAGGAAGGCTCTCTAGTGAAAAGGCCCAGAGGTGGGTGGCCTGGACATAAACAGGGATAGGGAAAGGTCAGTCTGGTTGGGGGATGGCCTCTGGAACTCTGGAGTAGGCCTTGGATCAAGGGTAGAGTCCAGGAGATAAGTGGGCTGGCACACAGCAATAGAAGGCCCTGGATCTAAGACTGAGGCTAGTGGGGCTCTCTATTTTTATCCCTATTTAATTGCATTTTATTAGATTTGGCCCATTGCATTGACAGAATACCAACATGTTGTGGGGGGGCGGGAATTAGTGTTGTTCTTTACACATAAGCCTTCAGAAATGAGTTATTCTATGTCCTAAGAAATGAAAGGCCCTGTTGGCTGAGCTTGGAGCCTCAGGACCCACAGGAAAAGTGATAATCCTTGTATAATAATTTCTTACCTTCAAAAACGGACTTTCCATTTTTTAAGGGTGTTCACATTCATTGTCTCTTCTGATCCTTAGGACAGCCCAGTGAGGCTGGCAGCACAGTTAATATTGGTCCCATTTTACAGATTTTAAAAAACCAAAAACACTTGAGACTTGAGAGCAGATAGGTGACTTCCCCAAGGTCAAAAAAATGCAGAAACCGAGCATCCTGACTCCCATCTTGGGATCCACATTATCTCAACTGGTGAATACCTCATCTGGCACACTGGGTCAAGTCCACTGCCCCAGCCAGGGCTCACTCTCCCTGCCAGTTAACTTTCCACCTCTAATTCTGGAACCATAATCATATCAGTATTGCCATTGCTTCTTGGGAAGCCAATGGACTTCCTTATAGCTCCATTCACCATCCCTGTGATGTTCTGAACCCAAATGTTCCTCATTGGTCACCTCTCTGCTACTTACCTATTCTGTCTCCCTATTGGAATGTGAGCATCTTGCAGGTAGGGACTGTTGTTGCTTTGGTTTTTATATTCCTAGGAAGTAGCCCAGTCCTTGGCACACAGCAAGCACTTAATAAATACTTTTCATTCATTCATCAAATCCAATCCCCCCAATTTAAAGATGAAAAAAAAATCATCATACTTATATCCTATGATTTTGGATTTTGAGCTGGAGGGACCTCAGAGGCCTCTAGAATGTTGGGCTGACTGCCTATGATAAACTCACGGGAAGACATGAATAAATGTCCTGCTGGACAGGCAGGTAAGTCAAGATAGATTACAATATGCATTGTTGGTGGGAATGCCCACATCAGTAAGGACACAGATCCTAAAGCAGTGGTTCTCAACCCGTGGGTTATGTTCAATTTGTAACAATGAAAATACATCCTGCATATCAGATATTTACATTACAATTCATAACAGTAGCAAAATTACAGTTATGAAGTAGCAATGAAAATAATTTTATGGTTGGGGGTCACCACAACATGAGGAACTGTATTAAAGGGTCGCAGCATTAGGAAGGTTGAGAACCACTGTCCTAGAGTATTTGAGTTCTTAGTTACTATCAAAATTCGTGGTCCATGAAATCTAACACGTATACATCAGCCTCTCTTTAGAGGGCCAAATGAAACCCGACCATCCATTCATAATGATAACTTTTTTCCTTCTCATTGTTCAGTTGTGTCCAACTCTTCATGACCCCATTTGGAGTTTTCTTGGCAGAGACACTGGAGTGGTTTGCCATTTCCTTCTCTAGCTCATTTTCCAGATGAGGAAACTGAGGCAAACAGGGTGAAGTGACTTGTCCAGGGTCCCACAGGTAGTAAGTGACTAAGGCCAGATTTGAACTCAAGTCTTCCTGACTCCATGCCTGGCTCTAGCCACTGCGTCATCTAACTGCCTCATAGTAAGAACAGAATCTGACATTGTTATAGCACTATGTTTCGCAAAGTGCTTTGTACACATCTCATTTGATCCTCATAAGAGTTCTATGAGAGGTACATGCTTATTATTATCATATTCATTTTACAGAGAAGGAAACTGAGGCTTAGAGGGGTGAACTAGATGGCCTTTGATTTTCCTTCCAACTTTAAATCTATTACTGTTTTATCTTAAGTGATTTGACCATAGTCACATAGCTAGAGAGTGTTTGAGACAGGACTTGAACCCAGGGCTCTCTGACTTGAGGTCTAGTACATTACTCTGTTTCAGGCTTTTAAAATGAAGGTCAGAAGAAAAGAACACATCAGCAAGGAAGTGATCATCTTGGTGTGATCCAAGAAAACACTCTCTTTGTACAGTTTATTCATGTTCAAAATCTCTCATTAATGAAAAAGAAAAAAAATCTTCCTCCCCCCCCATCCCTTAGCTCACTAAAGAAATGAAAACTTCCCTGGGGGTGAATGATGAAGAGATCCTTTCCAAAGCTGTCTGCGACCATGAATGCGTGTCCCTACTGTCTTTAATCTTAGAAAATCCACCTCTTACACAAGAGAAAAATTCCTGAGCTCTGAACATCAGAGAACTTGGAAGATGTCATTCATTATTCCCTGTTGGGGAGATTATGAAGCTGGGGGATTATCTGCAGGAGAGAACTTTGGGACATATGCTCAAGAACAGATCTCCCCTCCTCCCCAACTTCAGAGTTAAAATGATCATTTTGCCATGTTATTAAGAGAGAAATCATGTGCTTCCTCAGCCTTTGTTTGCTATGGATTGTGTGATACTCTTGCAATATAAACTGAATTTCACAATAGCTTCTATAAATCAGTTAAAGTTATGATCTTGTTCAATTGATGTGTGAACTGACCTAGAAGATCATAGAAGTTCATAGAATCTCCAACTTGGAAGATACCTCAGAGTTCATCTAGTCCAGTGGTTCTCAACCTTCCTTATGCCACAACCCTTTCATACTCGTATGTGGGCGTATCTGCACATGGGTGGACCTGCTTGGAGATGGATAGAGGAGCGATGTCTCGGTTCCTAAGACCGTTGGAAATATGTATTTTCTGATGGTCTTAGGTGACCCCTGTGACCCTTGTGAAAGGGTCGTTTGACCTCCAAAGGGGTCACGACCCACAGGTTGAGAACTGCTGATCTAGTCCAAACCCCATTGATCTATCACACATATCAGATCAATCTTTCCTAAGAATCACTTTTATCTCATTACTGTTATACTTCAGAACCATCAATGGCTCCCTATTGTCAGTCCCATCATATGTAAACTCATCTTCTTGTCTGTTAATTTCCTACATAATCTGACCCCAATCTAGTTCTTTCTCCTAATTTCCTATTACAAACCCATCACTCCAGGCAAGATGGTCTCCTAGAGCCCAATGAACTGGAAACATAAGATGTTACACTTTAAAAGAGAAAAAAGAAAAAGAAGATAAGTGGACCATTTAATAATTCACCTGCTGTTTTGAAGGTGCCACCTGTTCTTCTGACATTTCAGCCAACTTGGCAGAACAGACAGCTGGCTTAGACAAAGGATAAAAAAGACCTCGTTTGAAAATCCGGGATTTCAAATAGGATGAGAACTGGCAAGAAATAAGGCTGATTGGATGTGAAGAATCTGTTTCAAAGTATTGAGACTCCAGGATTAATACTATTTGGACCTGGAGCTCAAATCCAAAGTCCATATCTTATAGCTAGGGAAAGACTGGAGGGTGGGGGTGAGGGGTAGACATGCAGACAGAGAGACAAAGACAGAGAGACAGAAGGAAGGAGGGAGGGAAGAGGGAGTAATTTTTCATATCCAGCTCTTTGTGACCCCATTTGGAATTTTCTTGGCAGAGGTGCTGACATGGTTTGCCATTTCCTTCTCCAGCTCATTTTACAGATGAGGAAATTGAAACAAAGTTAAATGACTTGCCTAAGGTCACATGGCTAGTCAGTGTCTGAGGCCAGATTTGAACTCAGGAAGATGAGTTTTCCTGATTCCAGGTCTGGTCCTCTATCCATTGCACCATCTAGCTGTCCCAGAAGAGGGACAGGGAGAGAGGAAGAAGAAAGGGAAAGGAAGAAGAGAGAAGGAGGAGAGAGGAGAGGAAGAGAGTGGGAGAAGGAAAGGTTGAGAGAGCTCTAGAGGGAGGGAAAGAGACAGACAAACTTAGACTGAGATGAGACAGAGACAGAGCACAAATCACTAATGTAGAGTGGGGTGGGTAGAAATCAGGAAAGGGCCTGTAAAATGACTTGTGAGCTTTGAAGGGAGCAGAGAATTTTAGGCAGTCAAAGTATTGAAGGTATGAGGCCTTCTAAAGAGAGAACTGCTTGGGCAAAGGTGCAGAGTTGTGAAATGGAACCTGGTGTTCTGGACGTGTCAAACTGGCCAGTTTGGCAGGCACCAAGTGCTTGAAAGGGAATAATACAAAGTAAGATGAGAAAGTTCATTGGAAACCAGAGGTTGGAGAGTTTTCCATCCCATGATCAGGGATGGCTGCTGTGATTATTGTTTGTCCTTCATACAGGAAAAGGACTGTGACATCAGGAAGGTGGCACATGGACTTGCAAGTGAATTGGATTTAAGTGAGGTAGGGCTGTGCAAAGTCACCAGCCTCACCCTTTCTTCCCTAGGGGATGGCATTGTGTATTCATCCTACAATTTAACTGCATCTGCTTCTGCCTGTGGAAAGGGCTAAAAGAAACAAACCCAGGGCCTTGAAACTAGAGCCATGGGATCATCCATTTAAGGTTGGAAAAACTCTGAGCAGCCATGCGATCCAGCCTCCTGCCCACTCCACCCTGCCCTCTGCCCTCCTCTCCCTTCATTCTACAAATGGAGAAACTTAGCAGCTTTCAGAGAAAGTAAAATTCCTATATGCCTTTCATGTGCATGGGTAAACACACACAAACCCTGCCATCACATACGCAATACAGATACAAAGGCACTGCCCAAGAGTTTGTTTTTGCTATAATCAGGGGCATGGGTACCCCAGAAATCAGACAAGTCACAAACCATCAAATTATTTTGCACATTTCCTGCCTTTACATCTCTAATTTCAGTTTCTGTCTGATGTGCAAATGTCTTCATTTACTCTCTGACAAGGGGTGGAGCAGGGAAAATGATGTTCCTAGGGGAAGGGAGCCCAGGACACTGACTGGCATCATCATCTTACATCAAGGGCATGTAAGAAGTAGACTACTTGTAAATCTCTTGACTTTCCCATACATTTGTGTGAAGGTGTTCCTTGTTAACAGAAATTCACCAGCCTGGTAGGTCACTAAAACCTTAACCCACTGCCAGAACCATTCTAGTTCCTGAAAATGCAGGACAGGAGCTAGAAATTGCCCAGAGATGGGCAGCAGCAGAAGCCTGACAAGACTGAATGAGAACCAAAAGAAGAGATTATATCATCAGCCACTGTTTTAGAGCTGGAAGGTAGTAGAGCTGGAGGTTACAGAGTCTCCTCCCAGACTTAATCTTTCCACACCAAATGGATCTCATTTGTGTGACCTTGGGCAAGTTACTTAACCTCTCTGGACCTCAGTTTCCTCATGTGCAAAATGAGGTGATAACCTCAAAAATACCTTTCAGGAACTAGGATGTTTTAAATAAATTCACCACATGGTATTAGCCCATCATGTAGAAGCCTTCCTGGAGTTCTCTTGACATCATATAGATACCAATGGAGTACTAAGACAATCCACTCAGCGTTCTTCATCTCAATTCATGACTAGTCCCTCTTTCTTTTTGCCCACCTATACATTTATCTGGTAACATGTATCAAGGATTAGTAGAATCTTTGAGGTTATGTAGTCTAATTTTCTGATTATACTGATGAAAACACTGAGGCCAGAATGAGGAAGTCACTTGCCTAAGTGTCACAGCTAATAAGTGGCAAAACCTATATTTGAGCTCAGGTCACTGGCTAATGGGAGCATAGATAGAGAGCTGGAAGAGGCCTTGTGGGCCAATCTAGTCATTTTACAGATGAGAAAACTCAAGGAGAGAGAGACAGAGACAAAGACAGAGACAGAGACAGAGAGATATGAAAAGACTGTTTAAGGTCACTCAGAGAGTCAATGTCAGAGACCCTTCAACTCTAGGTTACCTATTTCTGTATCTTTGCCCAGGTTGCCTCCCCACCCTTATACCTTCACACCCCCATCCCTGGGATTCATTCCTTCCTCACTCTATTTAGACCTGATCATGGGATCATACACCTAGAGCTGAAAGGGATCTCAGAGGTTATTTAACCCACCCCCTCTCATTTTACAGAAAAGAAAACAGAGGCCCAGCGAGGTTAAGTGACTTGTCCAAGGTCACAAAGGTAGTATTAGAATTGAGATTTGAACCCAGGTCCTCTGACTTGAGTCAGTACTCTTCCCATTTCTATCTCTTAGCATCCCTTGCTTTCTCCAAGGCTTTAGATCCTAGCTGTGTAACTCTGGGCAAGTCCTACTTGCCTCAGTTTCCTCATCAGTAAAATGAACTGGAGAAAGAAATGACCAACTGCTCCAGTATCTTCTCCAAGAAAACCTCAAATGAGGTCATGAAGAGTCAGACACAGCTGAGATGACCGAACAGCAACAACATCTTCTATGGGAAATCTTTCCTGCTCCTTGCTTTGCTGCTCTTTCTCCTAACTCAAAGTATCTTACACTTACTCAGCTACATATGTGCCTTCTCCCAGGAGATTATAAGCTCCTTGAAGGCAGGAATTGTTCCATTTCATCTTTGTCTTCCCAGGGTTCTTACTAGATGTTTCCTGGATGAATGAAGGTGCTATCCTGACCCTCTCTGGCCTCTCTCACCCATGTGGGGAAGGGAGGGATTGTACTCCTTCCTCATCTCTGCCTCTTAGAGGACTGTGTTTCCTTCAAGATTCAGCTCAGTCCTCCCCTTGGCCAGGAAGACTTTTGTGAATCGTACCTGCTAGTGCCCTCCCTCCCTAATTCACTCTGTATTTATTCTGAATTGTGAAAAGACAAAGAGAAGGGACTTGTATCCCCCTTATGCAGCAGCATGGAAGGAAAGAAGAAGGGAGAGAAAGAAGGAGGAAAGGAAGAAAGGAAGGAAGCAGAAAGGAAGGGAGAAAGTAAAGAAAGGGGGTGGCTAGCTGGCTCAGTGAATAGAGCACTGGCCTTGGAATCAGGAGGACCTGAGTTCAAACCCAGCCTCAGACACTTAATACAAAAACTAGCCTTGGTGGAATGCTCTTCCAAATGTACTCATAGGTGAGTGACCTTGGGCACATCGCTTAACCCCAATTGCCCTCCAAAAAGCAAAAAAAAAAAAAACCCCAAAAACAAAAAAAAGAAAGTAAAGAAAGAAAATGAGGGAGAGAAGGAAGGCAGAAAGGAGGAAAAGGAAAGAAAGGAAGGAGGGAGGGAAAGAAGCAAGCATTTATTAAACTCCTATTAAGAGGTAAAATACTGTGCTAAGTGCTTTACAAATACCTCATATGATCCTCAGAACAACCCAGGGAGGTAGTTACTACCATTATCCCCATTTTATCAGTGAGAAAACTGAGGCAAACAGTGATAAAACAGCTCACCAAGGGTCACACAACTAGTGTCTGAGATGGGGACCTATGAGTACATTTGGAAGAGCATTCCACCAGAATTCCAATGCTGTCTTTGCCAGGTACTACTTTGGGCATCTCTGGGCCTCAGTTTCTTCACCTGTAAAATGAAGGGCTTGGCCTGTTTGACTTCCAGTTGTAATCTATGATATGATTGTGAGGCAGGGATCGAGTAGAGTCCACTGATTACTCTCCTCCCACCTAAAAGTCATTATCTTTGTTCTAGAAGAATACTTCTTGAAGTAATTCATCAATTATTCTTAACTAGGTAAGAATGAGGAACAGATAAACACATACTGGAATCCATCAAAAGCAATGCAATTAAACGCAACAGGAAATTTGTTCCAGTTAGATGAGGGGCTTGTTCATGCCCTTTGGAATGAGGACAAAAGCAGAATCACTGTTAGAACCTGAAAGGTATTTGAAGGGTCTGGCAGAGGAGAGAAAGGAGTGGACTAAGAGCTTATGTCAAGAATCAGAGATAAATAACAAGAGAAGGAGAAAAAAAGAAGGGTGCAACTGGCATCTCAGAGCCACAGAGTAGGGCTGATGCCACCAGTCCTATTCACCTCCTCAGGAACAGAGGGAAGTTCCAAGCAAAGGTCTGCTCTACCCCATTTCCTTTTCCAATGTCTGTCTATTATACAACCACAAAGAGGCCAGGAGTTAACTAGAAATATCAATGGAAATGAAGGCAGAGAGCCAAACCTTTCACTAAATGTTCCAGAGGTCCTCAATCTGTGGGTTATGTTCAGTTTGTAACAATGAAAACACATCCTGTATATCAGATATTTACATTACAATTCATAACAGTAGCAAAATTACAGTTCTGAAGTAGCAACAAAAATAATTTTATGGCTGGGGGTCACCACAACATGAGGAACCGTATTAAAGGGTCATGGCATTAGGAAGGTTGAGAACCACTGTATTAGACGTTTTCCTAATTGGGAGTTTGGAATGATTGCAGTTGCACTCCTAACTTTTCATTTAATATAGGCTCCCTAAAGCAGCAGAGTTAGGTCAATAAGTGTTAAGTGACAGGCACTATGCTAAGCACCAGGGATACAAAGAAAGGCAAAAGACAACCCCTGCCCTCAAGAAGCTTACAATCTAATTAAGGAGACAACATGCAAACAACTATATCCAAACAAATTATCTACAGGATAAATTGAAGATAATCCACAGAGGTAAGACACTAAGTATTAAGTATATACTAAGTACTTAAGAAGTATTAAGCAGAATTAGGACAGGCTTCTAGAATGAAGTTTGAAGGAAGTCAGGGAAAGAAGAAGGGAGGGCATCCTGAGCATGAGAGATTGCCAGGAGGAAACCACAGTGGACCTGAGGGGTCATTATATCACTCTAGGTCAGCGGTTCTCAACCTGTGAGTAAGAACCCCTTTGGGGGTCAAACGACCCTTTCACAGGGGGTACCTAAGACCATTGGAAAACACATATTTCTGATGGTCTTAAGAACCGAGACACCGCTCCTCTATCCATCTCCAGGCGGGTCCGCCCACATGCAGATATGCCCACATACGAGTATGAAAGAGTTGTGGCATTAGGAAGGTTGAGAACTGATGTTCTAGGTTTTAAAGAGATAATTATAGATGCACTTTTTTCAGAATTTGGTCTCATTTCACCCCACACCTAAAACCCCACAAAGCAAATCACTCACCCACCCCAAACATTTTCTGGGCTGTTTGCAAGGCCAACCTCACATTAACACAGTGGTTCTCAACCTTCCTAATGCCACGATCCTTTAATACTAGTATGTGGGTGTATCTGCATGTGGGCAGACCCACCTGGAGACGGATAGAGGAGTGTTGCCTCGGTTCCTAAGACAATCAGTAATATGTGTTTTCTGATGGTCTTAGGCAACCCCTGTGAAAGGGTCATTTGACCCCCAAAGGGGTTGTGACCCACAGGTTGAGAACCGCTGCCTTAGCAGAAGCAGCCCTCCTCCTTCAAAGCCACCTAGAGACAAAAACAAGTTGTTTCTCTTAAAGTGTAAAAGTCTAAGTGTGATAAGTTGCTGTTTAAGGAAGGGTGGGGCAAGAGATTTGATTCTTCCTCCTGAATACTGTATAGCTAAAAGCTTCTCTATCCTGAACCTAGGTAGTAAGCTGAGTTCTCATTCTTTCCCCCATATGATGTAAAGTTCCTTGAGTAAAGGGAATATGGCATTTTTCTTTTTATATCCTCAATGCTTGCCTTAATGTCTGGTACATTTGGTGTTCAAGTCATTTCAGTTGTGTCCAACTTCTCATGACCCCATTTGGGGTTTTCTTGGCAAAGATACTCAAGTAGTTTGCCATTTCCTTCTCCAGCTCATTTTACAGATGAGAAAACTAAGACACAACAGGGTTAAGGGACTTGCCCAGGGTCATATAGTTAGTAAGTGTCTGAGGTTGTATTTAAACTCAGGAAGATGAGTCTTCCTGACACCTGGACCAGCATTCTCTCCACCTAGCCACTCATCCAGTATGTACTAAGTACTTAATAAATGTTTGTTGACTGCGTGATTACTTTGTAATTTATACTTCGTATATATTTCTCTGTGCTTATACTGTATCTCTTGGTAGAATATAAGCTGTGTGAGTAAAAGGACTATTTCGTATTTGTTTCTGTGTCTCTAGTGCCTAGGACAGAGCCTGGCATGTCCTAAGCACTTAATTTAAACCCTTGTTGATTGACTGATTGATAGATTCATTCTAGCTCTAATGCACAGTATCCAGGAAGTTCTACTTTCATATTTTACAGGACTAGATGGATGCTGATGGCTAAGTACTCAATGGCCCCAAACTTCGGCATGCCTCTCCTTCTCCCTATCTCTCCCTCTCCCCTGCCTCCCACAAACACTTTCAGTTAAGGAGACTCTCCTTTTGCCAAGCTACATACTGTCCAGATTGGAGAACACTACATTCTGGAGGGGAATATGCATCTGAGCAGTGGCTATCCAATGTCCACAGTCAATCTGCATAGAATCCAATACTAATAAAAGGGGGAGCCATCTGTTGAGAGCAGAAGGGCTGGGGAGAGGAAGGAATATTCATTTGGGATTCAGGAATAATCCTTTCCATGAAGGATTCCTATCCTGGCATGTTCCCTGGTCTGAGTGCTTTACTCAGGGATTTTAAACCATGTTTAAAAAAAAAAATCAGCCACTTCTACTTCGTTGGGATCGACATAGTAATCATAAGATCCATTGGTTCCCCGCCAGCACCAACTTTCTCCCAAAGGGATATAGTTCCATGGCACAATAGGAATGCTTACTGTGCCACTCTTGAAGAAAATAGGGAGAAGAGCAGTGGAAATTATTTCAGATGTGCCTCAAGTGGGTCCTTCTCAAATGGGATATTTGACATAAGGGCAGAGAGGATCATGAGAGTCCATAATCCCTTATGGCAGTGATTCTCAACCTGTGGGTCACAACCCCTTTGGGGGTCAAAAGATCCTTTCATAGGTGTCACAGGGGTTGCCTAAGACCATCGGAAAACACATTTCCGATGGTCTTAGGAACTGAGACACCACTCCTCTATCCATCTCCAGGTGGGTCCGCCCACATGCAGATATGCCCACGTATGAGTATTAAAGGGTCGTGGCATTAGGAAGGTTGAGAACCGTTGCCTTATGGTATCATAGGATCAAAGGGCAGGAGCTGAACAGGGTCTTGGAGGCCTCCAATCTCTTCAATTTACAGACAAAAAAAAAAACCTGAGTCAAAATGAGGGAAAGTCATTTAGCTCATAGGTAGTGGGCATCATTCAAACCCAGCTCCTCTTACCCCAGAGACAAGGCTCTTTCTCTATTAGGTTGTTTATTCCCTGTCTCCAAAAAAATAGTCCACACATAGTAATCTCATCCAGTTGACTGGGTACCTCCTCACATTCATCAGGGACTCCCCAAATCCACCTAACCTCCAGTTAATTATATACTGTCTCAGGACAGTTAGGTGGTGCAGTGCATAGAACACTAGACTTAGATTCAGGAAGACTCATCTTCATGAGTTCAAATTTGACCTCAAACACTTACTAGCTGTGTGATCCTGGACAAGTCACTTAACCTTATTTGCCCCAGTTCCCTCATCTGTAAAATAATCTGGAGAAGTAAATGGCAAACCATCCCAGAACCTTTGCCAAGGAAACTCCAAATGGGGTCATGGAGAGTGAGACATGACTGAAAAAGGAACAACTCAGGAAACCAAACTGGGTTTGACCCACATTGGTCCAGTACCCC
>CM053582.1:97441647-97520860 GCA_028627135.1 Pseudochirops cupreus
GAGAGAGAGAGAGAGAGAGAGAGAGAGAGAGAGAGAGAGAGAGAGAGAGAGAAAGTAGTCCCTGTCCTTAGGAAGCTTGCGTTCTAGGTATGGGGGTGGAGGGAAGAAGAAAAAAGGGAGGGGGCACAACACACAACATGAACAAATATAAATAAATGCTAAATATATACAAATTTATATAGGGTACTGACCCCATTTGCAGAGTGGGTCATCCAGTTAAGGCTATTCTAGGCTCAAGACACTATGGGTAGATATCTACTTAAAAACCATCGTTCATGAGCCCCCACTAGTGTCTTTACCTTTATTAATCAGACAGAGAAAACAAGTTAGTTAAAAGCAAAAGCATGGTAGCATAGTAGAAAAGACAGTAATGAAATATTTTGCTCATAAACCCAAGGGCACATTATCTGTATACTTGCTATCAGCAGGAAGGGTACATACATGTAGGGAACATGTATGGACAGGACACACAGGGGAGGGGGACCAGTTCCTTTTACATAGCAGATATTTCATGTTTATTGAATTGGGATCCACTGGTGGCAAGAAGCAAATTTCACATGGATATGAAGAAAAACTTGTTAACAAATAGCATCCTTTCAAATGTGCTGCCTTAGAACATGATAAAGACCCTACTGGAGGTCTTTAAACTACTCCTAGATAACAATTTGTTGGAGATATTATTGAAGAAATTTGCAATCAGATATGAGTTTTTACCATACAAATATGGAGCAGCTAGGTGGTGCCATAGTGCATAGAAGGCCAGACCTGGAATCAGGAAGACTCATCTTCCTGAGTTCAAATCTGGCCTCAGACACTAGCTGTGTAACCCTGGGCAAGTCACTTAACTTTGCCTCAGTTTCCTCATCTGCCAAATGAGCTGGAGAAGGAAATGGCAAACCACTCTAGTATCTTTGCAAAGAAAACCCCAAGTGGGATTATGGAGAGTTAGATACACAACCAATAAATGACTTAATGACATGGGTTTTTATTAGATGTCCTTTGATGTCCCTTCTAACTCTAAGATTCCATGCCCCTATAATTCTATTATATATGTTGTATTTCTCGCCATCCAGCCTTCACCCCTCCACATTTTAATGGCATTTCCTTGAGGGCAGGGATTGCCATTTTTGTCTTTGTATCTGAGAATCTAGCACAGTACCTGGCACATAGTAAAAAAAAAAAAACAGATCTGTGATCACTATTGGCCCTTCCTCCAACAATGCAGGTCAAAGCTGTCCACACGTGCTGTAGAATCATATGAAATTAAGGTCTCAGACAACAATCAAGTTTCCCTTCGTATATGTTAGAAGAGAGGGAAGAAGGTCATTGGTGAATAGTAACCCCAAATTCTTTGTTCTGAAAATAGAATGATGATAACAAAAGTCACTTGGTTAGACCTTTGCACTTGATAAAGTCCCATACAGGGGGCCCTTGAGATTATGCCCTATGTCCTATCCTGTTAACAAAGCAAAGGGTTGCAGACATTGTCAAGAAAGCAATTTTACTCTGATCTGTAGCATTTTACATGTAAGTATTAAACCAGAAATAACCACCTAGATTCATCCTTAGATTATGAAAGCTAACACAGAAGTGAGCACATCCTGTTGTTCAGAGTTTTTAGAAATTCATGGGGATACTATGCTTGTTCGGGAACTCTCCTTGGATTGACATGAAGCATAACAAAAAGTGGCCCTCATTGATGTAGATGTGATCCCACATACAAACTGAGGTTCATTTCATTGACCACCCCTCCACCCACACTCCCTTTCTGTTTGACTCTTGCCTAGTAAGTAACCTTGGGAATTGAATATGTTGATTGGTTGTTTGTGAGACTTGCCTTGATGCTGAACATATGCCTACTCTGAATTCTTTCAAAATACCAGAACTTAAATTTATAAGTGAGGCAGGTGGAAAGAGTGCTGAACTTGGAATCACAGAAGCTGAGTTCAAGTGTGTGGCCTTGGGCAAGTCCTTTCCTCTTCCTCTGAACTGATGAAGGGAAGACAAAGCTGTTGAATCAGATGACTTCTAAACTTCCTTCCTTAGATCTAGATTGCTTGATGGCTTCTTACATGCGTTCCTCACAACCACCCCATGAGTTGCTAGTGACCCTTTGGAACAACTAGCTTTGAGCAACTTTTAACTGGGCAAAGAAGAGCATACTAGGTTCAAGGCACAGGGCCCTTTGCAGGGAAGGCAGGTCTGGGAGGGCAGACTCCGGGATGCCAGTAGGTGTTGGGATAAGTGAGATGCAGCTTGGGATGGGAAGGAGAATGAGAGGGGAGAAAAAGAGCAAAGAAAAGTGCTATCAGCTGGGAGTTTTATCCAACATGCAGTGGATTCAACTTGATGAAATGGAGTTCATTCCCATTCAATTCAACAAGTTCTTTATTTATTTTGTTAAAGTCACCATTCCTTGACACAGAATCAAAAGACCAAAAGAAAAGCAGTCCCTGGCCTTAAAGAGGTACAACATTTACATAGATAAAGAAATCCAAGACAATTTGGGGTAGGAGAGAATGCCAACAATAATACCTTCCGTTTGTATAGTGCTTTCAGGTTTGTGAAGGGCTTTACAAATATTTGATCTTCCCTGTTCACTACCATAATCCCCATTTTACAGATGAAGAAACTGAAATAGAGGGTAAGTGACTTGCCCAAGGTCACACAGCTGGTAAGTTTCTGAGTGAGGATCTGAATTCAGGTTTTCCCTGCCTCTGTGTCCAGAGCCTGTGGTTTTGTCCAGAGCTCTGTCCATGGTACCATGTAGCTATAACAACTCCCTAGGGGCCTGGGAAAGGCTTCTCATACGAAGATGCATTTGAGTAGAGAGCTATGAAGGAAGGAGGGGCAGCATGGCAGAATAGACAGAGAGTGATCCTTGGATCCAACAAGAACTGGATTCAAGTCTTGTCTCTTACCTATACTGGTTGGGTGGCCCTAGTCAACTCATTGACTCTCTCCATGTCTTGGCAAATTTCTAAGGCTATAACTTACAGAAAAAAAGTCAGCCTGCACTGGTAGATGGAATTTTCTCACCTAGGATTTTTCTCTACTGCTGAAATAACAGGTCCACTCATTATCTCGGATCTTATTCTTTGAAGAAAACAAAGAATTTCAAAAGGAAAATGAATAAAAGGAGCACATTCCAGGCCCAGGGGACCCTGCAAAGGCTCTGAGGTAAGGGATGGAATTCTGAGTTCATGGGAGGTAAGTAGGCCAAGAGCTCTGGAAGGGGAGGAATGTTAAATAAGATTGGAAGGTAGGTCTACCATGGCCAGACCATGAAGGGCTTTAAATGCCAAATGAAGGAGCTTGTCACTTTAGAAGATTTTGAAATGATGGGGGGATGAAAGTTGAGATGAAAACTCAGAGAAGACTGTTCTGTGCTCATAATCCTTGAGATAGCAGCTCTTTGAAAAACTGCGTCACTTGAAAATTCAACTCCTCCCCCCAGTAGGGCACTGCACCCCTCTTGTTGGAGGCAAGGACAGACCAGGAACAGCCAGTCCCTGCTGCTTCTTGGTGTAAAAACAAACAAAAGCAAACCTTCTTCCAGGGCATCCTGCCCAAGCAATTAAGTGAAACACCTGGGGGTCAGATGGTCCCAAATGGCAATCATTCCAGACTCTAGTACTGCTCAAGCCAAGGTTATCTGCACAAAGGAGATTGTGAGTGAATGTGTGGAAGAAAGCCACCACTAGCCGGCTACCTACACCTGCCTCCAAATTGGGCACCAGCTGCATCCTGGGGCTCTTCAGAATAGCATGAGATGGCTCCCGGCTACTGAAGTGACTTATTCTATTCAATTCAACAAACATTATTATTAGGCAACCAGGTAGTGCAGTGGAGTCAGGAAGACCTGAGCTTAAATCTGGCCTCACACACTTGGGCAAATCACTTAAATTCTGTCTGCCTCAGTTTCCCCCACTGTAATGGGGGAACAAACAAGATAGTTGTATTTTGCAAACCTTAAAGTATTATGTAAAAGCTAGTTGTTGTTGTTGTTGTTATTATAGCTATCATTATAACTATGCCAACGTCCATATACAAACAAGATACAGACGTTGTAAATGGGAAGTAATCTCAGAGAGGACATACAGAACCCCAAACTAATTCTGGTCCTCAAGGGGCTTACATGATACTGGTGACCATGATAAAGTAGGAAACCTTTTCTATCTCCTGTTTTGGACAGCTGTCCCAGGAGGAAGCACTCACAGGCTGTACTGTAACTGTAATCCCATTTACGTATGAGACAGCTGGGGTACACCATAGCTCATCCCCTGAATCTATTCCACCAGCAGGCTGCCTGTCAGTCAAGGTTCATCCCTAGCTGTAATGCATACCAGTCAACACCAGAGGGCACTCGGGGCAATGGCCAGGCACTTCAGTTTTGTTTTTTCTTTTCTCAATTTTAAAATATCTTTTGTTTTTATAGTTTTATAGTGTTTATAGTACCCTCATTTCCCAATATGTCTCTCTTAGGCAGCCATTACTCACAACAAAGAATTTTTTTTAAAGAGTTCAGCAAAACTAACCAATGCCTGACTCTGCAGGCAAGGTTCTACACCCATAGTCCCACCGTTTAGCAAAGATATCTCTGACTTTCATGGCATCCCATTAATTTAATCCAACCCTTTCATTAGGAAACCGAGGCCATTTTTTGCCTGCCTCTGAACTCTTAGTTCTTTCTCCTTTGTACTCTAACGACTTAGTGTATGGCATTATCCTATCATATTTTTTAGGGCCTCAGCCCCCATTCCACTAGGAAACACTCATTCCCCTCTTATTCTCTCTGAGTTTCTTTGATTTACACGTTGGAAAGAGTGTGGCTGTGGAGTCTAAGGTCCAGCCTTCTAATCCTGCCTCTGACACTACCTGTGTGATGTTTGGTTTCCTCACCTGCACAATGAGGAAGTTGGACTAGATGGGATCTGAGGTGCCTGCCATATGAGCCTAAGGTACAGAACCTCTCTGGGCCTCAGTTTCCTCATCTGTCAGACCAGATGGGCTCTGAGATCCTATTTCCAGCTCTATCATCAATGATACTTGGTCTTCTTCCTCCAGCTCTAAGACACGTCATAATAAGCATCTAATTAACATCAAAAGAAGGATAAAGAGCACACATTCCTCAGTAGCTTCTCAGGACCTGTCCAGTTTCAGAGCTATGATATTTTTTTTTTATGGGAAAGGCAAGGCATTTGGAGTTAAATGACTTACTCAAGGTCATCCCAGAGCTATGATCTTAACACACCATAAGATGTACCTCCCATTAGATTTCTGGAATCAGGCCATATCAAAAAGGGAATCATCTGGGGGCTGACTTTGGTCTTTCTCTCTCTTGCTTTCCAGGATAGGAACTAACCAGAAAGTTCAGTTCACTGTTGCTCCTCATTGGGAGCTGAGGAAAAAGGGGCTTTCTACTTGTACATTTGTAGCATGTGAAGTTAGACTTTTGAATTTTGAAATGGTGGAAATTCAGTGCTATGAGGGAACTTCTCCTAGAGATGCAACGAGAGGCATCTGATGCCACAAAGAGAGGGCTAGATTTGGAATTAGAGGACCTGGGGTTATACCTATACTATACCTTTGTGACTTTGGACATAAGTCACTTCCTCATCTGTCAAATGAGGGGTTTCGACTAGATGGGCTTTAAGATCCTACTTAGTCTAGAGACCTGTGATGCTACTGGTCTCTTCCAGTTCTAAATCTAAATCCAAATGAGGAACTTGACTGATATAGGGCGCTTGGAGCCTCTCTGGGAGTGTCTTCAGGCACTGGACACAGAGTCCTTTGCTTTGCATCCGTCTTCTTCCGACATCTCTGTCCTATTAGAAAAAAAGCCTCTTGGGCTTCTTCAAAGGGAGAGGCAACTAGAATTCATCCAAAAGTAAACCCTTCTAAGGTTACCTTATGTCCGGTATACATACAGACAGAGAGACAGACAAATAGACAGAAAGATAGACAGATTGTCTTCTCTAATAGGATGTAAAGTCACTAGTGTTTTATTTTGCTCCGATATCAAGCCTAAACAGCCAACAGACTGGCTTATATCAGGCCCAGCCCAGATCACGAGTCCACTCATCTCATGATGGCCAAGCCAAGACCAAAAGTTCTAAGAGGTCTAAGTGGACAGTGGAGACCAGGGAAATCACAGACCTTTGTGAATTCTGGCTTTAGCCTGATTCAGGGTGAGCCGAGATGGGGATTCATATATCAATGAATCAATTAATCAACAAGTACCTATTTAGGGCTTACGTGTACTGTGCAAGGTCCTGGAGATACCAGTACAAAAGCGATAAGTCCCTGATTACATTCTACCAGAGGCAATACAATATGTTCTTTGTTGCAAAAGTCATTTCTGACCCTTCTTGACACCATTTGGGGTTTGCTTGGCAAAGATACTGGAGTGGTTTGCCATTTGCTTGTCCAGCTCATTTTGTGGATGAGGAAACTGAGGCAAATGGGGTGAAGTGACTTGCCCAGGGTCACATAGTTACTAAGTGTTTGATCTTCCACTTTTTCTAATGCTGTCTTTCCTTTAAAACACTTTACTTATCTTTCCTAAGTTGTTACAGAAGACTGCTGATTAGCTGGGCACTCTAACCAGGCTTAAAAGGTTATAAAAACCAAATCTATACCCCAGGAAGTGAAAGCAGTCTTCCTTAGCATGCTAATAAATTCTTTTGCTTTCAGTCTGGTCTCAGATCTTTGACCCAGAGTCATTAGGCATACTGATGGATATGCTTCCCTCAAGAGCTCTTATTCCTCTCAGTCAAGAGAAATTATCCAACAGCAACCTTCAGGCACATTTGGCTGCGTCTGTGGAGAGCCAATTGCATACAGCATCTGACTCTTTTTCTGCTTAACTATCTATTAAATGTAGGTCATTATACGTTGGAAGTGGGAGGGGAGGTTTGGATGATTAAAAAAATCACAGGGTGAAATACGAATTTGAAGTCAGAGGCTTTGAATATTGGCTCTTCCACTTGGTGTACGTATGACCTTGGGCAAGCCTTTTTTTTTTTTTAACCTTTCTGGCCTCAGATTCCTCATTTTTCAAATAATAGGGGTTGGAGGAGATGACTTCTGGAGCTTCCTCCTCCATAATCCTCTGAAGAAATGAGGCTAGTGAAGGCCAGGAGCCTTGTTTAGAAGAAGAGGATGGGTAACCCAGTATAATCTCCCTCCCCAACTAGAAACTCAGTGGTGTGGGTGATTTTAAGTGTGAATGCAAAACAATCAGATACAAGAAGAAACACTGCCTGGGTACAAACTCATAACATTTCCCTCCCTCAAAAAAACACCCCAAACAACTTCCCATCTTATGAATTTCACTATTACTGTTGATGGCAGCACAATCCTTCCAGTTATCCAAACCCATGACCTAGGTGTTACCTTTGACTCTTTACTCATACTCCAATATCCAATCCATCACCAAATCTCATCATTTCTGCCTTCAAAACATCTCTCACGTTGATACCCTTCCCTCCATTCACAAGGCCACCCCTCTAGTACAGCTTTCCCCCCCCCCCCCATCCCTCTTGGTCCATTGCAATTTCCTCCCTGGAATCCACCCTCTGCTGAACTGCCAAAGTGACCTTCCTAAAGCCCAGGTCCTACTATGTCATAGGAAACTGCTGGTTCCCTATGACCTCCAGGATCAAATATAAAGCCCCACATTTGGCATCTGAAGCTCTCTCTCACCTGACTTCTTCCCGCCTTTCTGTCTCCTCACACTTTCTTCCTCTCCACATACCATGATGCAGCTTTACCGGCCGCCTTACCTCAAACACAACAACACAAGCCATCCCCCAAATCCATGGCTTTTCTTGGCCATGCTTTCTTCTTATTTTTATGTCAGTCACAGTCACATCCAACTTTTCATGACCTTCTGGACAACAGCACACCAACATCGTCCATGAGTTTTTGTTTGTTCATTTGTTTTGGCAGAGATACTGGGGTGGTTTGCCATTTCCTTCTCCAGCACATTTGACAGATGAGGAAACTCAAGCTAACATGGTTAAGTGACTTGCCCACAGTCACACAGCTAGTAAGTGTCTGAGGTCATATTTGAACTCAGGTCTTCCTGACTCTAGGCCCAGCACTTGTACTCCAAACCACCAGTTGCCTTCTCTAAAATGTTCTAATCCTCGACCAAAAGGGGAGGGACAGAGCATTCTAGAAACTAAAGGATAAGGGCTAGAATACTCTAGAACCCTGACCTTTTAGTTCCCTTGGCTTCTGTCTAGGCTCAGATCAATCTGCCTTCTACAGGAGGCCTTTCCTATTTCCCTCCTCTGTCACAGCTAGTGCTTCCTTCTCAGGTCATGTTCCATCTTCTCTGTGTATATCTTGGTATCCCTTATTATTTATATGTTGTCTCCCCTGTTGGAGGGGAGCTAGTGGCACAGTGCATAGAGTTCCAGGCCTCAAACACTAGCTGTATGACCCTGGGCAAGTCACTTAACTCTGCCTCAGTTTCCTCATCTGTAAAGTGAGCTGGAGAAGGAGATGCCAAACCACTCCAGTGTCTCTGCCAAGAAAACCCAAATGGAGTCAGGAAGAGTTGGATACGACCAAAAACAATTGGACAACAACAACACTCCTGTTGGCATGTGATTCTCTTGAGAGAAAGGGTTGTTGTTTTGGCCTTTCTTTGTATCTTCAACACTCAGCCCTGTGCCAGGCACTTAAGAAATGTTTCCTGACAGAAATGTCCTCTGCTGCCTCTGCGGATGGAGGAACAGTGCTGTCTTGCTGTTTGTAACAGTAATGAAATTTGAAGTTCCTTTTGTATTGCTAAACTGAGAGGTACTTAGCACCTAGTTTCAAATTAAGCCTCTATTAAAGAAACAGAAGGTATGAACCCCTTGTTGCTGACCATAACAGGAAAGGCCTGAATAGGGAGGAGCAATATTGTATATAAAGAAAAACCCAAGCTGAGAGAATCAGAATTTCTTGAGATAAGCTTCGTGGAGGCAGAAGCAGCTGCTGCCAGGGAGGCTGAAGAGGAAAGGCCCAGGCTGGAGAGAATGATTTTGATTTTAGGAACCTGGGTGAAGTGTATTTGATTCTGGGAACCAGCTGGAGCTTCTGCTGGGAGCTGCCAAAGACTTCCAAGGATCAGCTGGAGCTGCTGAAGACTGAAGAAGCATGACATGATGCTGGTACTTTGCATGAACCTGTTTGTGGCTTTGTTAAGCCTTGACTTCTCGGGAACAGAGACTGTGAAGAATTTAAGGTGGACTGGATGCTGTGAGCTTCAGTGTGAGACAGGAACTGCACAGAGAGCTGGACAAGGAACTGGGAGCTGTCTGCCATTGAACCCAGGTGACAGTTTGGTGAATCCAGGTAGCAGCTGGGACCATGGAAGGGGATCCAGGGAATCTGAGAGCCTACCTCGGGTCAAGATGAAAAGATCTCTCTGTGAATACTGAGTAGTAACTGACTCTGATGTGAGGTTTTGCTTTGGGACTCACTTTGGGAAGAGTTGTGTGATTTGGCCAGATGAGACTCTGGGCATCTGTTGAGCACCACCACCCCCTCCCACTCCTCCCACCCCCAGCTTTGAAAACCCAGATGTTGGTGCTTCCCTCTCCGGTAACTAACTAGATATGGATGTAATGGTCAGACAGCTGGAAGCCCTGTCTGCTGAATTGTGTTATTTTTCTGTTGAGTAGTGACTTATGGAAATGTAATTTATTTGTTATTGTACTTTGTGATTGAATTAAGGACTCTGTGATTGACTAAATGAATGTACTACCTAGGGGTGGAGTACTTTGACTTTTGTATTTTTTGTACCTTAAGGAGATTGAATAAGGAGGGAAGCCTCCTTAAGGATGATTGAATGATTGAGTTACTAAATGACTGATGGACTAAATGTGTACTTTGTTCAAAACTATGTGATCACTGTGATAAAAACTGTGGCCATTTTAGTGATAAGTTGTTGTGAATGCTGTATTTTGATTTTCTGTGATAAGTTGTAACATTGTGAATTCTATACCTTGATTTTCTGTGAATGTTTTGCTCTGGTTTGTTATTGAATAGAGTGTTCACTATACTGTGTAATCAGAACCTTGAAAAGCTGTTCACAGTAGCATTCTTCCAGAAAGCTGCTCATGCTTGGCTTTACACTGTTCTTCTTGGTCTCCTCTTCCACACCCCTAACCTTGAAATTGCCAACTGAACCACAAAACCTTCCCTGAAATATGCCAAATAAAGGCCTCTTACTTTCAGTACTGAATGGCTGGTCTAATTCCCCAGCTAAGTTCTGGTTAAGTCCCAGGATGCCACAACAGCCTAGGAACAGGGAGATGAAGGACTTCCCAGGTAGACTATGTAGGAGCCATGTGCCAGGGAGAAAGAGAACTGCTGGAAAGGCTAGGAGCACATCCAATGTAGAATATAAGCTCCACGAGGAAAGGAAAAATGCATCACATCATTCCCAGGGCCCTGTCCTGGGGTCTATACCCTGTACACATTGAAGAAATTTTTTCAATGTTCCTAAAGCTTTCTGCTTTTCTGAAACCCATCCAGGACAGAGGCCTCTTATGGGAGGCCCTGAATTTCCTTTCACTGGCTCCTGCCAAGATACCGTGGTATCTTCTTAATCGAATGAAGACAATATATGCTGATGTTGCTAAGATTCTCCAAGTCACTCACTTCCTACAAGAGTGAGGCATTTCTCTCCTTGTAGATTGAAATGTTTCAAGTGATTTTGACATCCTAAATGTAGTCCTATGTGGTATGGTCCTGGGCCATCAAATGAGTTCACACTGAGACAGGGTAGAACAGCAATTGTTGCCTAGCGTCACAGGAATTACAGGACATCAGAAATGGAGGGAACCTTAGAACACAGGATGTCAGAGCTGGGAAGGGCCTTAGAACATGGAATGTCAGAGCTGGGAGGGGCCTTAGAACCCAGGATGTCAGAGCTGGAAGGGCCTTAGAACAGAGAATGTCAGAGCTGGGAGGGCCTTAGAACCCAGGATGTCAAAGCTGGAAGGGCCTTGGAACAGAGAATGTCAGAGCTGGGAGGGGCTGCCTTCTGAGCTGAATGCTAGGGACATCATTTCCCCAAATCAATCAGCCAGTCAACAAGCATTTATCAAGCCATGCCCACGTTCCAGGCCCTGCACAAAGCACAGAGGATGGAAGATGGCATCACCTGCAAGGAATAGCATTAGGCCAACACAGCTGGAACAGGTGATTGGAAAGGAGTCAAGTGAAAGAAGATTGGAAATGGAGGAAGGGCCTGGCCCTGAATGTGTCCCCTGAGCCCTGGGGGTCCAGACCACTCCCGTGGGGCCTCAGTGAGAGAAATGAGACACCAAGCTATTTTTCTCTATAAAATATTCAAATGAAATCATGCATTTCCCCCAAACATTTATTCCACGTGTGTTTTTCAGAATAAAAATAGGCTTCTTTTCCACTGTTCTGCTCTGGAGCTTCTCTAACTCTGACTCCATGTGGGACAAATCTTACCCCCAGATTTATGGAATTGAATTGAAACGAAACTTCTGGGTCCTTAGCTTGCATTCTCCTCAAGGAACTTCTTGGCAAGCTGTGTGGGCTGCGGATTCAACTTCAGTGACTGGCTTCTCTCTCCATATCAGCTCCAGCTGGGCTGAGAAGAATATGGCAAAGTGACCCCAATGTTTCTATAATCTCCAGTAGGAGGCACTGCCTCTGCCCATCTCCCTCAGCCTCAGCTGGAGCAGGGTGGGTCTCTCACCATTACCCAGACCTTAACCTGTGTCCCCAGCATTAACCAGGCAGCCAAGACCAGCAGCAGCTTAGTGTTCTTCATGTAAAAGATAAACACATGATAGAAATGAAAGGGGTATAGAGTTCACAGGTACCGCAGCCAGAGTTAGGCACCACTTCAGACTGCTGTCTCCGTCACCGTGATATTGGTGGGCATAGCAGGGGAGGAAGAAGGAAGAAAACAAAAATCGATTAAGCACTTATGTGCCAGGTACTGTGCTAAGCACTTTGTAAATATTATCTGAGTTAATCCTCACACTAACTGATGGTGATATTGTTATCCCCATTTATAACTGAGGAAACTGAGTCAGAGGCAAAGTAAGTCACAAAGCAAATCCCAAGGTAACACAACTAGTCACTAAGGCAGAATTTGAACTCGGGCCTTTCTGACTCCAGGCCCAATGTACTGCATTACCCAGCTGCCTAGGTGGGGAGGGGGTTTGCAATTCAGAATCTAGAGGGGCCAGGGCAGCTCATGAAAGTTATTCCTATCCCCATTGCAGGCCCAAGGCAATGAAAGAGAGGCTTCCCCAGCCATCATTCTCATCATCTCAGCAGGTTTTTCTTTCTAGGTCCTGCTTCTATTTACTCTGCACAGCAAACACCCCCATCACCCACAGCAGTAATGCCTCATCACAATCTCTCAGTAGAGAGGAGAAGTTGGGAAGCAAAATGCCAGACCCAGTTGGCACCTGTCCACATGGGCCCTAGCCCTATAACGGAGTACAGACTCAGTACTCTCACTCTCAACTCCATCAATACCTCCTGGTGACTTTCTCCCATAAATCTCCACAAAGACAATGCCAGAACATCATTAGTGGGTGAACCCTGGTAGTGACTCCATGGTAATGAGGTGATACATAGCCTTTATGGTACCCATACTCTTGGATCCAGGGTTATTTGAGCCTTCCCCTCCTTTTTCCCTTTGGGACCAGATTTGTGGTTTCATCACATTTATTCTCTGGGGAGAAACTTTCTTTAGCAATGCATCTTCTTTGCATCTAATAATCTTACGGCATTTCCTGGAGGAATTGAGAAGTTAGGTGACTTGTCCAGGGTCACAGAGCCAGCCTGTGTAAAATGGGGGAGACAGGCCCAGCCCTCATTCACTCCAAGGCCAGCCCTTTGGCCACTACAGCACATTACTCCTCTCCTCAATAGACTTTTGCCGTGCTCTTTTGCTAGGACTTCATTAATGGGAATAAAAATATGATCTTTAATTGCATATGAACATTTAAAATAATTACAATTAAAAGCAAAAATAAATGTTTCTTCCAAAACTGCCCAGTGAGATTTTTAGAAATACCTGATCAATATATCACTAGCCCCAGTGGGACCAGCAATGCCAGGCAGGTTCACACGATGGGATTCCACATCTGCCATCCCAGCACCAACCTTGCAAAGTTCAAAAGGCTTACATCCAAGAGGATAGGAGGGTGATGCATTTTTCAGCTACAGATAGTCTTGAAGAAGACCTAATAAGTCATATAGAGACTGGTGTGGGATGAGATGACATTGATGATAACTGAGATCTGTGTAGACCTTTAGAGTATCTCAAAGTGTTTATGCACATTTCTCCCCTCAATTGATTCTCACAGTTAGTAAACTCTTTGAGATAACATTAGGTTTCTCAGCTGCCATATCACACCGTTGATACATATTGACCTTGAGGTCCACTCAAACCCCCAGATATTCTTCCAGTGAACTGCTGCCTGGCCTTACCTCTCACACTGAGTCCCAATTCTGTCATTATCTGAGAGGACTGTCACTAATGCATAAGCTATCTGAATGGGACAACTTATTTCAACTCAACAAGCCTTAATTCCACAGTGAGGATCTTGGACCAGAGGTGATCAAGGTTCGATCTATCTTTGAAATTCTATGATTGTATCAGATAATTTTTGCTTAACTGATTTTATTCATCACAGAAAACCATTCTACCTAGAAGGGGGAGGGAATTGGAAATGACTGTGATGTCAAGACGAAAGGCATTAAGAAAACATTTAAAATACAGTAAAAATTCCGTAATTATGATTAGAGAATGGAGTAGAGAAAGATGTAGATAAGAGGGGGGAAAAAGGACAGAGAACCAACAAAGAGAAAAGTAGAAGACAGAGCACGACAGAAAATTGGTCAATAATCCCTCCAGCTCTTGGTGGCTGTTCTAATACCTGTCCCTTGTAACAGAGTAACTTCACTGAAATAATTTTCTTCCCCAGTAAACCTAGGAAAAACTAGTTTGGTTTTCATATCCTCTTTGAAAGGTAGAAATCGAATCCCATGAATGGAAAAGTTCCACCATGGTCTCTCCTTCTCTAAAGAACCTTCCATTCTTCCTGATAGCCATGGGTGAAGTGGTTTTTGGAGAAAGTTCCAGTCTTGAACCACAAGAGAACATGAGATTTTGTGGAACCTGAGGGTGTTAGGATCTTGATCTCCAGAAAAATTTGCAAAGCAAGAGGTAAATGATCAAGAATGATGGCAGACCTTGAAAATGGGCGTAATACAGGAAAATGGCAGTTTGGCATTTGAAGCCCTTCACAGCCTGGCTCCCTCCTACTCTTCCATCTTAGATCTTATTCCTCTTTGATCCGATGGCACTGGTCTCTTTGCTGTTCCTCCCACAAGACACTCCATCTCTGGACTCTGCATTTACACTGGCTGCCCCCCAATGGCCGGAATGCTCCCCCCCCTCCTGGCTTCCTAGGAGTTCCTGCTGAAATCTTTCCCTCTGACAAGAAACCTTCCCCAATCCGCCTTAATGCTCATGCCATCCCATTTGTGATCACAACCATTTCCTAGACCTTGTTTGCGCATTCTTGTTTGCATGTTGTTTCTCTCACTAGACAGTGAGTTCCTTGAAACCAGGGACTGTCTTATGTCTTTCATTTGTATCCCGAATGCCTAGCACAGTGCCTGGAACATAACAGGCACTTAATAAATGCTTATTTCCTGATTGATTATATTTGGGGGTCATTATTCTGGGGGGATGACACAATTTAAATTGCCCTACATTTCCTTGGTTCTACGAATTGACTTCATAGATGAGGACAGAGTTTCACTGACTTCATCCAATCCCCTCTTGCATCTTTTTTCCCCAACCCAAGCTATTAGCTGGTACTGCTGGTACTTAGCTACTTTCCCTGGGTGGGATCAGCAGCTCATTTGTTCTCCCCTTAAAATGCTAGATTTCAGAATCTAACCCATTAGCTCAAGTCATTAACTGGCTCTTGTGGCTTATTTTTTATAAAAAATGTGTTTACTTCTTGCCTCCAATGAGAAATATAACAATAATCATTTCTTTAGGGGGAGATCAGGCTTGTGATTTCATCACTATTGTGAGCTCCTGGGAAATAACTTTCTCTTCCAGTGCAGATCACCACCTGGTCCAAGACTTATAGACTGCCTGGGGTGCTGAGAGGCTAAGGCCCTTGTCAGTAGGAGGCAGAGGCAAGGCTAGCACCTAGATCTTCTAGTTTCTAAAGCAAGCTCTCTGCGATTCAGCACTGGGACAAGAATAATAATATCAAACATTGATAAAAGTGCTTTAGAGTTTGCGAAGCACTTGACACACATTATCTCCTCTGACCCTCACAACAACCCTGTGAGGTAGGTGCTGTGACCATCCCCATTTTACAGATGAGGAAATCGAGGCTCAGGGAGGTCCACTGACTTGCCTCGGGTCATGTGGTTAGGAAGTGTCTGAGACAGGATTCAAACCCAGGTCTTCATGACTGGAAGTCACAGTTCTCTAGTCAGTCTGGCTCTGGGCTTGAACCCCAAGCTGTCACCTGGGAGGTGGAGGATATTTTGGTCCCACCCCACCATGGCCAATACCTCAGTAAGGTCAGTGAGAAATGAATGGACTTAATTCATCATTCTAGTCAAACTCTATGAGTCCTCTATAATTTTCTGGTTGGGCCTCCTCAGGCTCAGGCAGGACGCTTGCTTTGACCTTTGCTCTCCTTGAGGACCCAAGCCAGGGCATGGCTTTTCTCAGAATGGGGACAACAAAGAGATGGTTCCCTTGGGCCCCTCTCTTTCTGCTGACTTCTAAGCCCTGAGGACAAAGGCCCCCAGCCATGCCAACAAGGTCTGAGACCTCAAGGTCTAGAAGAGGGAGAAAGGTCTTGCTGACCTTGCACTGATGGTAGACAACACTCTCCAGTAGCCACCATCTTCCCTTCTTTTCTCTGAGTTGCGCTCCTGGCTTGGGTCCTTGGCCACAGAGTTCGAAGAGTTCTCCCGTCAATCATCCTCTTCTTCATCTTCATCCTCTGTATCTTTGTTGGGAGCACACCTCTGGAAGCATTGGACCACAGTGGCCAGGAAGAAGCTGGAGATGATGGCGGCAATGGACACGGCCACGCCCGAGAAGATGATGATGAAGAGGTCAGTCAAGGAGAGGCTGAACTTGCACTCACTAAAACTGGCTTCGGACAGCTCATGCAGGAAGATCCTTCTGTTTTCCATGGGTAGGGAGCACTGGATTTCACTGAGGCCTAAGGGAGGAAAAAACCAGGCAGAGAAGAGAACTTAGAACTCACTGGTGATTCAATCATAGGATTTAGAACTAGAAAGGACTGGAGAGATTATTTGGTAAAAACTGTGCTGGGTTCCAATCCCAGCTATTCTAGTTATAACTCATGAGACCTTGGGCAAATTGCACATTCTGTCTTATCTTATAAAACAGGAATTCTTAGACCTGTAAAAGCTAACTCATAAAGGTTTTGTGAGGACCAAATTAGATAATGTGTGTAAAGCTTTGCAAACCTTAAAAAAAATTTAGAGAAGACTAGGTACTGCAAACTCCCTGTCAATGCACATTGGCAAAGGCTCTATAATACCGGCTTTGAGAGTCACCTGGGACACTGAGCCAATACAAATCAGAAGCAGGATGAAAATCCAGCCTTCTGCCTCGGAGGTCAGTTCTCAATTCACTATATTCTACTCTTGTAAACCTTAAATTGCTATGTACACACGCCAGTTTTTGTTACCTGAGTTTGGGCAGCTAGACGGCACTTGTCTTCTTGAGTTCAAATCCAGTCACAGATGCTTACTAGCTGTGTGACCCTGGGCAGGTCACTTAACCCTGTTTGCTTCAGTTTCCTAACCTGTCAAGTGAGCCAGAAAATGAAATGGCAGACCACACCAGTGTCTTTGCCGAGAAAACCCAAATGGGGTCATAAAGAGTCAGACAGGACTGCAAAATGACTGAACAGATTACCTGAGTTACTCTGGGTAAGTCATTAAGTCACTTATTCTCCCTGGCCTCAATTTCCCCATCTGTAAAAATAAGGGGGTTGGATCAGATAATTCTGAGATTCCTTTTAGTTCTAGGTCTATAATTTCAGAGCAAAATCAAGCCTAGAGAAAATGAGTGACTTAGGCAAGCTAATTCAGATAATAACTGGCTTTTATTTATACAGTGCTTTAAGGTTTGCAAGGAATTTTACACGCATCATCTCACTTGATCCTCACGAGCCAATGAGGTGGGAGCCATAATTATCCCCATTTTACAGATGAAGAAGCCGAGGCTGAAAAAGCAGTAATAACAACAGATATTTATAGAGTACTTTGAGGTTTGCAAAGCATCACATACATCATCCCATTTGAACCTCACAAGTCTTATGAGGCAGCAGGAGCTACTATCACCCCTATTCTACCAATTGGGAGACTAAGACTCAGATGAAGTAATTTGTTTCAGGATACATAGCTGGTAAGTATCTGAGGTGAGATCTGAACCCAAAGAGAATGCTTTTTTCACTCAACACAAGCCACAGACACAAAAGGAACCATGAGTTGGCTGATGAAGATATTCTCCTGTGGAATAATGCAAAGGTCATTAGGGGTCCAGGGAGCCAGATTCAGACACTCTGAATGGCCGCATCTTAGCCCCAATAAGACAAGAAGGATGAGGAAGAGGAAGGGTCAAAGAAATAGAAAAGCCCAGCTCTACTGAAAGTTAAGTCAACATGTCATTAAGTGCCTACCATATTGCAGGCATGGTGCCAAGCACTGGTTAAGATTAATGAATAAATGAAAGATTGAGAAACACAGAGAATGATTTCTTTTTCCTTCCTACATAGTAGGCATGCAATTGTCCATACAGTTCACAGACCTTCAGAACTGGGAGGAACCTCAGAAATCGATTCATCAAACCCATGATTTAATAAGAATGCCCTCTCCCCAAATCCATGAACAAGTGACCATCCGGCCAAGCAGCCCAGTCCACTGAGAAACAGCTCAAATGATTAGGAAGTGTTTTCTGGCATCCAGCCTAAATCGATCTTTCTGCAGCTTCCACCCACTGCTACTCCCCATCCTGCCTTTTGGGTCCAACTGGAACAAAGCTAATCCCTCTTCCACATAGCAGCCCTTCCAGTGCTTGGAGACAGCAATCACATCCTCCTGAGTCATCTCCTTAATCAAAGCTCGGGCTTCATATCGAGAAGCTTTACTGGAACTGATTCTTATAATCTCCAATTTGGGAGACAGACTTTCTTTTTTCCTTAAAGAGACCACAAAGTTTTTCTCAGACCACTTGAAATGTTTTGAACAAATGGTACATGTGGATGTGGATGTGTGTGTGTGTGTGTGTGTGTGTGTGTGTGTGTGTGTGTGTGTGTGTTTTGTGGGGAGTGAGCTAGGGGTATACAAAGAGCTATCCAATAATGTCCTAAGGAGTATCCATTTCTTAATCTGAAAAGTGGGTATAAAAATTCTTCCTTACTATGCCCCTGCCCAGTTTTAATCTATTTTCAGAATAAATAAGGTGAATACACTACCTATTTTGAACTGGTTGAAACTAAAACCCTTTCTAAAGCTTCCATCTTCCTTCTAATCCACAAGTTCAGTACAGTTATTTATCAATCAAGAACTATTTTTTAAAAAGCACTTAGTATGTGTCCATATACTATACTATAGTGTGTTGGACCTACATTCAGGAAGACTCATCTTCCTGAGTTCAAATCTGGCCTCAGATACTTACTAGCCGTGTGACCCTGGTCAAATAGCCTCACCCCGTTTGCCTCAGTTTCCTCATCTGTAAAAAGAACTGGAGAAGGAAATGGCAAACCACTTCAGTATCTCAGCCAAGAAAACTCCAAATGAGGTCACAAAGAGTAAGCCACAGTGGAAAAGTCTAAACAACAAAAACATAGATACTAAGAAAGACAAAAACAGCCCCTGACCTCAAGGGGCTGATACTCTAAAGGGGAGACAATATGGAAATAACTAAGTATACATAAGATATATACAGATCAGGCGAGAGGTAATCACAGAGAGGAAAACACTGGCAGCTATGAGAAACTAGGAAAAGCCTCCTGAAGAAGGTGGGATTTCAGCTGAGTCTTTGAAGGAAGCCAGGAGACCCAAGCAAAGATGGGCATTCTAGGCATGGGGGATGGCCCGTGAAAAGGCATGGAGATGGGAGATTGAATGTTGTAGGATTTAGAGGTGAAATCTTAGGACATCGAATGCCAGAGTCAGCAAGGACTTTAGAGCACATTTAGTTCAACCCCTTCATGTTACCATTGCGGAAATTATGACCTGGAGAGTAGAAGGGTCCTCCTGTCTAAGGTCACAGGAGTGGCTAGTGGTAGAGCTTAGATTCAAACCTAGGTCTTTGGAGTCCAGTGAGTTATACTTGTTTTCTGGCAGTCCCACCAACATTGAATTTTGTCACTTTTAATGCATTTAATTATTAATTAATTAATTAAATTATTTTTGCCAATTTGATCGGCCAGACTGGTTTCCTCACAGAAAGGCCGTGTGGGACAATGGGAAGAACTTTGAAATCAGTATTCGAATCTTGCCTCTGGCACCTTCTAGCTGTTGCTGCTGCATTTTGTGTAGAGGAACAACCCACTTTCAGGTTATTATTTCCAATGTGTGTTTCATTTCTTGTAAAATGTGTTTTCCTATCCTTGGATCAGTTTTCTATTAAGAGTTAGGCAGGGAAAACCATCCCAAACCTTATGTCTAAACAGTAATAATAACAGCTAGCATCTTTACAAGGCTTTAAATAACTACAAAGATACTCCATCTGATCATTAGGGCAGCCCTGTGGAATAGGCACTGTCATCACGCCCGCTTTACAGAGGAGGAAACGAGGCTGAGAGGTTCCAGCGTTTTCTCCCTGTTGGTTATGGCCCATTTATCCTGTACATAGCCTGTCTATATGAAGTTGTTTGCAACTTGTCTCTCTCATCTGGCTGTGAGCTCCCAAGCAAGGCCTGACTTTTGGCCCAGTGCCTGGCACCCAGGAGGTGCTTAATAAATGTTTGTTGACTATTAATTGACTTGCCCAGGGTCACACAGCTAGCATCTGAGGCCAGATCTGATCTCGGTTCCAGATGCCTCTATCACTCTTTCTCACTGCACCAGTTAGCTGCTTATTCATATTAACTTAAAAATAAGGCCAGCTAATTAAAGGCCTGTGAGCCTCTGCTGGCCTGCCGCCTTTACAAGTTGACTTTTGTTTATGGCATCAGTCTCAGTGCCAGTGACGGAGGTGTGCCTGAGGACAGATTGGCTCTTCCCAAAAACCAGGTCTCACATTTCATCTATCACTACAAGCAGGCTCACAAGAAACCCGTGGAGGTAAGGGTCTCTGGGACAAAGACACAGAGAGACAGGCAGAAGATTCAGCCTGGGATAGAGGACAGAATCCTGGATTCAACATCAGAGACGTGGGTTCAAATCCTGACTTTGCCCATTGACTGCCAGTCACATCATAGGATTGTAGATTTAGAAATGGAAGAGGCTGGAGAGGTTGACTTAGTCCAGATTCTAGATATGGCAGTTTCTAGATAAGGAAATTGAGGACCCGGGTTAAGTGACTTGTCCAAGATTTCATGGATAATAACTGGCAAAAAGTCAGCCCCGAATGCAGGTCCTCCAAACCTAAATTCAGGATGCCTTCCCTTGTACCATGCTGCTCCTCTGCCCTCTCACCTCTCACGGCTCCAGTTTCTTCATCTGTAAAATGAGCTGGTTACTAATGGTGTAGTGGAATGAGCTTCTCCGAAGACCACTCCCTTGCTGGGTGACCACGAGACAAGTGACTTTGCCTCACTGGGCCTCAGTTTCTCCATCTGTAAAACTGGACTAAATGACATCTAGGGTCCCTGTCTCTCCTAATTTGATGACACTATGATTTGATTTTCCCATAGAATTATAGGATTTAGAGTTGGGACTCTGGCCCGCATCCGAGGTCCAATCCTCAGATTTTTACAGAAAAAGAAACTGAAATTGAAAGCAAAATGATTTGCCTCACATCACCAGGATCTGAACCCAGGCCCTCTATCTCCAGATCCAGCCCTCATTCCATAGCTCTATTTCATCCCAAGCAGAGCACAGGGCCTTAATCTTTGAAAGATGCAGGGAGTGAGCTCAGGACAAAAGTCCTAGGAATGGCTGAAATCAAATCCGAACTCAGAGCTTTGGAGGCCACTGTCTAGCTACTTCTAGTCAGACTCCTGGATACGGTGTAAATCTCCTGGGCACTTCACTCCCTGGGATAAGCACACATCTCTCCTCCTGTTCTTTGGGACATGTACTGGGCACAGTGCCTAGCACCCTGCCCTAGCAGAGATGTGACAGTAGCCTCCTGAATTAAGCTGTCACTCAGCCCATTCCTTCAAAGGTGACTTGAAAAACAGGCAGAGAAGTGGGAGACCTAGCTGGGGCAGTAGGGATAAGAGGCTGGTCTGCTGAAAGGTTAGCTGAAGTCTCCATATTAGCAAACCTGCCTCTTCAGAAGGTCCGAATGTGGCACAGTCATTGGGCCCTCAAACACCTCTCCCAATGACACAGTAATAAAAATCATGGGCACATACTCCTTTGAGGCCTGCAAAGTACTGTCCCAAGCATTGTCTTTATCTTTAGAAGGCAGTGGGTATACCAGAGAGAGTGCTGGATTTGGCACCTAAAGACCTAAATTCAGATCTGGCCTCTGACGCTTACCCCTGGTGTGACCCAGGAAAAAGCAGGCTCTTAATCTTGCCTCCTCCTCTGGTTGGGCAGTCTCTGCCCAGGGCCATCCTGACCCTCTGCACTTTTCTACTTTACCCCTTGAGAGGGCATCTTTCCTCTCTCCCAGCCACCCCTTCCCCCATTCCAGCTCCCCTGTATGTTATCTTCCCCTATTAGAGTGTAAGCTTCTTGAAGGGAGGGGCTATTTCTCCTCTTGCTTGTACTTGTATTCCCACCAATTAGTATGGAGCCTGGCACACAGTAAGTGCTTAATAAATTCTGTCTGCCTGTCTACCTATTTCTCCACCTCCATCTGTCTACTTACCTATCTAAATCTATTATTTCCCTACCTATCAATTTAAATATCTTCCTATTTCTATCTACCTATTTATCTATACCTAATATCATCATCTGTCACTCTTTCTCTTTCTTTTTCTGTTTCTCTCTGTCTCCCTCCCTCCCTTTCCCCCTCCTTCCCTCCCTTCTCTCTCTCTCTTTTTCTCTCTCTCTTTGTCTCTCTTCTCTCTTTCTGTTTCTCTCTCCCCCCTCCCTCCCTCCCTCCCCCCCCCCCTCTCTCTCTCTCTCTTATTACCTCATTTGTAAATTGAGGCTAATAAGGGCACCAACCTCACAGGGATGTTATAATGATCTAATGAGATAATATATTTTACAAATCTTAAAGTGAAAAGTAGAGATGTTTATTAATAGTAGTAGTAGTTAAAAAGGCCTTTATACTCTGCTTATTTGATTCTCACCTCAACCTTGCAAGATTAGTCCTGAAGGTAAGATCACCCCCCTTTTCACACAAATGAGCCCAGAAAAGGTTAAGTGATTCCCCCATGGTCACACAGCTAGTGAGTAGTGGAAGCACACTTCAAACCCAGGTTGAAGAAGGTGGAGATGCTGCTAATGCTGGTTATGGATTAAACTCCAAATGGCTTTCATTTGATTTCAACCTTAATTTAGTCCTCATCTACTCAGCATCCCAGGGACAAGCAGGGACAAGCAGGGATGAGCAGGGCCAGGGAGGTCAAGCTCAGAGACACAACCAGCTGTATCTGTACCTGGGGCAAATTCAGTTCTCGGAAGGCATCAAGGAGTATAGGAAGTGTGGCCTAGAAGGATAAAGCTGTGATGGGACACCAGGGCTGCTGAGCTGGAGGCCTAGGAATCCAAGTGAGGGGAGAAAGAGCCCTCCACCATGCTGGTGTCCTGGAGCAAAGCCCTGCCTTCCCCGTGCCAATCAGAGCTCTAGTTACCCTTACCCCATCAGAATGCCTGGCCCTGACTCTGGCCTATTACACGCTCCAAGCCCCAGAGACATTCTAATCTCTCTCCTATTGCTGAAGAGGTCACACTGATCCAGCCTAGGCTTCCTGAGAAAGACTCCCCTCCCCCCAAAGGTTATTTCTAGAATGCCTGGGTTTTTCATTGAAATGGCCACCTGCTCAATTCCAGCTTGTTTGCCCTCTCCCTCTCCCAGCAACAGATTCTCTCTGGCTGAGCCAAACATTTAAATGCATTTGGCGTCCCCGAACACACACTAAGTATTGAGCAAGGCTGAGCTGCAGCAGAAGCCTGAGTAGGATCTGATATTCTTATATGAGAGAGAATCTAAATTCAGATTACCCTGAGCTAACTGTAAGGAAAGACAGTAGCTTGCTTTCTGTTTCCCTTTCTGCTTATACACTCAATCAATCAATGAATCAATCCACAAACACCCAGGGACACCTCCTATGATGCTGGGTAATGTGCCAGGGCTGGGGATCCAAAGATAAAAAGGAAACAATGTCTGCCCTCAAGGAGACTATGTGCGTGTGCCCAGGGAAACTCTTCTAAGGTTTATATGGGGAGATCGAGTCAAAAAGGCATTTATTAAGTACTTAGTATGGGGCAGACACCGTGCTAAGCACTGGGAATGCAAACAGAAGCAAAGACAGGCCCTGCCCTCAAGGAGACTATGTATGTATGCATGTGTGTAAATGTATATATGTGTGTCTATACTGTAGACAGACGTGGTATATGGATGCATGTGCATGTATATAGGCATGTGTGTATACCATACATGTGTCTATATAGTACACACATGTATGTGTCCATACAGTAGACAGACCCAGTATATACATAAATGTGCATGTATGTGTGTATATAGGTATGTATATACTACACATACATCTACACAGCGATACATGTGTATACTGTATACACATGCACAGCATATATGCATGTGCATGTGTGTATACATACATATAGCATATACACATGTGTGTATATATACTATATATGCATTTGTGTAGTATATTCATGAATGTATATGTGGGTGTATATATACAAAATTTCCCAAAATAAATTCAGGACAAGAAACAGCCCAGGACTAGCAGTCAGGGTCACACTAACTCATACCCAGTGAAGGACAATGAGGCCCACAGCGTGTGTAGGACCACAGGCTGATCCATTTAGAGCTGGAAGACACTGGAGCCCTGAAGGAACTAGCTCTAGGTCACACAGGTCCTAAGTGGCAAAGCCAGGACTGGAACCCTGGCTCTCTGCCTCCCTGCCCAGTTCTATTTCTGCTGTGTTGGACCTGTGGCAAACCCAAATAGGGAAACCCTTCAAAGGTTTATATTGGTAGAGCAAGTCAAAAAGGCATTTATTAAAGTACTTCATATGGGCCAGACACTGTGCTAAGCACTGGGAATGGAAGTAGAAGCAAAAGCCAGTTTCTGCCCTCAAGGAGTTTACATTCTAATGAGGGGGGACAAAACATAAAATGAAACTGAAAGGGGGTGGGAGGAGATTGTGATAGAGAAAGAAGTCCAGAGAGTCAGGAGTGAAACCCCTGAGGAATGAAGGGTAAATATGGCTAACCTGGGCAGCCATCTTCAAATGGACATAATGGGAGGAACTGAGCAATCAGAAGAGTGTAGGGAAGGACTGGTCTCAGGGGAGATGGCTGCTGGGAAAGATGGAACTTCCAGGTCAAGAAGTCCATTGGGTCATAGCAGAGAAAGCAGTGTCAAGTGCCAGGAGCAGAGCCCAGAGAGGAATGAAGAGGAGACAACGTGGTTGGCTTGGACATTTCCTTAACATGGAGGTTTCAAGAAGTATTGACCAATCAGAAAAAGGGTGTGAAGCGACCTTGCAGGGGGAGCCAGGTCAGCAAAGAAGAAAGGTGAACTTCAAGGCTCTTTGTAAACCTCAGAGCATTATAGGGATGTGAATTATTATTAAGATTTCACTTTGGTTCAAAGTCTTTATTGAGTCACTGGCTACTAAACACAGTGATTCATTTATTAGATGGTATTTTAATACATTTATATAATTTGATCCTCACAACCGCCCTATGAAGTAGGGAGGGAAAGTTCTAACAGTTCCCATTTGATACTTCCCAATCATTTCTAAGCTCTGATGCTTATACTCTGGCCCTTTTCTCCCACCACCAGAATATGGACTCTGCTTCTAGTACATTGGGCTCTGGCAGCTGAGCTTTCTATTAGTTTTGCTCAGAACTTGGCTATAATACCACTTTCTGGCCAGCTTCAAACCATACCCCCTGCACTCCACTGACCACTGGGGCTTGGGTTCCCAGTTTGTGACCTTGGGCTCTGACAAATAAGCTATGGAGCAGGGGCTGGGTCTGGAGCCAGGAAGACCCAAATTCAAATCCAGCCTGAGACACTCACCAGCTGTGTGACTATGGGCTAGTCACTTAACCTTTGTCTGCCTCAGTTTCCTCATCTGTAAAATGGAGATAATAATGGCACCTACATCCCAGGTAACTGTTAGGATAAAGACGATGTATTTGTAAGGTTCTTTGCAAACCTTAAGGCACTATATAAATGCTAACTATTACTATTATTGGGCCACTAGGTGGCGCAGTGAATAGAGCCCTGGATCTGGAGTCAGGAAGACTCTTTGACCTCAGACACTAACTGTGTGACCTTGGGCAAGTCACTTCACCTGGTTTGCCTCAGTTTCCTCATCTGTCAAATGAGCTGTAGAATGAAATGTCAAACTACTCTAGTATCTTGACCAAGAAAACCCCAAACGGGGTCATGAAGAGTCAGATGTGACTGAAAAATGATTGAACAACAAATTACTACGGTTACTGTTTTTATTATCATCTTGCTAGGAACTAGGTCACCATGCCTTTATTCGGCCAAACATGTACTGTCCTCCTCTCACTTTCCAACTCTAGTTCGTCTTTATGTGCTATCTTCTCCTATTAGAACGTAAGTCTTTTGAGGGCAGGGACTGTCTTGCTTGCTTGTTTTTGAATCCTTAGCACTTAGCATACTTTTTAGCCATAGTAAATAGTAGATTACTTTTCATTCATTCATGGATATGAAAATGGAGGGTACTGGAATCCAAGATCACAGAGCCAGAGAGTTTTAGAATCCAGGCTTGCTAGCAGGAGCCTTCTAACTATAGACAAGCACGTTGTTCTTTCTTCTAGATTATAGGATCTTAACCTTTCTTGGGGCTTGAACACCTCTGGTTGTCTGGTGAATCCAATGGACCCCTTGCTCAAAATAATATTTGTTACCCAAATTCTTAACTGAAGGAATTGTGAAATTTTAGTTTTCAGTTCATTCATTTTTTCAGTCACGTCTGAGTCTTTGTGACCCTATTTGGGATTTTCCTGGCAGAGATACTAGAGTGATTTGCTATTTGCTTCTTCAACTCATCTTACAGATGAGGAAACTGAGGCAAACAGGGTGAAGTGACTTGTCCAGGATCATACAGCTAGTGTCTAAGGCCAGATTTAAACTCAGATCTTCCTGACTCCAGGTCTGGAGATCTATCTGCTGTGCCACTGAAGACACAATTCCTTTTTTTCCTATCCAAGTTCACAGAAACCATGAAATTAAGATATGATCCAACTCTCTCCTTTTACTAGAGAAAACTGGGACCCAGAGAACCACAGCATCACAAACCTTTAGAGACAGAAGGGGCCTTAGATCACCTTGTCCAATCTTCTCACTTTAGAGATGAGAGAGTAAGTGATCAGACCAAGTCAAGTCAAGAAGCATTTATTAAGGGCGCTGGGGATACAAATACAGGTAAAAGGAAGCCAGTGCCTGCCCTCAGGGAATTTACATCCCAATGGGAGAAGACAAAGCCTGTAGAAAAGAAGCGACCAGGAAACGGAGTTTTGTTCTGCAGTGAGAGAAAGTGGGATGGGGGGGTGAGGAGAGAGGTACTCTGGCCAGGCCACGGCAGGGAAGTCTGCAGAATAAAGGGTAGCTGCTCTGGACCCCTACTCAAAATGGAGGCCTCTAATGTTCACCAGTGGAAGAATGGGGCCATAGAGGCAGAAAGACAAGGCAGCTGAAGGGTGGTGGAGAAATCTGGAGAGTAAAGGCTGGCCCAGGGCCAAATAATAAACAACAAAACCTCTTTAAATGGCGGGGTCACGACATCATCTTCCTAACTGAAGGAAGACTCCACCTCTGTCTACAGAGCTCGAGGGTGGTTCTTCCAACCACACCCCTCCCCTCCTCTATCTTCCACTATTACTGTTCATCTTCTGTTCAGTAGAGCTATCTCCCTTCTGAGCCCAGTTCCATATTTCATGTGGTGGAGGGAGGGATGGAACAAGTGTCCTGAAGGGACCCATTGGCCACCTGATGTGATAAAGCTTGGCTTCCCATCTTAGGCTTTCTCAGAATTCTGCCTCTTCACTCCGAGTCCCATCTCCCCTTGACTAATGACTTCACGGAAGCAGCTGATACCCAAGCCTGAGAGGACTGAATATTTGCCATTCTCCTGAAATAGAGAAATACACAGAGGATGGGAGATTAAGATGAATCTCCATTTGGTCTGCTCCTTGCCAATGAGAAGTCCTGTGGGGACAGACTTCCCTTCACCCTGGGGTAAAAAAGGCTCTCTCTGGGCTGTCTCCACTGCTTTGGGGGCCCCTAGAACAGGATGCCCTTTGACCAAAGCTCCAAAGGCTTCACCAACACTGGTCAAGATTCCCACTGGTGTTTGAAAACTTAGGAATTTGAGCAGGAAGGCCGCCCATTTTACAGGTGAGGAAACTGAGGCTTGCAGAGTTTAAATGATGTGCCTAAGGTTTTGTTAGGAACAATTAGGAAAAAAATGTCTTTGTTGGGAATTTTTTTCCAGACATTAAACCTAAATCTGTCTCTTTATACTTGCTACCCATTACTGTAATTCTGCCCTCTAGGGCCAATGGGTAAGCCTCATCTCTTCTGCAACAGCCTGTCAAATGCTTGATGGCAGCTATCGAGTTTCCCCGGAGCAGCCAACAAGCATTTAATAAACACCTAGTATGTGTGAGTCAAGGGATTTGTACTGGGGGTAAAGACAAGGAAAGACAGTCCCTGTCCTCAAGGAGCTTACATTCTGTTAGGGTGTACAACCCATAGACAAAGACACACATATGTGCTCATTTGAGGTGAGACAGAGCCCTAACAATTAGGAAAGGTTTCCTGTAAGAGCTGATCTATGAGCTGAACCTTGAAGGAAGCTAGGAATTGTAAGAGGGGGAGGTAAGGAAGACGTGCATTCCAGGCAGAGGTCACAGAGACTGGAGGCAGGGAGGTGGGGCACAGCATCAGGGGACTCAGCCGAATCTGCCTTCCTTCTACCCCAAGGAGGACTAAAAGGGCAGATTCCCCTCCCTGGCCCCTGGTATGGGCCTCACAAGACCCAGCAGGAGCCTGACTCTGCTTCTAGCCTCTCCTTTGCTTCTGAACTCAAGTGACACAGCAAGTGCTTATAAAACACCCCAGATTGTTCTTCATGGTGAACATCTCACCCAAGAGGAAGCAGGAAAAAACAAAAAAAACAAAAACAAAACTGTCAATGTGATGTCTTTTCAGTCTGCAATCTGACTGTCATGTGTCCTATCCCGATTTCATTCATTCAAGGGATCGCAGATACTTTGGGGAAGGGGCCTGAGAGATGACCTAATTCAACCTCTTTATTTTTCAAAGGAGATAGTTGATGCCCAGTGAGGTTAACTCACTTCCTAAAGGTCAGAGAGGGAGAATATAACTGAGGAAGGAAGTGAGTCTAGGTCCTCTGACATGAAATTCAGTAGGCTTTCCTTACAGTGTCCCTATCTTTGTACATACAAAACACAGAATGTCTCAGGGCAGCTGGGTGGGGCTGTGCATATAGTCAGTGCAAGACTGGGAATCAGGAAGACTTACCTTCATGAGTTCAAATCCCACCTCAGATACTTATTAGCTGTGTAACCCTGGGCAAGTCACTTAACACTGTTTGCCTCAGTTTCCTTATCTGTAAAATGGGTTGGAGAAGGAAATGGCAAACCACTCTGGTATCTTTGCCAAAAAAAATCAACAACCCCCAAATGGGGTCACAAAGAGTTGGACATGACTGAAATGATTAAACATTTAGGTATAGAAGGAGTATAGAAGGAGTAAGGGTCTTTATATAGGGACCCCTGAAGAGGCTATGGTGGGAATTGCTGAGGGGACAAGAGAAAGAGGGAGAGAAAGGATGGTTAGGCCGAGAAGCTGGAGACACTGAGGAAGGAGCTGAACCTGGGTGGAAGGAGAAGCAGAAGGACTGAAGAGGAGAACTCCAAAGTGGGTGAAATAAGGAAGAATCAGCAACTGAGAGAACCAGAGGCAGGAGGAACAAAGCCTCCTCTTTCTGAGCCTCTGTTTTCTCATTGGCAAAATGAGGAGACAGAACTGTCTTTACGATCTTTTCTGATATTCTCATCAGGTTTTTTTTCAGTCATGTCTGACTCTCTATGACCCTATTTGGGGTTTTCTTGGCAGAGACACTGGAGACACATCCAGCTCATTTGATGGATGTGGAAACTGAGGCAAAGAGGGTGAAATGACTTGCCCAAGGTCACACAGTTAGTAAGTGTCTGAGGCCAGATTTGAATTCAGGGAGATGAGTCTTCCTGACACCAGACCTTGCAGTATTCACTCTGAGACCTAGCTTCCCTCCCTGTTAATTTCCTCAATCAATAAACCATTATGAAGTTCCCTCTGTATGATAGAGTACTGTGCCAGACACTAGGAAAGAGACAAAGTTTAACTGGGACCCTCCCTGCTCCTGAAGGGATTACAGTCTAGCAAACTTACAAAATGCTAGTTCAGGCCGGGATCAATGAAGGAACTGTAAACTCAATTAGCTCATACCAGCAGCATCACCATATCTAATCCAGCCTCCAAAATGAGCAGACTTTTCATCCTTCCTACCTAGATTTCATTCAGACTGTAACAGCTCTTTGGGAAGACTCAGACTACAAAGAGCTGTATTTTTTTTTCCTCAGCCTGAATGACAGGATGAGTGGAGTGCTGGGCCTGAAATTAGGAAGACCTGAGTTCAAATCCAGTCTCATACACTGCCTAGATGTCAGACCCTGGGCAAGTCACTTAACTTCTGTCAGTTCCTTCATTTATAATATAAGGACAATAAACGCACCTCCCTACCTCTCACAATTGTTGTAAGGATCAAATGCAATAAAATATGTAAAGTACTTTGCAAATCTTAAAGCACTGTTATCACCATCACCATCATCATCATTATTATTGAGGAAGCTAATGTGAGATCAAGACTAGAGAGTGACATTTTTCTCTCGCAAGTATGAATTTTGTGGAGGATCTGGAGAGGAAAGAAAGAGCATGGGGAGAGAGGAGATGAGCAAGGTGGCCAGGTAGGGCCATGACTCAGAATATCAGCATGGCTGTTCCTTTCTTCCAATCAAAGCCTTCTAGCAAGACCATAAGAGTTCAAAATTAAAAAGACGAGTGGAAAGTATTAGATTTAAAAAAAATCATAAGCCCTCGCTCAGGTGGCCAGAAATTCTGAGAGAAAAGAGAATGGAGGAAGTGGGAGTCCTCAGCACCCCTACCTTACTTCAGAGTGTCGAGGGCATATCCTTTTATTCAGTTAAAGGTCCCATCTGACTGATCTAATCTGATTTCTCTAAACACCTCTAAATCTGTCCTAGATTTTCTTGTGTGTCAAGGTTCAGTACCGGAGGGCATGGGACAGCTCCAGGAGCCCAGCGTGAGAGAGTGATATTGCCAAGATTCTTCACCCCACTGTCCTAAGTCATTCAGATGTTTCATAACTATGCGTGCAAGAACAGAATTACTACAGATTACGAGGCCTTTTAAAATCTGCCTCTTCAGACATGAATGTAATGTAATGGCCCCTAAGGTTACAACAGAATCCTAGACTTAGAACTGGAAGGGACTTTGAAGTCATCTGATTCAATTCTCTCCCTTGACAGAAATGGAAACTGAGGCCTGGACCCGAGGCTTGCCAAACATTTCCCAGTAAGTCCACATGGCATGGGAGAAGGATAATGGGATTTGGAGTCAGGACTTGGGTTCGAATTCTAGTTCTGCTACTTATTGCTTGTGTGGGTTCGGTTAAGTAATTTAACCTCTCCAGGTCTCAGTTTCCTTATCAAACAATAGTTTAGACTCAGTGACCTGTTGGAGCCTGAATGCAGGTCTCCTGATTTCATTATATCACAAGGTGCTGCTTTTTTGACTCAGTTCTCCCTACTGCAAAGGACAACTTGGTCAGGAGGCATCTGAGAGGGAGGTCTCAGCCCCAGGGAGAAGAGCCATCAATAAAGTAGGCTTGTGATTCCCAAGAGTGCTAACCTTCACCCACTGAAGTCTCTATCATTAAACACCCACTGTTAAATTCAGAAGGCATAAAAAGCCTCCATCGAAGGCTAAGATGTACTCAACCAGAGGATATTTTCTCTGATTAAGACACTGTCTTCTGTTCAGTGAAAGGGTCAGCTGCCTCATTGTATCAGCAAGCACCCTAGCATATCCAGGATGGCTGCTAGCACAGGTTCTTAGATCTGCTTTTCTAAAGGAAAGCAACTCAAAATGGGTTAACAATCTTACTTTAATCAATCAAATATCATTTACCTAGTTCAGGGGGAAAAGTCAGCACCTGAACTTCAGAGAAAACAAACAGAATAAAAACAGAAGTTACAAGCAGTCAAAGAAACACAAAGAAACAGATCAGCAGACGAGCGTCTGACCATTACATCAGTTACCTATTCAGTTACCAGAGAGGGAAGCACCAACATCTGGGTTTTTCAAAGCCAGGGGGCTCAACGGCTTCCCAGAGTCTCCTCTGGCCAAATCACACAACTCTTCTCAAAGTGAGCCCCAGAGCAAAATCTCACATCAGGGCATATATATAGCCTTCTCCTGGATTGGAGAATGTCACAGTCCTCTTGACCCACTGCCCAATCACAAAGCTACAAGGCACGGGCATTCCTGCAAAACAAGCCTGGCACCACAGGCTCCACGTGACCACATTCAGCCTATTAGGGGGCAGAGTATATTTTCAAATCAGGGAAGGTTCTCAGAGCCACTTAGGCCACTTAAGCAAAGGGTCAGGGAAGATCTTCAGATTCCCATAACACTCATCAAGTACAAGATCCATCTTTAGCATTCACACTGTGTAGGGAAACTGAGGCAGAGAGCCAAAACTAGGCAGGGCAGCTGATGTGAGGCAGAATAACTAAGCTTTATTCCTAGAGTTCTCTCCATGTCCCTCCCCTACTCAAGAAACTTACATGGCTCCCTTCTTCTAGGATAAAGTACCTTGCCTCTGTCTTTTAGAATCTTTCAGCAGCATCTTTCCAGGTTCAGCTCAGATGCCACCTCCTACCCTTCATATTTCTGAGTCCCTCTATTGCTAGTGACTCTCCCAACCCATAATTACCTTGTATTTACATTGTACATATTTAATTCTGACTGACTGATGTAACAATAATAGCTAGAATTTTGTTGTTGTTGTTGCACTTTAAGGTTTGGAAAATGCTTTCCCTATACTCACTCATTCGATCCTCACAAGAACCCTATGAGGTAGTTGCTATTATCAGATGATTTTTATGGACGACAAAACTGAGGCTGAGGGGGGTGAAGTGATTTGCCCAGGGTACACAGAGCTACTAAGTGTCTGAGACAGAATTTGAACTCAGGTCTTTCAGGCTTCATGTTTAACACCAGTACTCACTGTACCACCTAGCACCAAGATAAGTGCAAAGGTTGCATCCCCTCCACTACAATGGGAACTTTTTCAGGGCAAGGACTATTTGTCTGAGGAGGACCTACCTAGCATAGTGACTGAGCCATAGTAGGTTTTTTACTAAAGGTTTGACTTGATTTACCTTCTATATCATCAACAACATCCCTTCAGCATCTGCTGTGAGGCATTAGAGAGTAGTAGAGAGCACCAGGCTTAGAGTCAGTCAGTCCTGGGTTCAAATCCTACCTTTGACATTTATTGTTGCAGGACCTCAGGGCATGCCATTGTCCTTCTTTGTGCCTCCAGCAACTCACTAGAATTTAGCTACTAAGTCATGGAAGTCATGCAATCTGCATTTGTGGAGAGAGATTCCACTTTGGGTGGCCTTTTTGGTCATGAATTGTGTTGTATTTGTGTTAAGAATTAGCAAAAACAAAGAATAACCAAGAAACATGGGAGGACATAGAGTGATGAAAACACGATCAGAATAGAGATATAAATTGAGGTCTAACAAAGAGTTCTTGAGAGCAAGGGGCAAAATCATTTGGTGATGGGGTGGGACTCTATTTTGTCCCAAACTTGTCCCCTGCCCCAGCCTGTGGATGGCATGAGCATCCTTCTGATCTCCCAACTTAACAAAGCTGGAACCATCTTTGACCCTTTTCTCTCTCCATCATCCAATCAATTGCCAAGTCTTGTCAATCTCATTTTCACAACATCTGTGACATGTTTTTTCTTCTCTCCACTCAGTAGCTTTACAACAGAGTTCAGCCCATTACCACCTTTTAGCTTAATTATAGCAAACAGCCCCTTAATTGGTATCTTTGTCTCTAGTCTCTCCCCTCTCCAATCCTTTCTCCACACAGCTTCCAAATACATTTTTCCCAAAAATAGATCCAATCATCTCCATCTCTCTCTCTCTCATTCCCCTCCTTCTCTCTTTTTCTCAAAAATCATCAATGGCTCCCTATTGCCTTAACAATAAAAATACAAAATCTCCAGCCTGGAATTTAAAACCTTTCACCAGTCTGACTCCCACCTACCTTTCTAGTCTCATTTCATATTATTTCACATGTTCTGTACCAGGCAGACTGTTCTGCTATTTTCTGTACACAACATTTCATGTCCCACCTCCAAGACTTTGCATAAGTGGTCCCTTAGTCTCAAATGTTCTCTCTTTTCCAAGCTGCCTTACATGTAGACAACTGATCTTCTGTCAAAGCACAGCTCAGAGGTCTCTTCATGCATCAGGCCTTTTCTGATCCTCTCAGTTTTTGGCACTCTCTACCTTTGGAAATTACTTTTATTACTTACTGTTACATTCAATGTATTCCTCTCCACTTCTGGAGGAAAAGGGCTGTTTCATTTCTCTTTGTAGTCCCAGCCAAGTGCCGTGAATATTGTGGGCACTTAATAAATGTTTGCTGACTTGAATTTACAAACCAAACACCAGCTGGTGGTGACTTTATATGAATCCAAGTAGCAAAGTATAGTAATAGGACAGAACAGGAGACAAGACAGAACTGGAGATAGGATAAGACAGGTTAGGATAGAATAGGATGGGATAGGTTAGGACAGGGCAGGTCAGATCAGGGTAGAATAAAATAGAACAGGACAGATTAGAAAAGTGTGAGGTGGCACAGGATAGGGTAGAAAGAGGTAGGATGGGATAGGGTAGGATAGGGCAGGGCAGGGCAGAGTAAGATAGGGCAGGATATTGGACAGTACTTAATAGAGTAAAATATATCATACCATAGCAAGGCACAGTAAGGCATAGTATGGTATGATATAGTATATCATAGAATAACCAATATAGGGGGAAAACATTGTTGATAACAGAACTACCTATAAAACCTCCAACTAACGGGAAACCCAAGTACCCACCCCAAAACAAGTAAAATAAATACACTAAGATTTACCAGGGGAGGCTGTCTTGGATTATCTGCCTCAATTGAACTTTCCTCCAGGCACAGACTCTGGAGGAGGGGACAGTAGTCTTCTAGGATTAGGGGAAGGAGAAGGGGCAATCATACCATGTGGTCTGAGACTATAGGAGGGCCATGAGGCACAGGAATGGTAGACTGGAGGGCTGCCAAGGGAAAGAATTGTTTTCCTCTCCAAGATACTGGCCTGGGAGAAAGCCCCAGTCATCCCACCCTAGTTACAGCTCTGAATATATACATTGCCTCTGACCCATTTCAGTACTTTCAGGGACTTGTGATTTCTCTGGTGCAGGTACTTTCTCTACCATTGTAGATCACAGACACCTCTATAACTTACTGGACAGTCTTTAGGAGATGCTTTGGCTATAATGTTCATCATCCTGGGACCAGTATGATTAAGGAACCTTTCCCAACTTAGCTAAATTGATTCTTGTGGAACAGATAAACATCCAGCTGATCACAGGGTCTATGCTCAAAATCTGGATTGGGGCTGTTAGAGATTGTGCTTGTCTAGCCTCACCTTCATGAATCTAAGGTCTTAATGCAGATTTTGTCTATATTTTAGAGAATGGTAACTAATGGTTAAGAAAAGGGCCTTAGAGATCTCTTGTGATATATGAATGCTATTCTGTAAGAAATGATAAATACGGAGAAGCATGAGAAGACTTGTATGAACTGATACAGAGTGAAAGAAGAACTAGGTAAATTGTATACCTAGTACCTGCAACAATGTCAGTGGAAAGAACAATGATGTAAGAATCCAAACTAAAGGTTGTGAACTTACACTGAACAAGCTTATATGAGAAGACTTCCCTCTTTTCTTTGCAAATGTGGAGACTATGGGCGTGCACACCGCAGATAACATCATATTGGTTGATTAGTTTTTCAGAGCCTTTTTTTTTGTCTTTATTAGAAGGGAAGACTTTCTGGGAGGGGGCAGGAGGATATATTATGAAATAAAAATAATATAAAACTGAGAAATATCAATACATCTTTAAAAATAATAACAGAAACAAAACTCTATAACTTGGACAGGAGAGAGTGTATGATGTAGTCAAAAGTTGGCCCTGAACATAAGAAGATCTGGGTTCAAGTCCTGTCTCTGATGTCTACAGGCTATGTGATCAAAGACAAATTATTGCCCTGGGGCCACTCTCTAGGGCTGGAAATTATGGAACAGTTGGAGTTGAAATTCCTCCATCTTGATTTATAATAATAATGTTTACACGACATTTAGGTACTGCACTAAAAGCTTCACAATAATTATTTCATTTGATCCTCACAACAACCCTGGGCGGTAGGTGCTATTATTTTTTTTTGTCTTTTTTGGAGGGGAAGGGTTGGGGTTAAGTGACTTGCCTAAGGTCACACAGCTAGTAAGTGTTAAGTGGTAGGTGCTATTATTAACACCTTTTTTTTTTTAACATAAGGAAACCAAGACAAAAAGTGACTAAATGGCTTGCCCATGGTCTCACTAGCAAGTATCTGAGGCTCGACTTAAACTCAGGCCTTCCCGACTCCAGGAAACATTCTACTTGTTAAAGTTAAAGTTAATGCTTCCTAGCCTAACGCCTGGTGCAGGGAATGAGCACTAGCCCTGGAGTCAGGAAGACCTGAGTTCAAATCCAACCTCAGACACAACACACACACACACACACACACACACACACACACACACACACACAAAACCTAGCTGTGTGACCTTGGGCAAGTCACTTAACCCCAATTGCTCTCTAAAAAAAAAAAGGCAAAAAAAAGAAAAAGTTAATGCTTCCTTTCACAGTTTGATGATTATGGTTTTATCTTTTATTTTCCTTTTTTTAAAAAATGTGGCTGTTTATGGTTATTAACTTCCTCCTAAATTTTCTCCTAGTATTAAATCCGTCCTGCTGGCCCCTTCCCAGTAACTCTTCCTCCCTCCAGAATTCACTGATTCCATCCCTGTTTCCTCAGTCTGGGATTGTTCAGCAGGTGTTTGTTATGAAAATCATTCCCAGAATAGAAGAGCTAAGGGCCCACTGGACTCGCCTTACCAGCTCATTCCTAGGGGTGAATGCCTTTACCTTGCATTGAAACTCTCAGAGCAATTTGCACACCAAAAAAAAAAATGTTGCTGTTGTTTTTTAATAAAAAAATGATCCTAATTTCCCTGGGATGTTTTAAACGAGTCTGTGATCTTTCCAGAGCCAGTGGTGTTTTGGGGAGCTGCTAGGAGCTGAGCATAGGTTTCTTCCTCTAGCCCAGCACTGCAGAGGCACCCTTGCTGTGGCCATGGGCCAGAGGGAGGGCCTTCCTTTTTTGGGAAGTGTCACTTTACTACTTCAGGGACTATTGCTTAATAATCCTTCAGGGACTATTGCTTAGGTAGGGCTGGAGAACCTGTGGCCTCAAGTCAAGGGGCTGCACTTGAGGACCTAGAGGGCCACATGTGGCCTCAAGGCTACAGGTTCCCCACCTCTGGCTTAGAGCCTAGAAACTTCTACCTAGGTCTGGGGGGGACAGGAAACTGTAGACAAAGACAGAACACCTTTGAAGATAGAAAGTTAATGCTAAGAGGGACCTTAGAAGGGAATAATCCAGAAACAAAGGCAAACAGATGAACATTTATACAGCACTTATGTGTCAGGCATTGTGCTAAGTATTTTACAATTATTGTCTCATCTGATCCTCACAACAACCCTACGAAGTAGGCACTATTGTTTTTCCTATTTTTACAGTTGACCAGACTGAGGTTGAGTGCCTTGACCAGGGTCACACAGATAGTCAGTGTCTAAGGCTAGATTTGAACTCAGGTCCTCCCAACTCCAGGCACTGGCCCTCTATCCACTGTGCCACTTAGCTACCCTCAAGATAGGTCAGAGTGGGAAAATCCCTTTGGACAGAGAATATCTGAGCTTGGAAGGTCTTTAGAATGTAGGACAGGTGCCAAAAATAAGTACCAGACAAGAAAAGTGCATGCGTCCTGAGGTTTACCAAGTGGACTCCCCAGGACAACTCTGTGAGTTAGGCAATAAATGTATTATCATCCTATTTTATGGATGGGAAAACTAAATTTTAGAAAAGTAATATGACTTGTCCTGGGTGACCAAGCTCACAAGAGGCAGATCTACTGATTCCAAATTCAGGAGGCTTCCCACCAGACTACCCCACCTCTGACCTCCTGAACGGGGCCCTTGGAGGCTGCCCCCAGCTACACTTTATAAAGAAGGAAGAAGAGCTTGGAAGGTCCAAGATATTACAATTCTGATGTATGAAGGGAAGGCCTTTCCTAGCTTAACTTTCTGTGCTCCAAGTCCAGCCCAGCTCTAACTTTCTCTACTCTCACTTCTCTTCCACCTATGACATTCCATGTTCTAAGGGACCTCCTACATTTGACATTCCGTGTTCTAAGGCCCTCCCAGTTCTGACATCCTGTGTTCTAAGGGCCCTCCCAGCTCTGACATCCTGTGTTCTAAGGGCCCTCCCAGCTCTGACATTCTGTGTTCTAAGGGCCTTCCCAGCTCTGACAGTCTGGGTTTTAAGGGCCCTCTCACCTCTGATATCCCATTTAGGGGTTCTACCATTTCTGACATTCTGTGCCCTAAGACCTTTTTCAGTTCTGACTCACAGTGTTCTAAGGTCCTCTCAGCTCTTTTGCTCTATACTTCCCAGAGGCTGGGAGCAGATGTGTTCAAGCCTACAAGTCACCAAGTAGGCACAAATGCATCTGGAAAGCCCCAGCGGTGGGGGCTCCCAGAAGAGGGCCATAGAAGGTCAGTCATCTTGGATGACAATGGACTGGAAGTGAACTCAGTGTGCACAGTATATATAGAAGCTGACTCTGCCTGCCAGCAGGGGAGTCAATCAGTGGCAGGGTCCTGGGCCTGGGAAGAAGGAGCCCTGGGACATGCAAAGAGGCTTCTACTTTCTTCATCTGCCTGCTTCCACATCATATCTGCTTAGGTTCAGATCATAACAAGGGGAACACGGAGAAAAAAGATGTGAGGGTAGTTGTCCCAGGCACAAGTTAGCATAGGTTGGGAATAGGGCATACACTGAGAGTTCAGGGACAACAATCTACATCTCTTCTACCAAGTTATCCACCAAAGGAGAGATGATGTGTGACCGGTTAAGTCACTGCCTGTTTGTTCTGAAATCTAGTCTGCCCCTGTCCCTTCTGCCTTCCTTCTCTCCTTCCTTCCTTCCTCCTTCCTTCTTTCTTCCCTTCCTTCCCTCCCCTCTCCATCCCTGTCCCTCCCTTCCTTCTTTCCTTCATTCCTTCCCTCCCCTCTCCCTCCTCCCTTTTTTTCCTTCCCTCCCCTTCCTCCTCCTTTCCTTCTCCCTTCCTCCCTCCCTCTCTCTGTCCTTCTTTCCTCCTTCCTTTTCTTCTTCCCTCCTTCCTTCCCTCCCTCATCTTTTCCTCCCCTCCATCTCCCTCCCTTTTCCTTCCCTCCCTCCTTCCTTCTCCTTTCCTACCTCCTTTCTTCTCTCCCTCCCTCTTCTTTCCTTTCCTTCCTTCTCCTTCCCTTCCCTTTTTTCCTTCCTTCCTTCCTTCCTTCCTTCCTTCCTTCCTTCCTTCCTTCCTTCCTTCCTTCTCTCCCTCCCTCCTTCCTTCCTTCTTTCCTTTCTTCCTTCCTCCTTCTTTCCCTCCTTATTTCCTTCTCTTCTTCATTCCCGTGTGCCTATGTTTACACCCCCAGATGGAGCCCTAGTGGGTGATACTTCAGACAGAACACTAAGTCTGGCATCAGAAGCTTTGGGTTCAAACCCCACCTCGGACATTTTCTATGTGACAAGTCATTTAACATCTCTGAAACTCAATTTATGCCTCTATGAAATAAGGAGGCTGACCTAGAGGCTTCTGGGGTCCCTTTAGCCCCTGGGACTATGATCCTGAGATCTAATTTGCTGCCAGTATGACCTTGGTTAAGTCCCCTAGGTCCCCTCTCGGCTTCAGTTTCTGCTCTAATGGAGAGGCCTGGACTTCCTGTCTTTAAAGGTCCCATCAGCTCAACACTTGCTTCTCTGTGTCCCAAACCAGACCCTCCTCCCTATGGGGAAGAGGACTTGTTTTCACTTTCAACAGCTCCTGGTCTATTTTGGTCTCTCTTGGCCAAGGTGAAGTTCATTCCAATTCAGCGCAGGGACCATTTTCTTTCTGTCTCTGAATCTCCAGAGCTCACTGCAGCATGTATTGAATAAATTCACCAAGTACCTATTATGTCTAAGATCCTATGCTCAAAGCTAGGCATATAAAGCTGAAAAAAAAAATGACATAGTGCCTGCCCTCAGGAAGCTTACATTTTACCAGAGGGCCACACCATGGCTTACAACACAGGTAAGTTTAAGAAGAAAAAAGGAAGTGTTTTTTTTGGTCTAAGCCCAAAAGGCCAGGTTATTAAAGGGACAAGAGTTTCAGGAATTATTTTTGGGCCCTAGCATTAGCTAGGGTGTGTGGAGGAAGCTAGGGGAGGAGGAAAAGATTAGAATCTGAACCTGAGCATACTGGCTAAGGAATAGCTTCTATCACTTAGCTAGTGATGTGATCCAGAGAAATCATAAGATTTAGGCCTGATTGGCAGGGACCTTAGAGGTCAACTCATCTAAACCCCTTATTTCATAGAATAGGAAAACAGAAATTGGAAGAGGTCATATAGGTTGTAAGGCGTAGGGTCACAGAATCAGTGACCCCTAGAAAGGTAAGAACACAGGATCCTGTAAAGCTTCTGTTACCATCATTATGGAAGGGAACTACCTGGGTAGCATCACTGCTTGCTCTCTAACCTCCACTGTGCCCTTGCCACTGAAGCAGCCATCCTTCTGTTCTTTCCTCTTTGATTCTGTACCATTCCCCACCATTGACATTTCAAATCCTGTTCTCTCCTGAAGTCCCCAACTCTATTCCTCCCCCAGTCATCTTCAGATGGCCATAGCTCCTCCTCTAATGAGAAAACGGATTCAATCTCCTCCCATGATTCCCTCAACACTCCTCCTCTGGACCCCTGGGGGTCTTTATGTGTCTATTCAGTCCGGTGACAGGAGAGGAAATGTGGTTTAACAGAAAAACTGTCAGATGATCTAGGTTTGACTTCTGGCTCTGTTCCTTACTATTTCTATGACCTTGGGCAAATCCCTCCCTCATCTCTGGGCCTCAGTTTCCTCATCTGTAAAATGAGAGTGCTAGACTAGCTGATCTCTAAGGTCTTTTCTGGTCCTAATTCCAATGTTCCTCCTCTTATTCCCTTCAGTCTCAGAGAATGAGAATCCCTCCTTCTTGCCAAATAGAACGCCTTCCCCTATGGCCTCAGTCCCATTTCCTCCCATCCCCTTCATGATCCAACTCCTCTCTCGTGTATCTTCAATCTCTCCTCCTCTACTGACTTTTTTCACTCAACCTCCAAACAGGTCCTATACCTATCCTAAAAAAATTCTTCCTTTGATCCTCCATTAGCCAATGTCCCCAATTAACCAATCATTAAGCATTCATCATTATGCCAGGCAATAGATACAGAGACAAAAATGAAATAGTCCTTGTCTTCAAGAAGTTTCCTTTCTATTATTAGAAAGTAGGGCAGAAAGTGCTTTTCTTTTTTCACATAGTAAGCACTCAAGAAAAACTTTTTGACCAACTGATTGAGTCTATCAGGGAGATGTGTATGAATAAGTATGTGTAAATATCTGTACAGTATAATACAGTTAAATTAGGAAGAAGATCCATAGGAATGGGATTGAGTGTAGAGGAAGATTAGGAAAGACTCTCGCCCTAGATCTCTCCTCCTCTTCACTGCTAAAGTTGGAGTGAGAGGCGTCTACACCTGCTGCTTCCTCTTTCTCATCACCCCCTCAATCCTCAAACCCTTCTAATCTGGCTTCTATCACCACACCACTCTACTAAAATGCTCTCTCCAGGAGCTAATGGTTTTATTGCTAGATCCAATGGCTGGTTTCTTGTCTCCCTCCTCCAGGACTTATCTGCAACTCTTAACAATCCATTCTTCTGGATACCCACTCCTTACCTGGTTTTTATGATATACTCTCAGGTCTAAATCTGTGATCCTCCTAGCTCTCTGATGGATCCTTCTCAGTCTCTTTTGCTCTATCCCAATCCTTTTCCCGTTCCTTAAACACAGATGTTCTCTTAGCCCTGTTGTCTGCCTTTTTGGCATTCTCCCCCTTGGTGATCTCATCTCCCTCCATGGGTTCAATGATCATTTCCATACATATGATTCCTAAGTCTATAATTCAACCCCCATCTCTCCCCTGAGCTCCATTCCTTTATCTCTAAATGCATACTGATTACTTCTACCTGGACAGTTTGCCAGCACCTTGAATTCAACATATCCCACAATGAATTCACCATCTTTCCCTCAAAATCTTCCCTTAACTTGTCTGTTGCAATTGATAGCACCACCACCCTCTCTCTGAATTGCCCAGGTGTATAATCTGGGAATCATCCTTGACTTCTTACATTAGCTCACCCCACCTGCATCAACATTTGCCAAATCTTGTCGATTCCACCTTTGAAATGGTTTTCACATCTGGCCCTTCCCCTCCCCTTCCATTTCACCTGCCCTTGATCAGGACCTCACCCCTTTTTACCTGGGCCACAGAATTAGCCTTCTATCTGTTCTTCCCACCATTAATCTGCTCTTTTTTCCAATCTATCCTTCATTTTGCTTCCCAGCTCATCTTTCTGCTCTAAAAATGTCACAAAACAAAACACAAACCTTTTGTGATTCCTCATTAGTTACTGACTAATGCCCTCAACACCTTCACTCCCAAACCTAACCATTCAACCTCACCTCTCATTACTTCCTCTACATGACACTAACCAGAGGTACTACTGGCTCCAGTTCTGGTCCTGTCTTCTATCTCCAGACTTCTGGTTCAATGTCTCTTATTCCTGAAATGGCAATGGGTCTTTGCCCCCTCTCCAAACCCATCTCCATATGTTGAGGTCCTTCCTATCCTTCAAGACCCAATTCAAGTGCCACCTTTTACATGAAGTCTTCTCTAACTATCCCATCTCCAGTGAAACTGATCTCTCCCTTGTTAAATTTCTCAACTTTGTTCCTGGACCTCTCCTTTACATTTATTCCAGTCTCCTGTGTATCACTGTTACCTGAATACATATTTTTCCCTTTTACTAGATTGTAAGCCCACTGAAAGCAAGATATGATCATACCTACTTTTGTACCCCAAGGGCCCAGTTAAGAAGAAGCATTCTTAACACTTTTTGTGCCATGGGCTCCTCTGGCAGTCTGTGGACCCCTTCTCAGAGTCACGTCTTTAAACGAATGAAGAAAATGTTCAATTTCAATGACAGATTAGTGAAAATAAAGAGGTAATTTCCCCCCCATCCAAGTTCTTAGATCCCTCCGGAACTCTATAGATTAGGTCTGTGAACCCCAGTTAAGAACCCCCCAGGCTAGCATATGGTCTTATACTCAGTAGGTGCTTAATAAATGCCTGTTGAGTGTCTCCTGAATACATAAGAGCTTAAGTATAAAGACACATAGAATGTCCAAGGGGAAAAGTCAGAGGAGGCTTCCTAGAGGATGTGGCACAGAGTGGTGCTTTTAAAAATGGATAGAAATTCAATAGCTATTGGGAACAGAATAAGTCAAGTCATAGAAAATGGTGGGCATGTTAAAGGATATACACCAGTTTGGCAGCAGCACAAAGTGCAAGATAAAACAAGGCTGGAAAAACACAAAGCTGCCTGACTGTGGTAAGTTTTGAATATCAGGAATTTGAACTTTCTTCAGTAGGCAACAAAGTAGCTCCACCACCCCCCAAAATGTCTGAAGAGGATGACATGCACAGTTCTTTGCATAAGAGTGGGAAGTTGAGGAAGACCTGGGTTCAAATCTTACCAAATATAGCTCTATGACCCTGGGTAAGTCATCTAACCCGTTTACCTCAGTTTCCTAATCTGTAAAAACATCTCATGGTTGTTGTAAGGATACGAGATAAGGAATGTAAAATACACTGCAAACTTTTAAGATCTTTATAAGTATGAGATATTGTTGCTGTTGTTGTTACAATAGAAAAATCACTCTTATCTTGTTTAGTGGAGGGCAGATAGAAAAGATCCTGGGGGAAGTCTATTCCACTATTTTTGTTGTTCAGTTGTTTTAGTGGTGTCATATCAGAGGATAATAATAACAATAAAAATAGCCATTTGTTGTTCAGTCATTTTTCAAGTCTTCTCTCCTCCACTATCTCCTGAAGCCTATCCAAGTTCACGTTCATTGCTTCCATGATGCCACCTATCCATCTTTTTCCATGACACCATCTATCCATGTCATCCTCTGCCATCCCCCTTTCATTTTGCCTTCAATCTTTCTAAACATCAGGAGCTTTTCCATTGAGTCCCATCTTCTCATTCTGTGGCCAACGTATTTAAGCTTTAGCTTCAGTATTTGACCTTCCAGTGAATAGCCTGAATTAATTTCTTTAAATATTGACTGACTTGACCTTTTTGTTGTCCAAGGGACTCTCAAAAGTCTTCTCTGGTGCCACAATTTGAAAGCATCGATTCTGTAGTGCTCAGCTGTCCTCATAGTCCAACTCTTATAGTCACATGTAGCTACTGGAAAAACTATAGTTTTGACTACATGAATCTTTGTTGGCAAGGTGATGTCTCTGTTTTTTAGTATGCTGTCCAGATTTGCCATAGCTCTCCTTCCAAGAAGGAAGTATCTTTTAATTTCATGGCTGCAGTCACCGTCTGTAGTGATCTTTGAACCTAAAAATATAAAATCAGACACTACTTCCATTTCTTCTCTCTCTATTTGCCAGGAAGTGATGGGACCAGTGGACTGAGTGGGTTATCTCTCATTGGAAGTCTTCAAGCAAATATTGGCTGACCACTTGTCAGTTACTGTGTAGTAATGATTTTTTCTCAGGTAGGAGTTGGCCTCAATAGTCAGTCACCTAAGCAGTTATTAAGCAATCATCATATGCCGGGCATTGTGCTAAGCACTGAGGATACAAAAAAGGTAAAAAGACCCTCCCCCAAACCAAAATAAAGTAGTTTATGCTCTCAAAGAACTCACATTCTAATAAAGGGGATAACATCCAGAGAACTAAGAACGCACAAGATGTATACAAGATAAATTCGGGTGATCTGAGAGGGAAAGCACTAAGATTAAGGGGAACTGGGAAAGATTTCTTGTAGAAAGAAACCAGGAAAGTCAAGAGGTAGAGATGAGGAAGGAGAGAATTCTAGGCATGGGGGATGGCCAGAGAAAATATTTGGAGCTGAAAGATGGAGAGCCTTGTTTGAGGAATAGCAAGGAAGCTAGAATTACTGGATTATAGAGTTCGTGGGGACGGATAATAAATTGTGATAAGACTGGAGAGGTAGAAGGTGCCAGGCTATCAAGGGCTTTGAAGCCAAATGGAGAATTTTACATTTTATCCTGGAGTTAATAGGAGCCATTGGAGTGTATTGAATGGGGGAGGAGGGAAAAGATGTGAAATGGTCAGGACTGTGTTTTAGGAAGATGAGTCTGACAGCTGAATGGAGAATGGACTGTAGTTGGCAGAGACTTGTGGCAAGCTGACTATCCAGAAAACTATTGCAATAGTACAGGAATGAGGTGATAAGGGCCTATACCAGGGTGGTAGCAGTGTCAGAGAAGAGAATGGTATATATACTAGAGATGTTATAAAAAACCAACAGAGAGACAGCTAGATAGAGCACTGGTCCTCGAGTCAGAAGGACCTGAGTCTGGCCTCAGACACCTGAACTTACTAGCTGTGTGACCCTGGGCAAGTCACTTAACCCCAAGTGCCTCACTAAAAAAATAAATAAGTAAATAAATAACAGAACTTGACAACTGATTGAAAATGAGAGAAAGGAATCAAGGATGACTCCTAGGTTGTGAACCTGAGTGACTGGGGAGATGGTGGTATCCATGACAGTAACAGGAAAGGTCTGTTTTAGAAGTGTTGGGTTTAAGATGTCAACAGCCATTAAAGGCCCTTCCAACTCTGAAATTCTATAATTCTGTAATAATAAATGAATGGAACTTATTACCGCTAAAAGAGAGGAATACAAGCAGACCCAATGGCAGGTCCATGACTGGTTACCAAGTGGTATGAGGGATATCTGTGCCATGTCCCTAACTCTAAAAGGCCATTGCTGTGGAGAAGGCATAGCCTTAGACCTACAGTCTACTGTCATCCCCTAACTTTGGGAAACAATGCTGGAGATATTTACTATTGAAAAATAAAGATTAAAAAGGGGCAACTAGGTGGTACAGTGAATAGAGGACTGGCCCTGGAGTCAGGAGGACCTGAGTTCAAATATGACCTCAGACTCTTGACACACTTACTAGCTGTGTGACCTTGGGCAAGTCACTTAACTCCAATTGCTCTGCTTTCCCCTCTCCTAGATTGATTTAGAAAACCACAAATTAGCATTATCTATTTTGTACTGTATTTTTATTTATTTTGTTAAACATTTCCCAACTACATTTTAATTTGTTTTAGGCAGTAATAGGGAATTTTGAGTGGCCTGCAAGCAGCTAGTTGGACAACTCAAAACTAAGTGACTTTGAAGGTTCCTTCTAGGTCTAAATCTCTAACCCTATGAGTATGGTGCTCTCAGGAAGACCCGCTGTAAATAAATGTTGGGCGATCAGATGATCACCTGTCTAGAATGCTGCATCAATCAGTGTTTTTGTTGTTGTTCAGTCATGGCTGTCTCTTTGCGACTCTACTTGGGTTTTCTTGTCAAAGATACTGGAGCAGTTTGCCATTTCATTCTCCAGTTCATTTTACAGATGAGGAAACTGAGGCAAACAGGGTGAAGTGACTTGCCCTGAGTCACACAGCTAGAAAGTGTCTGAGGTTGAATTTGAACTCAAGTCTTCCTGGATCCGGGCCCTGTGCTCTATCCACTGCACCAATAAGCTCCCACTAAGCCCAGGCATTGTACCACACCCTGGAGTCATAAAGACAAAAATGAACCAGTCCCTGCCCTCAGAGAGCTTGCATTCTATGGGAAAAGACAATACATACATATGGTGAAAAGGATACTTTTTGCTGTATGGGTTGGTCTAGGTCGGAGGGGTCTTAAATTCTTTTGGTGCCATGGGCCCCTTGGGTAGTGTGAGGAAGCCTGTGGGCTTCTTCTCAGAATAAGATTTTTAAATAATTGAAAGAAATACTAAATTGAAATTAGAAGTTGGGAAAAACAAAGATTGTATTTTTTTTCCATCCAAGTTCATGGACTCCCCTGAAAAAGCACTAATGTCATAGGGGAGGGAACAGGAAATATTTCCCATAGAGGATGGGGCAGGAGCTAAGCCTTGAAAAAAGCAAGGGATGCTAAGAGGAAGAAGTGGAAAGAAGTGGGAAAAGGATCTGGCTTCAAATCTCAATTCTAACACTTTGTCTGTGACCTTAGACAAGTCACTTAACTGGGCCTCAGTTTTACTCTCTATAAAATGAAGAGGGTTGAACTAAATGGCCTCTGAGGTCACCTTCAGCTCCAGAAGCATGATCCCATGAACACGTCTAAATGAAATGAGGAAGGAGTTCATTCTAGGCATGGGGGTGTGGACCTTGCAGGTCCAGGGTCATTGGTACTTGAATCCCTCGTAGCTCTGAAATCACTAATGACCTCAATGGTCTCTTCAGAAATGAATAATATCTACAGTTGTCTCTCCAGAAGGACAGGACAAATCTCAGGATAGGATCTCTGAGATAACGCATGCGAGACTATTACAAACAGACTGAAGGAAGAACCAGGAAAGGAAAGAGTACACCACAAAAGCCAGCTGTAATTAAGAGTTACATTAAAAATGCATTAGCTGTTAGAATATAAGCAGATGCTGCTCAGAGAGCCACAAAGAAGGTCTAAGAGAGATTGAAAATCGCAACAGAGACCTCACCCAACCTCTGTCAAGAAGTGATAATCCTGGAGGCAGCCCTCTGACAGAAGGGAACTCCAGGAGCTCCCCATGGTGCTGCCGGCTCCTTCCTCCTTGACTCCAGATGAGCAAAAATCAGCCAAAGGCAGGGTCAAAGAATACACTTGGCTTTGCCAATATAAACGCAGTCCTTGTTTCTCATACTTTCCAATCAGTCTTCTAAGAGTGTCTGGCTTTGGTGAAAGATTTGTGAGAATGTAAGAGGAGGAGGATTCCTTCAGAGGCTTCTGGGGCCTATGTTGAGGTGAGTGTGCCAACCTGGGGCCCCTTTCCCTGAGAGAAGCAAATAGCAGTAGCTCAAGCCTCTGGATTCTCTGGCATCTGGGATATTTTCCCAGTCTCCTTTGAAGAAAATGAAGGACATAAAGTCTTTTCTATCTCCCCTTGACCCTTAGCTACTAACTGACCCAATTCTAAAATTATCTTGTTTATATTTCATATACACCTATCTTTGAACATAACTGTGAGGCACCTAGTGATGCTGTGAATAGAGTCCTGGGCTTAGAGTCAGAAAGACCTGAGTTCCAATTCTCCATAAATATTTGCAATCTGTGTGACTTTAGGCAAGTCTCTTAGCCACTCTCAGCCTCAGTTACCTCATCTATCAAATGGAAATAGTAATAGCTCCTGTGTCTCAGGATTGTCTTTAGAATTAAATGAGATAGTAGGCGCTATATAAATATTTATTATTATTATTACTAGAAGTCATAGAGAGATATTGTTACTATAAATTGCAGATTGATATTGTTAAAGGAAGCACCTTGCTGAGAATTTCCTGCCTTGATAAAATCATAAGTCTGATCTTAAAAAAGAATTAAATGAATTAATATATGTAAAGCACTTTGCAAACAAAGTGTTACATAAAAGTAGTTAAAATAATAAATTATATCATCATCATTATTATTGCATGCTGCTTCTTCCAATAGAAAGAAAGCTTCTTGGGGGCAGGAAGGTTTCATTTTTTGTCTTTGTATACCCAAAGCCCAGCATTGTGTGTGGTATACAGCAAGAACTTAATAAATGCTTATAGGTTGACTGAAGTTATAGGCGTTAAAGACAGCATTGGAAGGAACTTAATTTTGTTTATATTTTAAAATACAAAATTTTAAAGCTTTATTGATCTCTCCAAGTAAAGAGAGAGCCTTTTGCCCCAGCCTTCTGGGCCAGTGGGAAAAATTATCAAAACTCACAATCCCTACACAGGGGAGGGGAATTCCTGGACAATAATGAGTCCCTGGAGACCTTTAGGACCCAGTCTTCTAGACCAGAGGTTCTCAACCTGTGTCTTAGGATGGTCTGAGGAACCAAGACACTGATCCTCTATCCATCTCCAGGCAGGTCCGTCCACATGCAGATATGCCCACATATGAGTATTAAAGAGTCACGGCATTAGGAAGGTTGAGAACCACTGTTCTAGACAGAAGAGGGGGATGTTCTGATCAATAGTGAGGTTTTAGAGAGTTCGGGGGACCCAGCCTTTTAGACAGAGGAGGCGAAACTCTCCACTCCCATCAGCCTCATAGGGAGGCTGATGCCTCCACTCGCCACCAAAAGTCAAAGGACTGAGGCACAACATGATGGAGTAAAGGCCTAGACTTTGCCCTTTGCCACGATCATGAGTTAGATAGTGGGGGTTCAACAGGAAGGGGGTTGCCTCTCTAGCAACACCAGCTTTGTTCTTTCTGTCCAAATCTTTATGGTCATGCTCAAAGTCCTGAGGCTTGTATGTATGCCTAAATTGAAAATCAGGGGGCCATCTCTTTAGTTCAAACCACATGGTAGGTGAGAAGTTTAGGGCTTTGCATAAACATTCTTTAGGAATATATGTGGAAAGTGGGATTTGCCAAAGAGAAGGAATTATGTCAATTGTTTGTGAGTTTATCCAAGCCCTTTATGCATTTTTTTTTTTGTCTCTCTGCATAGGAAAATAGAGATGTCCTGTAGCCCATGTTCAGGGTTGTGTTGTAGCCAGTTCCAAATGGCTCCAGGAGCTAACGGTAACATTTTCAGTGAGAGCCCCTGCACCTCAGAAATCAGCAAGTGCTACAAGCCAGGTTTGATTTGGTGCTTTGGTAATTTTCTAGACTTGATAAAGTGATGGAGAAAATAGTAATATTGAAGATTGAACTTGAAAGTGTGGTTTGCAGACCAGCTTTCTGGGAGCTAGTATTAAACATTCACCAGCAGACATGCCACTGCCCCTATGGATTGTTAGCTCAAGTGCCCATATGGAAGCTGAGAACCCTTTTATTCACATCAGTAGAGATTCAGACAAAACTTTTATTTTGAAATTTCCCAGAGGCAACTGGGGGAAGATAAGACAAAGAAGTAGGGATTGGGGGACACCCCTAAGATGGAACCTGATCCATGAAAACACAGATCTTAGGATGGCATGTAATGGGTTACAAACAGTAATATTCCATTACATATACATGCCATTTTGTTCAGCCATCCTTCAATCATGCATACCCATCAGCCAACAGATCATAGATTCAGAGCTGGGAGAGACCTTAGAGGCCAACAAGTCCAACATTTCCATTCTATAGATAGGGAAATTGAGGCCCAGAGAGGGTGAGTGTCTTGTCCAGGGTCACACAGTTGGTAAGTATCTGTCCCAAGTCTTTCTGGCTTCTAGTCTACCATACTGCCTTTGTCCACTTTGTTTTTGGTTCTTTGTGTGTGCTCGCTCTCTCTCTCCCTCTCCCTCTCCCTCCCTCTAACCTTCCCTTTCCCTTTTCCCCACATACACGCTGTTATGACTATTTTGGCATATATGAGATCTGCCTCCATCTCTGTCTACCGGTCTCATCTTCTTGGGCCATGTCACTGATGAGGGCATCACACTCTGAAGGGGCTAGGCATCTTGTCTAACGTCACACTGCTAATAAGTAGCCAAGCTGGGATTTGAACCCAAATTCAGCACTCTTTTCATGACAGTATGTCAATGTGACTTTGGAGTCAGAGGACCCAAGTTCTAATCCTACTTCTTCTGCTTACTACCTCACTTCCCTTGGGTAAGCCACCTAGGTTCTCTTTGCCTCAGTTTCCTCTCCTGTGAAATAAGGACCTGGACTAGATGACCTTGGAGGTCCCTTCTAGCTCTCTATCTCTGAGCCAGTGGCCTCTCCAGGATCACCATCGCAAAGAGTCCCACTCAGGTCCAGTGACCCCAAAGGACTAAGTTGCCAGCTCAGCTTCTGCCCCTTCCCCCAACCCTCCAACCCAATCTATCAAGCTTGCCCAAGGCTGTCCTGTTTCACAACTCTCCCTGTTATTATGCACCGTGATCTCTCCTCACTGAAGTTGCTAGCAAACTGAAGAAGGGTGTCTCCAACCCTAAGACCTGCATATTCCTTTCCTTTTATACATGTGCTGGGCCTGATGTGACCTGTCCTAATTGGTAAGTTTGCTGACATCATCAAAACACTATTCAGCTCCAAAGCAACAAACCAGGATCCCTACACAGAGAAGTTTTCCCTTCTGCCCAGAGGAAGATGGGGAAAACTGGGAAGAAAGACTACAAAAACGGCACTAGCCACATTGGGAAGCCCTGATTCCACAGGCAGCTGGAGACTCTCACTGCTTCTCCTTCAAGTCAACAAAGTCCAGTTTCACGAATCTCCAGCCAGAAGGAGCCTCCAGCCTCTTCATTTGACATCTGAGGAAGCTAAAGCCTTGGGATGTGAATCCACTTGCCCTGGCAGGCACAGTGTAAAGAGAAGCAGATGTAGAGCCAGAGAACTTCAGTCTGATGTTACTTCTACTTATCACCTGTGTGACCTTGGACAATTTGCTTAACTTCCCTAAGCCTCAGTTTCCTCATCTGTAAAATAAGAGTTGGACTAATTGGCCCTTCCAGCTCTGGATCTATGATTGCTATGACCAAACAGGGCCTAAATTGATAAGGCTTCTAAAGTTATCACAGCCAATCAGTGCAGAGGCAGAATTTGAATTCAAGTCCTATGAACTCAGGTCAATACTGTGTTCCAATGTACTGTACTTGGAGCTGGATGTCACAGGCTCAAAGGGTTAAAGCTAGAAGCGAACTTCAGAAATATTTGAATCCAACCCCCTCATTTTTACAAATGAGGGAACTGAGGCCCAGATGAGAAGGGGGAGGTCTGCCCTAGAAGGTCACACAAAGAGTGAGAGCCATGGTTAAGACTCAAACCCAGGCCCTCAGTGTTCTTTTCAGCATACCATTTTATAGGCAAGAGAAAGATCCAGAGAAAGGGCCATGGTTTTCTTCCACAGGTAGCAAACGTCCTCTTTAGTCCTGGTTTTAGTCTTGGTTCTGCCAATAAGATGTTGAATATCTTTGGACAAGTTTTGGAATGCAAACACCAGGAGGATAGGGACCACATCAGTGGAATTCTCTCTAAGTACAATGAGCTCAAGGAGGAATGTTTTGGGGAAGGCAATCAAGGTGAAGTGACTTGCCCAGGGTCACACAGCTAGTAAGTGTCTGAGATTGGATTTAAACTCAGATACTCTCTACTCCAGAGCCATTGCTCTATCGACTGCACCACTTAGCTGTCCCAATGAGGAATTTTTTTTAAAAAGTGCTGCGTGTGTATGTGTGTGTGAATTGCATCTCAAGAGGAGGAGTTCTCTGGAGGAAGCAGTTCACAGGAAGTCGGAGCTTGTGAAAGGACATTTTTAACAAGGAGAGGGATAGGACGGAGCTGGTCATAGATGCTTAGGGACAGCTCCTCCTCATTGGATGCGGGGGAGGGGGAAAGGAGGACTAGATGACATTTCTCTTTTGTCTGTAAAGGCAAAGGCTGCTGGGGATTCACACTAGCCACAGATAAGTGGTACGTGTACCCAGCAGAAGGAGGCACCCACACTGCCTGCTTTCAGCTGAGCCGGCAAACAGGATGAGCTCTGGCCCAAGGGCACAAGAGGTGGGGTGAGGTGGGTAAAATAATCACATCCAATTATAAAGTAATGTTGGGTGGGAGAGAGGGAAGGAAACTCAGAAAGGGCTCAGGGCCTGGGGAGGCTCTTTCCACTAGGCTTAGCAAATCTGATGAAACTGCACTTAGGTGATATCTTAGCTATTAAGATAATAAGTTTTGAGCTAGAAGGGACCTCAGAGGTCATTTAGTCTCTACCATTCTCACTTCAGAAATGAAAAGACCAAGACTTGTCCTTAATAAAAGGATTTGTTCTGTGAAATTTGGATTCAGACAAAAGGTTGCACTTGAGGACCTAGAAGGCTACATGTGGCCTCAAGGTCACAGGTTCCTTACCTGTGGACCAAGTCCTGGAGAGTTTAAGTGTTTTATTTAAGGTCCCACAGATATTAATAATCACGCACCAATATTTCACTTTTTCTTTTTGGAGGGGGGAAGGCAAAGCAATTGGGGTTAAGTGACTTGTCCAAGGTCACACATCTAGTAAGTATGTCAAGTGTCTGAGGCCAGATTTGAACTCAGGTCCTCCTGACTCCAGGGCCAGTGCTCTATTCACTACACCTAGCCGCCCCCATTTCACTTTTTTTCAACCAGGACTGATAATTTCCTCGGTGCAGGGAACTTCTGATGAGGAAACTCCCTCCATCAATGATGAGCACCTTCTCTGAGACTTAGTCTTAGAGAGTGCTTGGGGCATTGAGAAGGAAATGACTCATCCAGGGTCACATAGTATATGATAGAAGTGGGACTTCCTGCATCTAAGACGCTTTTGAATGTCTATAACCCTCTAAAGCAGGCCTGCACAACCTGCAGCCTGCCAAAGAATTTCAGGTGGCCCAGGAAAAATGTAAACTTTTCCTTTACGCTTTTTATGGGCCACCCAAAATCCTTTGGCAGGCCACAAGTGGCCCTGAGGGTCACAGGCTGTACAAGCCTGCTCTAAAGTTTGAAAAGCACTTTACATCAATGATCTCATTTGATCTTCACAGTAACCCTGTAAGGTATATTATCCCATTTTACAGATAAAGAAACTGGGGCTGAGAGAGCCTTAGTGACATGTGTACAGTCACAAGTTAAAGTCAAGGCAGGATTTGAATTCAGGTCTTCAGGGCTGTATTCATTGTACCATGAAGATCCAGCTCAAGTCCCTGGATGCCAACTCTGGTAGCTTTTTTCATTGATCCACACAGCTTCCCAGAATGGACTGGAATAATGAGCAATACTAGATAGGAGAGAGATGGGACAAGGAGCCAGTAGGGAGTGTCTGCAGCCTCCTCACCTGAGCTGCCCAGACTATGGCTGGGAGTCCTAGGTCCCAGATCAACATTCTCTGATCTATCATCAGAGAGCTGGGCTTAGAAGGAACCTTAGAAATCAATCACTAAGTCCACCCCTCTCTTTAGTGAGGAGGAAGCTAAAATCCAAAGGCGGTCCCAAAGTTGATGGCAGAGACCAGACCCCTCTCCTCCCTAGGCCAGAGAAGGGGCCAATGAGGCAGGTGCCTCCTTAGATTCTCTGGTGCAGGGCCCCATGCCCCTACCAAAGACCCTGCCATTCTCTAGGGCAGGAACTGGACAGGAAATCGTCGGCTTCAATTTCTCCCCTTTCTCTTGTCTCCTCTGTTCATTCTCCTTGGCTAGGAGCGTCTTATCAGATGGGTGACTGCACAGGGAATCTTACCTGGCAGGCAGATAAACACAATAGAAGCCATCAAGGTCACCTGGAGAGAACTGTCTGTTCTCCTCTCTGGCCCCATTTTAATAGTTAAGATGGTACCTCTCCCCCATTTACTTAGACTTACTTCTAGGAAGGGCATATATACAGCCTGGATCCCCCCAGAGTCCTGAAATGGTTTCCTTCCTTCCTTTCCCCCCACCCATATTGGCTTCCCCAGTATTATAGGGCACTTGCTTAGTAGACCAGGATCTCTCCCCGTGGAATGGGGCTCCAGGCCCTTGAACTTGAGGCTGAGTGATTCAAGGGGGAATGAGAGGAGATTGGGATTGGAAAGAGAGCTCAGACCCATTATTGACTGGTAGAGGGCTCTCCCAGTGAAGGCAGCACCGTCTTGGAAACTTCTGTTCCTACAGGGTTGCCTTGAGCCCTCAAAGGCTTACCCAGGGCCACACGGTGATGTGACACCCTCCACCACAGAGGCAGGCCCTCGGCCCAGATTCTCCTGACTTCCAGGACAGATCTCCATCTCATCATGTTGTCTTGTCTATGAGAATGAAAGCAGCCTGGAACACTAGGGACAGGAATGGCCTACTCCAAACGGCAGAGAAGGTTCTCTGCATCTGGACATCTGGGTCTGCTGCTGGCTCACTGTGTGACTTTGGCTAAGACACTGCATCTTTGGGCTTCATCTTCCACACCTCCAAAATGGTTGTTGTAAAATGACCCTAAGGGGGCAGCCAGGTGGTACAGTGAATAGAGCACTGGCCCTGGAGTCAGGAGGACCTGAGTTCAAATCCGGCCTCAGACGCTTAACACAAAAAACTAGCCATGTGACCTTGGGCAAGTCACTTACCCCCAACTGCCCTACCTTCCCCCCTCCAAAAAGCAAAAAAAAAAAAACCAAACAAACAAACAAAAAGACTCCTAAGGCCAATAAAAAGACAGGTAGGTAGAGTCAATAAACGAACGTGAGCAAAAACACTAAGGGTCTCCCGGGGAGACAGACACACACAGATCCGGCGTCCTGCCGTGTCTGACTCTGTGTGACCCCGTCTGGGGTTTTCTTGGCAAAGACAATGGAGCGACTGGCCAGTTCCTTCTCCAGCTCATTTTACAGATGAGGAAACTGAGGCAAACAGGGCGAAGCGCCTTGTTGAGTTAGTCACCCAGCTAGGCAGCGTCCAAGGCTGATTTGAACTTGAGTCTCCTTGACTCCGGGCCTGGAGCTCTGACCACCAGGCCACCTAGGTGTGTGCAAAATAGAAGCGAGGCAAGGAGGGGCACTGGCAGCTGGGGCGGGGGGATTGAAACCGTGTCTGAACTTCAAGGTGACACCTGACTGCATCTCAAAGGAAACTGGGGACTCTCAGAGGTAGCAGGAGAGGGCAGGCAGAAGGGAGACGATGACAACCCACGGCCAGAGCTAGGAGCCTGACGTCATTCATGAGGAATAGTAATGTGGGAGGATTGGAGAGCTTATGAAGGGAAGGGATGTGGAATAGATCTGGAAGTAAGGTGGGGGTCAGGTTGTGATGAGCTTCAAATGCCAAGTCTAATTCATGGATAAATACGTGGCCTGTGAAATCCACATGGCATAATGTTTGAGGAAGGCTATGGTAGTGAGCATATAAGGTCAAGACAAGGGCTTACACAATTGGAGGAGAAATGTTCCTCCACGTCAGAGTTGTTTGGCTTACATATCATCTTGCTGTTCTGTAGCAACCAGAGGAGGAGAAAGGGTGATACTTGGGAGTGGAAGAACAGATAGAGAAGGATCTGAAAGCTTGGAGAAGGGTCAGGATGTTACATCAGTTGTGACTTAGCTCTCTGACCACTAAACCATGCTCCCCAAGCCTGTGCTACAGGCTGTGTTATTATACTGGAAATCAGTGGGCAGCGAGGTGGCACAGTGGATAGAATTCCAGGCTTGGAGTCAGGAAGACTCATCTTCCAGAATTCAAGTCTGGCCTCAGACACTTACTAGCTATGTGACCCTGTTTGCCTCAGTTTCCTCATCTGCAAAATGAGCTGGAGAAGGAAAGAGCAAACCATTCCAGTATCTCTACCAAGAAAACCCCAAATAGGGTCATGAACAGTTAGACATGATTGAAAACAATGGAAGAGCAACAAAGGGAAATCAACCGATATTGGTACGTCTGTCTAGAACAGAATTTTCAATGACAGACCCCCAATGCCATCCAATGCCATCTGCGTCTCGATCGCTGTGCTGCCCACCCCCCAGCCAGGGAAACCTTAAAGGGCTATTTGAATCAGAATGATTACTATGAGACCTCTCTAGGCTCTGGACTCTTTCCAATATATTAATGTGCCATGGGTATGATTCTGTCTGTTCAGCTCAGTTTGTAATTTAGTTAAGTCTTAAGGTTGCCTGAGGCTCAGAAGTTAAGCAACTTACCATTGCCACCCAGCTAAGAGTCAGAGGTGGGATCTGAACCCAGGTCTCCCTGATTCGAGCTTTAGTACTCTCTCCATTGAGCTTCACTGCCTCAGCACCTGGTTCATATCTTCACGCTCTTTCCTATAGTATAGCTGCTTATATCCATGCCCATTTTCCCCAGCAGACTATCCATTTCGTAAGGGAAGGGGCTACCTGATTTTCTTTGTATCACCCCTGTCCACATGGCAAAGAGCTGTGATTTTATCCATGTGGGAACTCCTTCCACTTCCGGAAAGCATAGCTGGTGGTTTTGAAGACTTGCCTGAGGCCACTCAGATATGTGAAATACCTTGTCTGTGATGGTGAAATAACTTGTCCATGATATCAGAGGCCACATTTGAACTCAGGTCGTCCTGGACCAGCACTCTATCCCCTCTGCCTCTCAGCAGGAGAGAAAGAATGTGGGAAGGAAGAAAGGCTATTGACTGAGTGCCTGCTGGGTACACTATCCTCACCAGGCAGCAGTAGGAAGGACACAAAGGGAAAACCAGAGCTTCCTATGCTGTGGGTACTCCTCACTTTAGTCTTGACTGGATTCACATCTTCATAGGATTCAGAACTGGAACTTATGGATCATCTTGACATCCGCCCAGCTCTAAACCATCCACAGTCCTTAGGGATCATTTAGGGGCAGCTAGGTGGCACAGTACCCAGCCTGGAGTCAAGAAGATCCATCTCCTCAACTTCAAATCAGCCTCCCTCAGACATTTACTAGCTATGTGACTCTGAGTAAGTCACTTGACCTCAGTTTCCTCATCTGTAAAATAAGATGGAGAAGGAAATGGTAAACCACTCCAGCATCTTTGCCAAGAAAATCCCAAATGGAGTCCCAAAGAATCAGACATGATTGAACAACAGGGATCGTGTAACAGGTGAGGAAACTGAGGCCCAGAGAGGGGAAGTTTTTGCCCCAGGTCACACAGCTAGAATCCTGAGACTCAAACCCAGTGCTCCTTCTTTAGCACCGTGGTCCTTCTGCCAGAGGAGCTTCTTATAACCAAACTTCTCATCATTTGACAGGTGCTGTCTGGCTCCCTTACAAAGGAAGTTTGTTTCCGTCCAATGTCAGAGTCAGTCTCATGAGAATATAAAGTTAGAGGTGAAGCAACAGCAGCTACAGTGCCTGGTGCGTAGTAAATGATCAGTCAACCGCCATGTATTAAGACCCTACTATGTGCCGGGCATTGGGGATACAGGGAAGGACAAATGCCAGTCTCTTGGCTCTCAAGGAGTTCACTAAGGGGCCCGACTGACATGCTAACAACTATGCACAAACAAGCTTTGTGCGGGAGAAATAGGAAATAATATTGGAGAGAAGGTATTAAGAAAAAGGGGCACTGTAGAAAGCGGGGATTTTAGTTCAGACTTGAAGGAAGCCAGGGCGAAAAGATGACAAAGGGGAGCGTGCCAGTGAAAAGGCCCAGAGTCGGGAGATGGAGGGTGGCTGGTGAGGAACCGCAAGGAGGCCAGCAGGCCGGGGTCACTGCCGGTGCAGATCTCCATAGCCCCACCATACCAATCACCCCTGGCTCCCTCTCCGCTGAGCTCCCCTCCTCCCTCCCCCGCCCCGGCCGGCCCGTCCCAGTCCCTCGCTCACCCTTGGGCAGCTTGGACGCATTGTCCTGCAGCCAGGAGAAGAGCTGAGCAAACTCGCAGTCGCAGAGCCACGGGTTGCCGTCCAGGCGCAGGGTCCGCAGGGAGGGCAGGGCGGCCAGGGCGGCCACGTTGAGGCTCCGGAGATCGTTATCGTTGAGCTCCAGCACCTGGAGCGACTCCAGGCTCTCGAAGGCGGCCTCGTCCACGCCGGCCAGGCGGTTGTTGGCCAGGCTGAGCTTGAGCAGTTTCCCGGCCGAGCGAAAGGTGCCGGCGCCCAGCTCGGTCAGGTTGTTGTAACTCAGGTCGAGGAAGATGAGCTTGGCGGAGCCGCTGAAGGCGCCCTCCTGCAGCGAGCTCAGAGAGTTGTTCCTGAAGTCCAGGTAGACCAGGTCCCCGTAGAAGATGAAGAAGTCAGCCGGGATGGCCTCGATGCGGTTGTCCGCCACCAGCAGCTTCCGCACGTCCAGGGGGAAAGCGCTCGGCACGCTGGGCAGCCCTCGGGCCCGGCAGTCCACAGTATGGGAGTCCGCGCACACACAGCCTGCGGGGCACGCGTGGCTCCGAGGTGCCGACAGGAGGCAGGAAAGGAGGCAGAGGGCGGCGGCGGGCAGCAGGGACGGCGGCGAGCCCGGCGACGGTCCCATCCTGGGCCAGGGTTCCTTGGGGGGTGCTCCGGGATATCCGGGCCGGCACCAAGGCCAGGGAGGTTCACTCTCGGTCAGGAGAGGAACATCTGGCCTCCACTGAAGGAGCGCACTGGCTCTGTGCGCGCCTCTATGTGTGCGTGCGCCTCTGTGTGTGCGTGCGCCCCTGTGTGCGCGGCGCGTGGGCTGTGTGGCTGTGTGTGCGCCTGTGTGTTTCCGTGTGTGCGTCCGTCTATGTGCCAGCGCGCCCGGTGGTATCCAGAGATCACATATCCTTGAAGCTCAAATAGCCGGTGGCTGTGGAAGGAGGAGCGGGTGGAAGGGGGTGGGGAGCAGAGGGAGATGGAGAGCAGCCGAGGAGAAAGGGAGGGAGGGAAGGAACTGGGAGAGGAGAATTCGTCCTGCTGGGGAAAAACCGAGTGGGGAAGAAACAGGAGGGGTAAGGGACTGGATTATAGCAGTGGATTTCAGGAGCTGCTCAGAGCATCCCAGGGCTCCCGTTCATCCCTTGCTGATTTCGGGGCGGGTGAAATTAAACCCGCCCCTGTGATTTACCCATCGGCTCTCCGGGAATAAGTGGGAGTTCGGTTAAAGAACCCGGGCGTCTTCCGCGGTACCAGACTATGATCAGTAGTTTCCCTGGGCTCCTTCTTCACCCTCCGCCGCCACGCCCTCCCCCCAAAGTTCTGGGTATGAAATACCGCTCAGATGTGACCGGATCATGGAGGACAGAGAAGCTGGAGGAGTGGGGTGGTGGCGGCAGATGGCATTTTTTTTTTAATCGATTTGGCTGAATGGAGTCCAGGAACCTGGGCTTGAATCCTGGCTCTGCCACCTACTACCTGTTTGACCTTGGGCAAATCATTTCATATCTCTGACCCTCAGTTTCCTTCTCTGTAAAAATGAGGGATTGCATTAGATGGTGTTTGAGGTCTCTTCCAGCTCTAGAGCTGAAGACTGACTGGGTCATACACATTCAGAATTACAGATTACTTCTGTGAACATATTCTTCATATTCAGATTTAAAGGATTCTAGATCTAGAGTTTGAAGGGCCCTCAGGGTTTATTTAGTCCATAGAGTACCAGAATCGGGATTTGAATCCAGGTCCTCTGATTTGGAACTGGAATCCATTTTTTGTTTTGATAGATGCTAGAAAGCTCTCCTCCTGACTCTAGACTTTACTACCATGCCTCAGCTGTGTTCTCACCCTGGAAGATCCTTCTATGGTCCTGTACGCTCTCCCTTCCCATTGGTGAGATTCCCGGAAGAAGCTCCATTTCCGAGGACATTTCTCCGTTTTCAGCTCCTCCCATTGGACTGTAAGCTCGTGGAGGGAAGGAACTGGTTTTTTTTTTCTTCAATTCAATTCAATCAATATATATTGAATGCCTGTTGTGTTCCCGGCACTATCCTAAACTCTGGGGATACCAAAAAAAGACAAAAGACAGTCCTGCCTTCAAGAAGCTTACAGTCTATTGAGGGAGACAGCATGTAAACAGATCTATACAAAGCAAGCTCTACACAGGATAAAGAGGAAATACTTAATAGAGGGAAGGCTCTGGAAATAAGAGGGACTGGGAAGGGCTTCCTGTAAAGAAGGGATTGTTGTTGTTTAACCTTTGATTTTGAAAAGAACCAGTGGCATCATGGTGACATGTTGACTTGTGAGTGAATGAGATTTAAGTGAGGCAGAGTTGCACAAAGTTGTCAGCCTCACTCTTTTCCAAGAGTCATCTAAGTCCAATGGCAGGACAAAAGTCAAGGCCAGAATGCGGTGAGCTTGACATCTTCCATGCCTGACCAAGCTCTAAGTGCTCCCCAGCACCTGCTTCAGACCGTTGAAACAAAAGGTTCACATCCATCCATTCCACCAAATCTTCAGATACTTGGAGTAGACATGCCCCTAATTCACCAACAAGTTTGAGACCTGTTAGTTAACCTGAGTTAGCCTGTCTGCAGAGATGGATTACCAGGGTGTGGCTGCTGAACATGCTACAGCTTCTTGGAGCCACAGGCAAGAGTTGGGTGAGTCAGATGGAGACCAAAAATGGGTGAGCAGTCCTGAAAAGGGCTCCCACCAGAGGTGCTAGCCCTTACTGAATACCCGGTACACCCTTATTGAGCTTGTAGCTGGGACTTAAAGGAAACCAGTGAGGTCGGCAGTCAGAAACAGGGCAGGAAGATCATTCCAGGCATAGAATAGTCTGGCTTCTTATCTCAGCACATAGCATAGAAATCACTTATTAAATGCTCATTGGTTGGTCAATTTTGTTTTCTAAGACCCCTCTCAACCTAAAAATGAGACCCGAAACCTTTTGAGTTCACAACCACTTCTATTGTGACTGAGGCATAGGGCTGCCATGTTTGAATGTGGAAGATATTTCAAACAGGAGTTCTTAACCCGTTTTGGGTCGTATACATCCCACCCTCCCACCAGTGTCTGGTGAATCCTAAGGACTCCTTCCCAGAGAAATCTTTTTCAATGTATGCATACATAAAATTAGAAAGGAAAACAATTGTATTGAAATAGTTTTTGAAATATTTAAAACAAAACAAAAAGAAACAAACAAGCTTATAGACTTGAGATTGAGAAACCCTGGAGCACATCATAGTGTCAGAGATTTAGAGCTAGAAAGGACTTTATCCTACAAGCATTTATTAATCGCCTGCAGTGTTCCAGGTACTGTGCTAAATGTTGAAGATACAAAGGCACAAACAAAAGAGTACTTGCCCTCAAGAAACTCGCCTTCTATCGGGTGACTTCAGAGGCCTTTGGGTCATGTTTTTGGAGCTGGAAGGGCCCTTAGAAGCCATCTGGTCCAATTCCATGATTTTACTAAAGAGGAAACTGAGTTCAAGAGACTGGGAAACAGACTGTTCAGAAATCACACAGGGAGCTAAGTAGGGATTTGAACCCAGGCCTTTAAAACTCCAGATCCAGCATTTACTTGTTCTACTCTGAGCTTTAGAGTATCCAAAGCCAATAGATGAAGTCACTCACTGCAATCAGATAATTCTCCGCTAAGGGCAGCTGTCCTGGCCTTGACTTTAGCCTTTAGGAAGCAGCAAGGTGGCACCAGAGTGCATAGAGCTGGGCCTGGAGTCAATTTCTCCTGAGTTCAAATCAGACTCTGACCCCTACTAGCTGTGTGACCCTGGGCAAGTCATTTCACCCTCTTTGCCTCAGTTTCCTCATCTGTCAAATGAGCTGGAGAAGGAAAGGGCAGAACCCTTCAGTATCTTTGCCAAGAAAACCCCATGGACAGTATGAACTGTGGAGTCACGAAGACCAGACACTACTGAACAATTCAAAACGCTTTGGGAAATGACTGGTGGGAGGTGGGAGTAGCATAGGGGTGTGTGCATTTTCCATGTAGGCTCTTTGTGCTCCCTTGGAATCATGGAACTCTCTTCAAATGATTTAATAATATTGAGACTGAGAAACATTGAGATTAAAAGGAAAACAATCCTTGGCTGAGATTCCTGGGCTCTAGCTCCCAACTCTCATGCTAACTAGATGTATGATTTGGAGCAAGTAGGAGACAATATGGTAATCAGAAAAAGCACTGACTGCTGATTCTGAAGACCAGAGTTCAAATCCTTCCTCAGATATTTACCACTTGTGTGACCTTGGGCAAGTCACTGAACTGCCATAGGCCTCCCTCCCCTTTTTTAAAAATGTGGTTTTTTCCACATGTAAAATTTTTAATATTCATTTTTAAAGATTTTGAATTTCAGATTCTCTCCTTCCTCCCTCCCCTCCCCTCCTGCCTCATTAAGGAGGCAAAGAATTTGATATAGGTTTTCTATGTGCAGTCACACAAAACATATTTCCATATTAGTCATGTTGTGAAAGAAAATATAGACCAAAAAAACCTCATGAAAAAATAAAGTAAAAAAATAGTATGCCTCAATCTCCATTCAGACTCTGAAGTCCCTTTTAGCTCCAAATCTATGACTGATCTGGTCTTATGGTCCTATAGCTTGGCTTCATTGAGTCTCAGTTTTCCCCATCTGTAAAATGGCAGAGAAACTGGGTTTGGATTTTGTGTGACCTTGGCAAGTCACTTTACCTTGAATGTCAGTTTACTTGTCTGTAAAATGGGGGCGCTAGACTAGATGGCTTCTAATCTGTTTTAGTTTTATGAACTTTGGCTTATCCGGGTCTAGGTTTTCTTCATCTGTAAAATGGGAGCGGATTTGGGTTTAAATTCTACCACTGATATTTAGTCCTGTGTGACCTTGGACAAGTCAATTCACTTCCTTGGATCTCAGTTTCCCCTTCTCTAAAATGATGAGTTTAGGCTAGATGTCCTAATATCCCCAGGTTTTCTGGGCTTGTGAGGAAAGAATGGTATCACAGCAGAAAAGGATTCTAAGAACAAGTGCCCTCTTCTCTCCTGGACTCCCCTCCCCACTCTGTTCATGCCTTTGTCTCATCCACACTGGCTGCCCTTCCCCCCACTCCCAAGAGCATCTTGTCAATAAAGTCTGTGCTCTACTTAGATAAAATGGAGTTGGTTCAGGGGCTGCAGTCCCAAGTAGCTGCTGTAAGCTCTCATCTCCATCCCTACCCCCACCCCTCCTGGTCCTTCCCTCCCAACTTGCTGAGACAACAGGCCCTGACTGTCCGAAGGTGTAGACTGCTATGGATAAAATGCCCTCTATTGATGGGTTCCCACTGGACAGAAGTAATCCAGAGGAAAGCTGTCTGACTGCAGGCCTCTGGAGCTTCTGACTCTCAATATCTACTCAGGGAATTATGTTCCTGGGTTTACCCACCCCACCTCCCACAAGGTACACAGAGTCCTGAGGCTCAGCAAGGTCACTGAGTTGTCCAGGCCATGACCTTAGATCTTCTTTGGCACCAAACCAGAAGGAAGACATGAGGGGGCTGTCTGCCTGAGACCCCTGCAAGGTCCACATGTGATAAACTTTCCCCAGATAACTGAGAAAAAATACCCAGGATTCCAGACCATGGGCCGGACATTCATGACATGAGGCCACAGCTGACCCCTCCACTTAGGGAGAGGACTTGTAAGCTCAGAGGATCATAGCTTCAGAGTTCAAAGGGACCTGAGAGGCCGTCTAATCCAATCCCCTTACTTTACAGGTAAGGAAACTGAGGCAGAGTGTTGCCATAACTCACCCAAGGTCTCACGGGGGAGGGGAAGAGGAGATGAGCATTTATTAAGCACCAATGTGCTAGCACTGTGCTAACAACCTCCAAATGTCACCCAGGCAGTAAGAGACAGTGGTAGAATTGGAATTCTGTATCTGACTCCCAATCCCAAATTCTTCCTTTTGCACTGAATGGCGTCTCTCAGACCTCAGGATACCAGCTCCTTTCTCCAGGGCAGCCTCCCCTTGCTTCAAGGCTCCTAGACTCCTTCTTTGATTTGACCTCTGCAGATCTGGGACGATGATGCTGGGTTCCTGGCCCAGCCCAGCCCTGTTGTTTTGCTCTCCTGAAGAGTCTAAAAGCAGGAAAATCTTGCATGCTCGTAGGTGGATTCTCCTGCAAAGAGAATGGAGTGATTTTGAAAATTCCCTGGATAAATGGTGGATTAATTAAGAGTCAGACAAAGTACAGGCAGGTGGCAGTTTGAACAGATCCTGCTCCACCCCCACAGCCCTGCTGCACGACCTTGGCCTCACCTGTGGCCCTCTCCCCATTCCAGGGAGAGCCCCGAACTCAGAGCGCCAGCATTCCTCATAGAGGTGTCTCATTTGACCCTCCCAGCAGCCTGCTGGGTCCTAAGTCTTATTGGTATTGTTCAGTGGTCTGTTGTGTCTGACCCTCTGTGACTTCATTTGGGGTTTTCTTGGCAAAGATACTGGAGTAGCTGGTCATTTCCTTCTGCAGCTCATTTGACAGATGAGGAAATGGAGGCAAACAGGGCTAAGTGACTTGCCCAGTTACACAGCTCTAAGTGTCTGAGGCTGGATTTGAACTCAGGAAGAGTCTTTCTGACACCAGGCCCAGCACTCTGCACTATGGCGCCCCCTAGCTTTCCCATAGGTGCTATTAGTAGCCCCATTTTACATATGAGAAAACTGAGGCTCAGAGAGATTAAGCCACCTATCCAGTGTCCCACTGTTAGCAGTTGTTTGAGGCTGCATTCGAATTCAGGTCTTCCTGACTTCAAGGACAACACTCTAGGGAGCTTTCCACACTGCCTGGGCACTATCCTGAATACCCAACTACCCCTGGTTTAAATCCCTGGCCTCACTGCCTCAGATCTCCCCAGTGTTGATTTTGCCATCTACCTACTTTTGTAGTCAGAGTGTGTGTGTGTGTGTGTGTGTGTGTGTGTGTGTGTACGCACATGTGCATGCATGCCTGTGCACCTGCCTTCTCTTACAGTTGGTCTGCAAGAGATTAGGAATAGAAATCTGGAGACATGGCTTCACAACTGACTAGCTGCTATGCCCTTGGGCAAACTCTTAGGCTCTTAGATCCAGAGCTGAAAAAAAGAGCTCAGAAGCTGCCTTATCTAACCCCTTTCTTTTCTTTTTTGTCTCTTTCTTTTTCTTTCTTTCTTTCTTTTTTTCTTTCTTTCTTTCAGTAATTGAGGTTATATGACTTGCCCAGGATCACACAGCTAGTAAGCATCTAAAGCCAGATTTGAACTCAGGTCCTCCTGACTCCAGGGCTGGTTGCTTTATCCATGTGCCACCTAGCTGTCCCCCAACCACTTTATTTTTAAAAAAAAGAAACTAAGACCGCTGGAGAAGTGAGAGGACATGTCCAAGGTCACACAAGTCATAAGTGGAAGAGACAGAATCTGAAACTAGGCCTTCTGACTCCAGATCCAATACCACATATCTGATCCTCTGAGCCTCAGTTTCCTCACCTGTATAATGGGGACAATATCAGCTCCATTGTGACCTCTGAGGGTCACATGACAGAAGGTATGCGAAGATTCTTTGAAAAATACAAAGTCCTAGAAAGGATTAATTTGGCTGTCCCTTTGACAAATTCTCTATGACACACAGGATGTCTATCCTGAAGGAGTCCCTTGGGGCTAAATATAAGCACAACATCCATAAAGGTCACTTGCATCAAACTGGAGCGGCAGCTGGAATTGTGTAAAGGGCATAGAACTGGGTTTGAGACACTTACTTAGCTGTGAGGCCCCAAGCAACTCATTCAATTTTCTGTGCCTCAGTTTCCTCATCTGTAAAAAGAGGGAGTTGGAATCAATGGCCTCCAAGGTCCCTTCCAGGCCTAGATCTATGCTCCTGTGAGACTCAGTTGAGAACTCTTCTCTTTTCAGATGAGGTTTCCCAGACCCTCAGGCAAATGTGAGCTTCACCACCTTTGTTTTTCCCCTGGCAAGAAAAGTACAGGGCAAATGACCTAGTGAAGGTCACATCATGAGTCAGTAGCAGAAGCTGGAAATAGAACTCAAGAATCCTCACTCCCCAGTGGATGCTGGCGGCCCTGCTCTCTCTCCCCTCTCCCCGAAGAAATGAACTTCCTGGAATTTGAGGGAAAACATTTCCCCATGAAATGAAATAGGGAATAGAGGGCAATGGACCCTGCCCTCCGTTTCAGTCTTACTACAGTGAGATGGTATTTACCATAGGATCAGAGCCTTAGACCTTAAAGGATATTGAGGAGAGCCCCCTTGTTTTACAGATGGGGAAACTGAGGTAAAGTTATGTGATTTACCCAAGGTTGCAGAGGCAGGGGGTGGCGGGATTTGAGTCCCTATTCTCCTGATTCCAAGAACAGAACACTCTCGACTCTTCAGAATGTCTGAGTACAGGTTCATAGGATTCAGAGCCAGAAGAAACTTTGTTTTGGGGGGGTTTTCTTTTTCTTTTTTTTTTGAGGGGGGAATGCAGGACAATTGGGGTTAAGTGACTTGCCTGAGGTCACACAGCTAGTAAGTGTTACGTGTCTGAAGTCAAACTTGAACTCAGGTCCTCCTGACTTCAGGGCCCATGCTCTACTCACTGCGCCACCTAGCCGCCCCTCAGAAAAAAAACTTTGGAGCTGGTCAAGTTTCTCCACATCACTTGATAGATGCCCAAACTAAGGTGTGGAGAATTAAGGGAGCTGCCTAGTATTTTTACACAGGGTTTTACAATAGTTTAGCCAGAATGCCCCTCTAGAACTTCTGACTCCACCTCAATACTCTATCTCCCCCACATACTCCTCTTGGGCTCAGTGAAGGGATAGCAATGGGAGTGGGGCAGATGGCCAAGGCATTTCTGCTACGATTATTCTGACTTCTTTTGTCCCTGATATAAAGAAGTAGGCATCCACAGGTGGACAGAGTGAGTTTACATCTCGTGGGATTTAGTAGCTTGGCTGCCCACTTTAACCACTCTCCATTCTAACTACATACAGACACACATACACACACCCCTCTACTGTCACATCAATCCCTTGTTTTGGCTCTGTGTAGATGAGGGTAAAAAAAAGTCATGTCAATCGTATTCCTAGGAAGAAGGAAGAAGAAGGTGGAAGGGGAGGAAGAAGAGAGGGGCAGGATGTATGAGGAAGGGGAGGAGCAGGGAGAAGAAGAAGACAAAACTAAACCTGTGATTTCACTGGTACAAGAAACACCCAGGTGAAAAAACTCCATCTGCCAGTGCAGGATGGCTCCTTCTCTACAAGTTTCAGTCTTAGAGAGTTCCCTACAGCACCAAGAGGTTAGGGAACTAGCCCAGGGTCACACAGCCAGTATGGGTCAGAGGTGAGACTTAAAGCCAGGTCTTTCTGGTTCTGAGACTGACTCTCTGGTATGCCATGCTATCTCTTACTTAATAACAAGAACTACTATTACTACTACTACTACTACTACTGCTACCACTACCACTACCACCATTACTACCACTACCACTACCACTACCACCACTACTACTACCACTACTACCACCACCACTACTACTACTACTACTACTACCACTACTACTACTACAACAACTACTACTACTACTACTACAACTACTACAACAACAACCACCACTACTACTACTACAGTTAATATTTGTATACCACTTTCAAGCTTACAAAGCACTTTATAAACCTTAACTCATTTGATCTCACAACAGCCTTGTGAGGTAGATGCCACTTTTTATCTCCCTCCTCCAGATGACAGAACAGGATCAGAGAAGTTATGTGATTTGTCACTGGTCACATAGATGTTAAGAGTCTGAGGTAGCATTTGAACCCAGGTCTTCCTTACTTCAAGCTGGTTTCAGCACGGCACCATTGAGGAACTCATAGGTCACTGAGCTGGGAGGAACCTTAGAACTCTATACATCAGAGCAGAAATAGGCCTTAGGATGTGGAATATCAGATCCTGGAGGGTCCTTTGGATGCAGAATATTTCAAATTGGACAAGATGTTAGAGATGGCATAGACCAGCCCAATTATTTTACAGCTGCAGAAACAGGCCTACAGTAGTGGGGCTCACAGATGGTAAGCTGCAGACTTGGAATTAGTCCCAGACAATCATGCCCCTCAGTAACATATTCCTGCTCTTTTTTCCTCTGGATTTCCTATTGCTACCCCCTCCCAGGTTGTCTTTCCCATCCTGCTTTGCCTGGGATGATTGGCTTGCTACAACAACCAGAAAAAATTCTACCAACTCTTTTCCATGGTCAGAAATAGTCCTCCTAATCCTGGCCAGCTGTCTGGTGAATTGTGCCCCAGGTCAGTGTGGGGAGGGGGCAAGAACTCAGGTTCCACAGAGCCATGTTCCATTCAGCAAACACTCTTTAGGTTTCTAATACTTCCAAAGCCCTAGGCTAGGTTTTAGAGATACAAAGACAAAAAAGAGGCAGTCCTTACCCCTCAAAGAACTTACTTTTCCTGAGAGGATACAATGTGTATACAAAGGAATCTATTAAATATATACAAAGTAACACAGTAAAATGAACAAGACTCGGCTTCTGCCCTCCCAGAGTTGTGTTTTCTGCTGGGCAATTAGACAATATCAAGCTTTTATTGTGTGCCAGGCAGGATGGGATCAAAAGAAAGGCCACAACAGCCCCTGCCCTCAGGGAGCTCATGTTCTAATGAGGAAGAAAAGGAGCCGACAACTATGTATAAAGAAGAAATTGTCTGGATGAGCTGCAGCTCTCTTTGAGGGAAGATGTTAGCAAGTGGCAGGGGACTGGGCAAAACAGTGATGTTTTAGCGAGGTCTTTGTCATTGTTAAAGTCTTTTTTCATTCACCTCCGACTTGGTTTTCTTAGCAGAGATAATGGAATGGTTTGCCATTTCTTTGTCCAGCTCATTTTACAGATGAGAAAACTGAGGCAAACGGAGAAGTGACTTGCCCAGGGTCATATAGTAAGTGTCTGAAGAAAACCAAAAGGTGGAGAGAGTGAGGGAGAACATTCCAATCATGCAAGACATCCAGTGGGAAGGCACCAAATAAGGAGGAGTGTCATTTTAGAACAGTGGTTCTCAACCTGTGGGTCACGACCCCTTTGTTGAACAACCCTTTCACAGGGGTCACAGGGGTCGCCTAAGACCATCGGAAAATACATATTTCCTATGGTCATAGGAACAGAGACACCACTCCTCTATCTGTCTCCAGGCAGGTCCGCCCACATGCAGATATGCCCACATATGAGTATTAAAGGGTCATGGCATTAGGAAGGTTGAGAACCACTGTTTTAGAAGAACAGCAAAGAGCCCTGTATCACTGGGTCACGGGTGGGGTGGGATGGAGAGGTATAAGAAGACTGTTAACGTGGGGGCCACATTATGGAGGGCTTTGAATGCCAAACAGGGAATTTTATTTCTGATTCTGGAAGTAATAGGGAGACACTGGAGTTTATTGAATGGAGGGGACTTTGATGGGGTCAGCGATAACTATTATACCAAACTGAATATGATCAATGCCTAAAAGAAACAGAAAATGCTATTCCAGGTCTGGATAGGGAAAGAAAATGCCCAAATTAGGAAAATGATTCAAAAGCACAAATCTTACTTTGTAGGCCAAGAGCATCTTCGTCATCTAAGGAAAATTATCCATAATGATTAAGTGAGGCTTCTCAGCTAACCCAAAGGGTTAACTATTCATTTTCTAATGATTTCTTACAGTATTCCAAATGGGTCCTCACTAGAGTCATCATTCAGTGCCTCTTTGTGGTGAGCAGGTGGCTCTGAGTTCTGTTCCCTACACACAACTTTCTATTTCCTCCCTATGGGCTTTTGCACAAGCTGAGCCCCATGCCTAGAATACACTTCATCCTCACCTTATCCTCTTAAAATCTAAGCAACTAGTGCCACCTCCTAGGTGAGTCTTTTCTTGTTTCTCCCTGTTGTCAATGCTCTCTCCCTCCTGAAATTACTTGGTATATGCTTTGTGTGGTATTTAACTCTTTCACCCCCCCACCCTTGCCACAGTAGAATATAAACTCCTTGAAGGCAGGGCAGGCCATTTTTGGCCTTTATTCCAGTTTCTAGCACAATGCCTGACACTTAGCAGATGTTTAATAAATGCTTGATGAATTGAATCAAATCGTTAAAGGCTAACACAAGCTTTGGCAGGCTGTACCAAGCCAGAATACCTTCAAGAAGGAGTTGTGTTGGTAAATATTTAACAACCAGACTCTTAGAAGAAGAAAAATTGGATGCATGCATACTTTTAAGTTTAATCTTCAATATTAACACTTCATGAAGTCTTAGACAATCAATAAAATGGCAAATCAAGTCCTGACTTGTAGTTGTTAATGATTTCTGAGGTATAAATGTTCACACTGAAAATTTTCAGCTCTTACAAGCTGGTTAGAACTGGCTCCAGCACCCACTTCTAAGGATGGGCCTGGTGTGATGCCTTATATCTGTTGCCTGCACATCAACCTAGCTAAGTTCAAAGAACGTAATCATTAGGTTCATAGGATTGTAGATTTAGGGCTGGAAAGGGCCTTAGAGATCACCTGGTGAAACCCCCTCCTTTTTATAGAGGAGAAGAGAGATGGGTGAGTGACCTACCTGAGGTTACACAGGTAATAAATGACAGAGGCAAGGCTCAAACCCAGCTTCTTAGACTTCAAATCTAGTGTTCTTTTGACTGTCCCACACTGCCGACAGGGGGTGCATTTTTCCATCACTCTAGATATTGAAGACTAAGGCACAGGGAGTCTGGGAGGGAGTGTCTACACTGAAGAAATCCTTCAAGGTTGAAGTGAGTATCCCAGGGTGCTTTGACTCTCAACGTGCTAAATAAATGCTCAATCAGCCACCAGTCTCTGAAAGTATCAGGATTTTAAATCACAGGATGGTAGTCTACACAGGCCATCTAGACCAACTCCCTCATTTTACAGATGGGAAAACTGAGGCCCAGACTCAATTAATAATGTCTGAGAATTGAAACACAGGTCCTCTGACTCCAGCTCCTTTGTACTTTCCACTATATCATGGAATATGATACTCACTACTTTTAATAAGCCCGAAGTGTGTGATTACTGAGCAGCATACAAATATACTCTCACTATCCCCCTCCACATTTCTTCCCCCGACACAGGAATGAATATGTGGGCAATTGAGCGTACACACACACACACACACACACACACACACACACACACGCCTCCGTCACCCAGGTGTGAGACTGAAAATGTTAATGGAAAACCTAGTATAACTAGAAAATTCAATAGTATAAAGCTACCTTATTTGTTTTCCACAAATTTAGAACTGTCTATTTGCATGCTGTTTTCACATAGATTTGGGTGCTGGTGTGCATACATTTGCATGAATTTCCCCAAGCCCTCACACTGAGTACATAAAATAAATAAATTAGTCAATGAGGACTACCCTGATTACTTTTGGAGCCTTCCATTCCTGGCCTCCTGAGGAGGTGATGCCACATATGTGTCATGGCCTGAATAGCCTCTGCAACATTTGGTGGCTCAGAGGCAGAAAAGGTCCCAAAAGACCAAAGTAGAGTCAGGTTATCAGGGTAGTCAAAAAGAGCACTAGCTCTTTATTTACTTGCTAATTTAACAGAGGTAATTACAGAGTAATTATAAGAGATCTCTTGGGTTCCATAAAAAAATTGTTCATTTGTTAATTAAACTCATATTTATGTATCTTCAGACATGACTCTTCAGAAAGCTACTTCAGGTTCAAAGGCCAACATTTACTCAAAACCACAGCTCACAAGCCCCCATCAGTGTTTATTATTCCAATCTGAGTCTATGGTGGTTTGAAGCAAAAAAACATTTAATTAGTACCATGCCAAAACAAATGAAACCTGTCTATAGATTTCCACTCAGCTGGTTGGAGATATAATATGTATGACAAGGAACATGAATGAGAGTGGATTATGCACAGGGTGCACATGCAGCCAGGGCTTTCAAAACTCAGCCTCTGCTGCTTACTCCTTCCCCTGCAGAGCTGTAGATATCAGCTATTGAATTGATGATATTACAATTATGGGTAGCATTCTTGATATGTCCACTGGCATATTGTCTTCACTTCTGGATGCCACATTTTGAAAAGGACATTGATAAGTTGGAAAGTGTCTAGAGAAGGATAATTAGGATGGTAAAGAACCTTAGATCTTGCCATACAAAAGTCTTGAAAATATGGGTGATGTTTAACCTGGAAAAGACAAGACATAGGGAAAGTCACAATCCCTGTTTGAAAGTATTTGAAAGAATGTCACTTGAAGGAAGTAAGCAATTAATTAGCACCTACTATGTTGTAGGCCCTGTGCACTTTACAAATATTATTTTATTTGATCTTCACAACAACCCAGGGTTGAGTCCTACCTTCTCATCATGTGGCCAAATTATAGATGCTGCTATTATCCTCGTTGTACAGTTGAGTAAACTGAGACAGAAAGAGATTAAGTGACTGGCTCAGGGCCACACAGCCAGTTAAGTATCTGAGGCTAGATTTGAACTCGGGTCTTTCTGACTCCAGGCCCAACACTCTGTCCATGGTACCACCCATCTGCCTCTAAGAGGCAGGATTGGAATTTTTCTACTTGTCTCCAAGGGCACAGCTAGTAGCAATGGATGAAAAGAGATGTTTAAGCTCCATATAAAGAACTTCTACCATTTAAAGCTATCCAAAAATGGAATGGGCTGGTTGAGGGGATGGAGAGTTCTCTCCCTTGTTGGAAGTTAAAGCAGATAAATTAAATGACCACTTGTTGGGGATGTAGAGAGGACACATGCTGAGATATGGGTTGGATTAGATGACCCTTGAGATCCCTTCCAACTTTATAAATAAGGGATTCTGGAATTTCCCCATCCTGCAGCAAAGTTCTGTTGAATATTACCCCTCTCCGCTATTCATTGTTATTTCCTCTGATCCAACCTTCAATCAACTCAACTTTACAAAATGGGGGTTTCTGGAGAGTTTTCCCCTCCCCCCTGAAATTCCTTTGCATTTACTCCTCTAGATTTTGTATTTAATTACCTGAATAAATGCTACCTTCTCTCCCCTCCCCCTGTATCTCAAATATTGTTGTTGTTTAGTCATTACAGTTGTGACTGAATGTTTGTGATCCCATTTGGGGTTTTCTTGGCAAAGAATCTGGAGTAGTTTCTCATTTACTTCTCCAGGTCATTTTACAGATGAGGAACTGAGGCAGACAGGGTTAAGTGACTTGCCTAGGGTCACACAGCTTGTAAGTTCCCAAGGCTGAATTTGAACTCAGGTCTTCCTGACTCCAGGACTGGCACTCTATCCACTCTGCCACCTAGTGGCCCAGCTCAAATATATGTAGTGCTTTAAGGTTTATAAATCACTTTAAAGAATAGAATGTAAACTCCCTGAAGGCAGGAACTATTTTCTTTGTATCCCTAACAACTAGCAGTGTGGGTGGCATGTAGTAGGCACTTAGTAAGTGGCATATAATTGAGTTGAACTCAATTGGGTAAGCAATTATTAAGCACCTCTTTCTGCAGTTGCTATGCTAGGCAATGGGGATACAAAGACTGAATTGAAACCATTCCTGACCTGGAAAAGTTTACATCAGCAGTTCTCAACCTGTGGGTCGCAACCCCTTCGGGGGTCAAACGACCCTTTCACAGGGGTCACAGGGGTTGCCTAAGACCATCGGAAAATACATATTTCCCATGGTCTTAGGAACTGAGACACCACTCGTCTATGTGGTCCGCCCACATGCAGATACTCCCACATACAAGTATTAAAGGGTCACGGCATTAGGAAGGTTGAGAACCACTGGTTTACATCATAAATCATTTTGGAAATTGCCATGGATTTTCCCCTACTAAAAATGTTAAACAAAGCTGTTAGGTTCAAGCATTTATTAAAAGCTTAATTTATTCAGGCATAGCGCTAGTCACTGGGGATAAAAATGCTAACATCTCTGACTTCTAGGAGCTCATGTTCTGTTGGGGGAGACAACATAGGCAGGTATGTACAACATATGTATGTTAATGAGAGGAGGACCCGGGCATGAGCAGATGATTGAATGATAGAGGTCTGGGTAAGAATGGGAGGAGGGATTGTGAAAAAGGAACCACCCTTGAGATTGGGCACCAGCCCCAGCCAGTTTACAGGCTGGTATATAGAGCTGGGGGTGGATCGATCCAATAAAAAGAAATAGTCTTGGATTTAGAGTCAGGAATACGTGAGTTTAATACCTGGTTCTGCCACTAACTTGCTGTGTGACCTTGGAAAAACTCAATCCCCCAGACTTTGCTCCCTGCACTTGCTCCCTGGTTTCCTCATCTATCAAATGAGGGGGCTAGATGTTAGCCAAAGCTTCTTTGCTCATAAGAGCAATTTGACAAGAAAGTGTGGGTAGATCATTGGAAGAAACCATCCACTTTCATGGAAGAACAATTCTAGGTGCATGGGTGCCAAGCATTGTCTTTATATACAAAGGACTGTGTGTTATCACTTCTTTATTAGAAAAGACAAGTGTTCTCATCCATCACGGCACCTGTTCCATCACTGCGGACCATGACCTCCCACCATGTTTTCAGTAGATTGATTCATGAGTTGCTGTGGCCAAAACAGTCCGTTATTTGGTGGCCAACCTTCTGTAACCAGCTCCTAATTTAGTTAGAATTTAGCTCAATTTCACTCAGTTGATTTGGATTCAATTTAATTCTATAAATGTTTCTGAGGATCCTGTTGTTGTTCTTCCTTTATTTTTGAAGACCAATGACATCACAGGTAATGTCTTGATTTGAGCGTAAATTGTATTTAAGTGAGGCATAGTTGTGCAATGTCATTAGCCTCATTCTCTCTTCCTCAGTCATTGAAGTTCAGTGGCAAGACAAAAGTCAAGACAATGACCTAGGATGCAGTGGATGACCTTGGCTGACCAAGCTTGAAGCAGCTCCATAGTGCCTACTTCTGCCACCTTTGTGGCCATTGGAACAAATTGTTCTCATCCACTCATTCTGCTAGAAGTCTTCACATGCTTGGGGTAGACATATCCCTACTAGATGCATGGCTCTAGGCCTGGAATCAGGATGACTGGAGTTCAAATTTTGTCTCAAACTAGCTATGTGATCCTGAGAAACTCACTTATCCACGTCCTGCCTCAGTTTCCTTAAATGTAAAATGGGGAAAGTAATAGCACCTACCTCTCAGGACTGTTGTAAGGATCAAATGACATAATATTTGTAATGTGCTTAGCATGGTGCCCAGCACATAGTAGGTGTTATATACAAATTAACTATTATTACTACTCAAATACTCCAATGACTATGTGATCTTATTGATGTTGAAATTCATTCCACCATGCAGATTGCAGCTCATCTCCATTTGCCTAGTCTGTGCCACAGGAAATCCAAAGGACTGAGATCTTTCCTGCCTTTTTCTTGACCTTGCAAGGATCCCAGTGGAGCACACAACCTGTCCATTCTATTTTCCCTTACTCTTGTGATGGTGATAAACCCATCTTTTTTTCAGTTACACATTTCTTTGATGTCATCCTTGCTGCCTTTCTACAAATCCTTATTCCTTATGTGTGTCAGCTTACTTCCACCCACCTAGCACCTCTCCCTTCTCCCCATATGATGCTTGTTTTAAATGCTTCAGGAACAGTTTTGTTCTCTGACTCATAGCTATACAACACACTGGTAGAATACTGGTATTTAATGAGATGGGCTTTTGTTTCAGGGAGAAGTTTTAAGTTCTTAAAGGAGTTTTTTTTTTAATTTCCCAAAGGCAATTCTGCCCTCACTTCTCTCCTAATTTAATTTAACTCAAATTCATTGCTCAGGACAGAAAAAATTAAGTCTTTCTATATAGAAATATCATAAACATATATAATATATACACATATATACATACATACATACATATATATATAGATACCTAAAATGTTGTTATTATTCAGTCAGTCAGTCATATTCAGCTCTTCCTGACCACATGGACCATGGCACCCTAGGCCCTTCTATCCTCCACTATCTCCTGAAGTCTGTCCAAGCTCACCTTCATTACTTCCATGACACTATCTATCCATCTCATCCTCTTCCATCCCCTTTTCCTTTTACTTTCAATCTTTCCTGATGTCAGGGTCTTTTCCAATGAGTCCTATCTTCTCATCATGTGGACAAAGTATTTAAGCTTCAGTTTCAGTATTTGTTCTTCCAATAAATAGTCTGAATTAATTTCTTTAACTATTGACTGATATGATCTCCTTGCTGTCCAAGATACTGTCAAAAGTCTTCTCCAGTACCATAATTCAAAAGCATTGGTTTTGTTGTACTCAGCTTTCTTTACAATTCAACTCCCACAGGCATACATTAGTCCTGGAAGGAACCATACTATTGATCAGACCTTTGTCAGCAAGGTGATTTCTCTGCTTTTTAGTATGCTGTCCAGATGTATCAGAGCTTTCCTTCTAAGGAGTAAGCCTCTTTTAAGTTCATGGCTGCAGTCACAGTCTGCAGTGATTATTGAACCCAAGAATCTAAAATCAGACCCTGCTTCCATTTCTTCTCCCTCTATTTGCCATAAAGTGATGGGACCAGTTGTCAAATCTTAGGGTTTCTTTTTTGTTTGTTTGTTTTTGATGTTAAGCCTCAAGCCACCTTTTACACTCTCCTATTTCACTCTCATCAAGAGGCTTCTTAATTCTCCTTCAATTTCTGCCATCAGAATGATATCTTCATATCTGAGATTGTTTCTCCTAGAAACCTTGATTCCTGCTTTTGAGTCATCCATCCTGGCATTTTGCATGATATATTCTGCATAGAAGTTAAAAAACATGTAACAATATACAGCCTTGTCATACTCCTTTCACAAATTTAAACCAATCAGTTGTTCAATATTTGGTTATAACTATTGCTTCTTGACTTGCATACTGGTTCCTCAGGAGACAAGTAAGATGATCTGGTACTCTCATCTTTTTGATGTGAACCACACAGTCTATGACTTTAGTCAATGAAGTAGAAGTAGATTTTTTTTCTAGAATTCCCTTGAATTCTACATAGTCAAGTAAATGCTGGCAATTTGGTCTCTAGTTCTGCAGCCTCTTCAAAACCTAGCCTGTTCTTCTGGTAATTCCTGATTCACATTTTGTTGAAAACTAGTTGGCAGAATTTTAGGCACAGCCTTTCTGGTATGTGAAATGAGTGCAATTATTTGGTAATTTGAACTTTCTTTGGCATGGTCTTTCTTTAGGATTGGAATATAAATTAATTTTTTCCAATCCAATGGCCACTGTTGAGTTTCCCAAATTTGCTGGCATATTGAGTGCAAGACTTTAACAGCATCATTATGTAGGGTTTTTAATAGCTTCAGCTGGAATTCCATCACCTTCACTAGCCTTATTGTTAGCAATGCTTCCTAAGGTCCACTTGACTTCATTGTCCAGGATGCCTGGCTCTAGATCAGTAACCACACCATTGTAGTTATCAGGATGTTAAAGATCTTCCTTTTATAGTTCATCTATGTATTCTTGCCACCTCTTAATGTCATCTGCTTTTGTTAAGTTCCTACCATTTTTGTCTTTTATCATACCCTTTTCCCCCAACATTCCCTTGATATCATAATTTTCTGGAAAAGATGCCATCTTTCGCATTCTATTGTTTTCTACCATTTCTTTGCATTTCTTATTTAAGAAAACTTTTTTTTAATTTTTAAAATTTCATTTAATTTATGGAATAAAACAAGCATTTCTATAACAGTACAATAAAAAAAATTAGACACAAATAAGTGTAGATATATATAAAATTATTCTACACATACTTCTATTTATAAGTTCTTTCTCTAGATGCTGATAGTGCCTTCTTCATATGTCCTTTATAGTTAATGTGAATATTTGTCATAGACAAAATAACTTATTAGGTCAAAGTCATTTTTAAAACAATATTGTTGTTACTCTATACAATGTTCTCTTGGTTCTGCTCATTTCACTCATCATTCTTTCATGTAAGTTTTTTCATGTTTTTCTAAAATCATTTTCTAAAATCATAAAATTATCATTTCTTATAGCACAGCAGTATTCCATCACAATCATATACCACAAGTTGTTCAGTCATTCTCCAACTGATGGGCATCTATCCCAGTTCTTTGCTACCACAAAGAAAGCTGCTATCAACATTTTAGAACATAGGTTCTTTTCCTTTTTCCCTAATCATCTTTGGAAATAGACTAAGTAATGGTATTCCTGGGTCAAAGGGTATAGGCAATTTAATAACTCTTTGGGCATAATTCCAGATTGCTCTCCAGAGCATTTGGATCAGTTCACAATTCCACCAACAATGAATAAATGTCCCAATTTTTGCACATCTTCTCTAGCATTTCTCACTTTCCCCTTCTATCATTTTAGGCAATCTGATAAATGTAAAATGATATCTCAAGGTTGTTTTAATCTGCATTTCTCTAACCAATAATGATTTAGAATATTTTTATATGACTATAAATTGCTTTGATTTCTTCACTGGAAAACTGTCTGTTCATATCCTTTGACCATTTATCAATTGGGGAACAATTGGTATTCTTATAGATTTGACAAAGTTCTTTATATATTGTATATAAAATATAACATTTATATATAATTTATATACTTATATATTTTAGATATATTTATATATTTTAGATGTGAGACTTTTATCTGATAAATATAAAATTTCCCCCCTCCAATTTTCTGCTTCCCTTCTGATCTTGGTTACATTTGTTTTATTTGTACAAAAGCTTTTTAACTTCATGCAATCGGGGGGCGGAGCCAAGATGGCGGCGTAGAAGCAGCAACATAGCGCAGCTCTCACATAGCCACCCCAAAATACCCATAAAATAGGACTCTAAACCAATCCTGGAACTCCAAAACGCACACAAAGATACTTCCCACTAAAGTC
>CM053582.1:97521360-97545394 GCA_028627135.1 Pseudochirops cupreus
GGGAGGGGAGAAAATCTGAAACTCAAGTGATTGTGGAACTGAATCTTATAAATCAAAAGTAAATGAGGAAATAAAAAAAAGATTAAAAAAAAAAAGAAAACCTTTTCTCTCCTTGATATTCTCTGCAATTCTGCATTCAGTTTCATATATCTTTCCCTTTCTCCTTTATCTTTTGCTTTCCTTCTTTCCTCAGCTATTTGTAAAACACCATCAGATAGTCATTTTACTTTCTTACTCTTCTTTTAATTTGAGATGTTGTTGTTGCTGCTGCCTGCTATACAATATTATGAATCTCCCTCCATAGCTCTTCAGGCACTCTATCTATCAGATCTAATCCCTCAAATCTATTTGTTGCTTTTACTTCATATATGTAAGTGATGTTATTTTGGTCATACCCAAATGGCCTGAGGTTTTCCCCTATTTTCTTCAATATGAGTCTGAACTTTGCCATACAAAGCTCATGATCTGAGACAGTCAACTCCAGGTCCTGCTTTAACTGACTGTATAGAGTTTCTCTACCCTTGGTTGCAAAGTACATAATGAATCTGATTTCAATATGGACCATCCGGTGATGTCCATGTTGCTTTTTGGGTTTTTGGAAAACAGTGTTCGCTATGACCAAAGAGTTGTCTTGACAAAACCCTTCCAAGGCCAAACTTGCTTGTTATTCCAATTATCTTTTGATTTCTTACTTTAGTGTTCTAAGCCCCTCTGGTGAACATGACATCTTTTTTTGTTATTTCTAGAAGATGTTGTAGGTCTTCATAGACCTGATCAACTTTGATCTCTTTGGCATCAGTGGTCAAATCATAGACTTGTATCATCATTGGGTGCAGTGGTTTGCCTTGGATTCAAACAGATATCATTTGATCATTTTTGAGATTATACCCTGTACTGCGTCTCACCCTTTTATTGACTAGAAGGGCTACTCCATTTTTTCTTTTCTTTCTTTTTTTTTTAACAGATGATAATTGTGTTTATTTTAAATTTGAGAAGCGCTATACATATCAGCACATTCAATCCTCACAAAAGCCTTGGGAAAGTAGGTGCTATTATTATTCCCATTTTACAGATGAGAGAACTAAGGGAGAAGTTAAATGACTTGCCTGGGTCACACAGCTAGAAAGTATCTGAGGGAAGATTCAAACTCAGATCTTCCTAACTCCAAGACCAGCTCTCTGTTCGGTGTGTCATCATCTGTACTCCATTTTTTCTAAGTGATTCTTGCCCACAGTAGTATATATAATGATCAACTGAACTAAATGCACCCATTTCCATCCATTTAAATTCACTGATACCCAAGATGTCAGTGTTTAATCATTCAATCTCCTGTTTGACCACATCAAGTTTACCTTGGTTCACAGATCTTACAATCCTTGTTGTTATGCCATATTGATCTTTTCAGCATCAGTCACATCCATGGCTGAGCTTCTCTTTGGCTTTGGCTCAGTCATTTCATTCTTTCTGGAGCTACTTGTGGTTGTCCTCTGCTCCTCCCCAATGGCATGTTGGACACCTTCCAACCTGAAGGGTTCATCTTCCAGTGTCATTTCTTTTATCATTTTAATACTGTCCACGAGTTTTTCTTGGCATAGATAACTGGAGTGGTTTTTTATTTCCTCCAGTGGAGCACCTTTTTGTCAGAGTTCTCTACTGTGACCTGGCCATGGTGATTCTGGATGGCATGCTTCAGAGTTTCATTGAGATATATAAGGCCCTCCACCATGACAATGCAGTGAGCCAGGAGGGGAAAATTGTATTATATCATATCATATTATATTATATCATATCATATCATATTATATTATATTATATTATGTTATGTTATATTATATTATTATATTATATTACATTATATTATATGTTATGTCATGTCATGTTAAGTTATATCATAAAAATAATTACGTATGTGTGTATGCCCACACATACACACATATATGTCCTCCTTTATAATCCTTGCAGGGATGGGAGGGGTAGGACTCCATCTATGTGTCTACAAATAGTTCCCTATTTCTGTTGAAGGCAACAGTGTCTTAGGTTCAAATTCTCATCAGCCTTGACTCTACACTTTCTCTTACTCCATATATCCAAACAAGTGCTGAATCTTGCCATTTCTCCCTTCACGACAGCTTTCCTATTTGACCCCTCCTCTCCACTCACACAGCTACATTTTAATTCATCCTCTTCGTCACCCCTCACCTAGATTATTGTGACAGACAGATTATTGAAACGCATTGGTCTCCCTGCCTAAATCTCTCTCTACTCCAGCCCATCCTATGTACTAATGTCAAAGTAATTTTTGTTAAGTACAGCTCTGACCGTGATGTCCTGCCAACTTAGCCAACTCTACTTGCTATGAAGATGGTTTCTAAGATAAAGATTTTCTCTATTTAGCTTTTAAAGCCATACTCAACCTAGCCCCCAACCTATCTTTCCAGCCCACTAGACGTTACTTTCCCCCGGCCCTCCAGGATCCAGCCAAACTGATTTTCTCTTTATTCCTCCCACTCCATTTCCTATCTTCAGGCCTTTGCCCTAGTCATCTCCCACCCCTCTCCCGCACTTCCTCCTTAAATGTGTCTCACAGAATCTCTCTCTTCCTCCAAGATGCAGTATAGGCACCATCTTCTTCGTGAAACTCTTCCTTCCCTATCTACTGCTATCTTCCCTTTCAAACTGCCTTGTATTGGGCTACTTTGCGTATATTTGTCTTTTTGAATTTTACATTTATGTGGTGCTGTGTTTTTATATGTAATTGGTTGCCCTATTAACATGTGAATAGGTATTGTTTCATTCTTTGTGTTTGTATCCCAGCAAAGTGCCTGGCACACAGTAGGTGCTCAGTAGCTTTGCTATTATAGGGAATCAATTATAATAGTAAAACAATAATCATTGTTAACATACGTGAATATATAATATGATGTATAATAACAATCCAACAGTAATATTTATTAATGCTTTACACTTGGTAAACTTTACAGTTTTACATTTGTAAATTGCTCATTTTATCATCACAATGATCCTGGGAAGTAGATAACCCCATTTTACAGAAGAGGTAACTGACACAGACAGAGGTGAGGTGATTTTCCCAGGGTCACACAGCTAGTAAGTGTGCCCAAGTCTTCTTGATACCACACCCGGCACTCTAGTCATTGCTCCACCTAACTGCCTCCTGATACTGGTTGACTGACTGGTTAATAGATCATAGGGAACACTGGGACCAAAGAATTTTCTAGACCAAGTGCTCTAAGAAAATTTAAAGAGGGAAGCAAGTAAGATTTTTCAGTCATGGGAAGATCAGGGAAGGCCACATGGAGGAGCTGAGCCTTGAAGAAGGATCTGAAAGCTAGCCTTATCCTCTAGTGATTGTCCTCTGCTGGACCTGTATGTACTCAAGCTTTATCAAACTTGACAGGACCTGCCAAGACCTATGCTTCACTGGCGGAGCCTTTGAGAGCCCAAGGTCATTTAAGGATGTACCCTGAGGGTGCACCAAAGGAAGACCAGTAGAGAAGCATATCATCATCATCATTATTGATGCCATCATCTTCATCAAAGTCATTATTTCCCCCTCCCCTCCCACCTGACTCATAAGTGTTACCTGAGAGTGGGATAAAGATAAAGAAAAAAAAAATTCATTAAGCCCAGTCCCCTGCCCCACCCCCACCCCCCATTGCAGCATGGCATAGTGGATGGGGCACTGAATTTAGAGTCAGAAAAGTCTTGGTTCAAATCCTGCCTCAGACTCTGCCTTTGTCTCTAAATCTGTAAAATGAGAGTGGGGGAGTGACATGGTTGGACCTGTGCTTTAGGAAAATCACCTCAGTGGCTGAATGGATGGATTGGAGAGAGAAGAGACTTGAGGCAGACAGACCCACCATGGACTATATGCTTGCTCTGATGAAAGAGTGATCTTATAGAATTGATAATAGATGGTAAAGGCTTGCACCAGGGTGGGAGCATGTTCAAGAGATATTACAAAAGTGAAATCAATAGGTCTTGGCAATAGATTAGATATGGATGGGGGGATGAGAGAGTGAAGAATTCAGGATTACTCCTAAGTTATGAACCTGAGAGACTAAAAAGATGGTGTTGCCCTCTACAGTAATAGGGAGGGTAGAACTGGGTGGGGGAGAGTCTAGAGGGAAAGCTTATGAGTTCAGCTTTGGACATATTGAGTTTAAGATGTCTATTGTACATCCAGTTTGAGATTTTCAAAGACAGTTAGAGATTCAAGATCAGAAGCCAGTTGAAAGATTGAAGAAGGAGAGTTAGATTTGGGAGTCACCAGCATAGAACTGGTAATTAAATTTATGGTATCTGATGAGATTGCCAAGAGAAATAGTATAGAGGGAGAAGAGAAAAGGGCCCAGGAAAGAACCCTATCACAAAAGGACAAGATCTGGAAGAAGATCCAGCAAAGGAGACAGAAAAAGTGTGGTCAGATAGATAGGAGGAGAACTAGGAGAGAGTGGTGTCCCAAAAGCCTAGAGAGACAAGAGTATTAAGGAGTGATCAATAGTGCCAAAGGTTGCAGAGGTCAAGGGGAATGAGGTCTGAGAAAAGGCCATTGGATTTGGCAACCAAGAGATCATAAGTAGCTTTGGAGAAAGCAGTTTCAGTGCAATGATAAGGTCTGATGATGCCCACACCAAAGGGGCACGGGCCAAACATGAGAGTGTGGGAATGATGAGACATGAGCCAGGCGGGACCTGTCTAGGCAGTCCATTTATTTATCTGAGGGCAAGGGTTTATATACTAATAGCAAAAGTATTCTGGTATTCTGCCTCCTAGTACTTTATTCCATTGTGTGCATGTGGGATCACTTCTTGGTAATCATGCCCTGTTCCCTTGCTAATCAAGGAAAGATGGTGAGCCAATCACCCTGAGCAACAATGAGCCCTCACAAGGAACAGGACCTAGGGAAATCCTGACCCAGACTCTACCCATGACTAGACTGGCTCAGTACTGGCCCTCTACATTCTGAAGCCAGGTTATGAGGGGTTCAGAAGAAGGTGAGGGGAGAGACAGTGGAGGCACCTGTTGGGGATGTTCTTTTTGAGGAGTTTAGCTACAAAGGGCAGAAGATACATAGAGTGGTGGGTAGCAGGACTGGAAGGATCAAGTGAGGGTTTTGTTCAGAATAGGGGAAAGATGGGCATATTTGAAGGCAGAAAGGAATGAACCAAAAGACATCAAGAGTGAAAATAAATGAAAGAGTGAGGCTGACAGAGGGGACAACTTGTTAGAGGAGATGGGATGGAGTGGGGTCACTATAACAAGCAGAATGAGCACCCCTTGGTAAGAAGGAAGGCCACTGCATCGTGGGAGACGGGCTCAAGGAGGAGATAGTGGGCAGCTGAGTGACACGTCTTTTCATCCATTGTTGTCCTTCATACTCAAAGAGGACTAAAATAACATCATGATGTCAGGGTCAATACCCAGTATGTCCAACGGTGGCCGATCACACTAATATGAGTTCGGAAGGCTCTATGACAGGTTAGACATAAATAGTCCATGTGAACTTTTGGGATGGAGATGGATCTAAATTTGTGCATCTTTATAGGAGATGAGGAGGAAGAGAGAAGACGGAGTTATTGGCAAATGGTCTCAATTTTTTCAGTAAAATATGAGGCAAAGTTCTCAGCTGAGAGGATGGGGGAAGAGAGAACCATGGGAAGTTTCAGGAGCAATGGCCAGAGACAGAAGCTGCACGAGCTTGGACTGAAACTTTCTGACCTATTGTCCTTTCTTGGTGTTTCACTTTCTGGCTTCTCTGTCGATACACTGTCCCAGTCTGTTGCAGCAGTTTGAGGATTTAAAGAAGGTATCTCCTGCAAAAAATCCAGCTTGGGCCAGTAGATGATCAAATCAATGACCCTGATTAAATCAGTGTGACCCTTTGACCCCCTCAATCCAGGGAGACTCATTGCCACTACCTCTGGGTCAAGGAAGGGATGCCTTCAGAACACTCAGAATCAGAGATTCACAGCATCTGAGTGCCGGAAGGGACCTCAGCAGTAATCTAGTCCACCCTGTACAGGAGAAGAACCCTCAATAAGTTATTGTCTAGTCACTCCTTCAAGACCTCCAAGAAAGGGAAACCTGTCACCTCTCTGGGCACTCCCCTCTACTTTGAGATAGTTGTAATTATTAAGGAGTTTCCTGACCTTGAGTCTAATTAATTTCCCTGTATTGCCCCTACTTCTGCCCTCCAGAGCCAAATGGAACAAGTCTAGACCAGATCTGCCCTGACACATGAGAAGGCCCTCCTTGCCCAGACATGAGGCACAGATATGGAACAGTGACATTTGTAGACTGGAAATTTCTAGGAATGGCAGATACCAGAAAGAAGCAGAAGGAGCAGAAGAGAAGGTCCAGAGCAGAGACAGTCTTCCACAAAAAAACAAGAACAACAACTAAGCCTGAAAAAACTATAGATTATTATTTTTGGAACTATCATGTACATTTCTACAATAGGCCTTTCTGGGTTCCCTCCTCCCAAATCTCCTCTATCCCCTCCCAAAGGTACCTTCCTTCTGAAATTTCTCTCTACCCGCTAATCCCATATATATTTTTTACATATATAGTTGTGTGTGTGTGTGTGTGTGTGTGTTGTTCCAGCCTAAGGAAAATAAAATTATTGTATCATTTAATAATTGATTCAATTCTGTAATTGACCCTATCCCCCATTTTGTCAAGCTCCATTTCTCAGATCTGGAGTTAAGGCTTAAGAATGCATCTTTCTCTCCAAGCCAGTTCATAGATGTGGTTGAAAAAGAATGTTGTTATCATTACTGGAGTTAGACCCTGGGCCATCTGCTTGTCATCTGTAAACCCCAACCACTTAACCTGGTGCCATCTCAATAAATGACAAGTTGCCTGTCTTTGCCTGTTCTTGTATAGTGAAGAAAGGGAACAACCAAATGGGTAGTTCGGCTCCTGAGAGGCAGATAAGTCCCATAAAACAATGAACCTTCCTTAATTGTCAGAGAGGGGTATGATCAGCCATTATCCCAACCCACTTTTCCCAGTGTAACCAATTGTAATGCTCTCCAATTACCCAGACCGTCCCCCACTTCACTCATGCAGGTTAATAAAGAGGATCCCTCTCTGCTCATTGGGGTTACTAGCCTTACTGAGGTCTGACACACTTTGTTAACAGTTATATGCATCACTGACAATAAACTGATTATGCTTGGAGTATGTACTTCAGTTAACCTTGATTGCATTTACTCACTACCACAACTCATTAGAAAGTGAGCCCTTGAGGGCAGGGACTGTCTTTTACATTCCTTTTATTTCCTTTCCTTAGTACAATTCCTAATACACAGTAGGCACTTAATAAATTTTCATGACGATGGCAGTGGCATTCTTACCTTTTGGCTTGCAATGGTCAGGTGACCTCATGTGAATACCAGAAAAAATCTTGTTGACTCAGGGACAATGGCTTTCCCTTTTGCCATGAGATAAATGAAAAGTGTGAGAGATAAAGTCTCTGGATAATTAATAATCAATTTATTAATTAGGCTAGCTGATAATCACTATATTGATGGTCTGTGGTTTCTCTTGGTAACCAAAGACAAAACGTGGAGATTACTGAATGCTTGAATAAATGCCTTTGGAAAAGGAGGTGCTCCTGACAGGTGAAAATCAACCCCGATCAGTGAACAATTAATGGGGGGTAGATATATTAATGAGGAAGTGGGATAAAAATCTTCCACTCTTCCCATTGGGAATGTGGCTTGATCATGAGACTGACTTAGCCACCTCCAGCAATCTGGATAGGGGAACCCATCTCTACTCAGACCGATCTGGTTGGTTTTCTCCTTCATGAGCTGGATTACTCTAGACTTCAACAGTGAGGTACAATGACGTGGGCTTCTTTCCTAAGGGTAAGAATTCCCCTATATTAGATGCTATCTACATTCTAAAGAGAAGTAAGGTCTTCTAGTGAGGTAGGGAGGGAGGCTCCTGCCCAAGGTCTAGGAGCATTTACCCAGAAGATTTGGGCAATCTCATCTATCAGCAATGTCCTTCAGAGACTGACTGACTGACCTACAGTCCCTGAATGAGGAAATTATGGGAAGAGACCTTAATCCTAATTTAACAATAGGTTATTAATAGAAAATAATAACTTCTCTCAGCCACAGGTCTGCTCCACCTTAATTAGATTGGAGAATTGTGATCTGTGATCCAGTCTACACAGGTGGTGGAGTCAGGGCAGTTGATTGATGTATCAGTTGATTGGTCGGTACGTAGTGTTGGTTTGATTACTGATGTTTATGGGTGATTTTTTAAAATCTTTACTGAACTGGATTAAATGAACTTTTAATCGTGGATTAAATTTCCCCTGGTTTTTTATCGTTGCTGTCTGTTGTTTGTGTGTGTGGCTATGCACTTCCCATGTCTTTTCCATCCCAGAACTAAGCAGGAAGCAACAGCAGAGAGGGGGGATTGGGAGGGGACATACAGCCAGTCCAAAATCACTGGGGACAAAAAGTATATTTTAAAGTGAGACAAGCTAGTTTCTGTGCCTTAGATTTTTGCTTAAAAACCCAGCCAGCCAATGTGCGCTTACTGCTGCTTCCCATGGACAGAGCTTCTATGGCAAAGGGTAGGTGGGAGCCCAGCCCCATAGGCACCAGCAAATTTGGTTTTGAGCTATTCTTAATCTCTCTAATCTTGACCTAGCAAGCTCATCACTGAAACATTTTTAATCTTTGGGCTTAAAGAGAAAGCACTCAAATCAGATTTGGAAAATCTGAATTGGGAAAGGGGCCAATCACTAATAGGAGACAGTTGTCCTGTTCTTTAGGGGCAGCTGACCTCAGCAGATTTCTGCAGCTGAGGGGATGCAGAAGGGAGCAGGGAAGGAGGCGGGGTACCCTCGCTCCTTGCCACCTCCCGGCAAAGCTTTCCCAGAGCTCCACATCGCTAGCTCTTTTTCCTTAAGTGACTTCCTTCACTTAAGTCTGTACCTGCTATGTCTCCCAGGAAGATGTAAATTCCATGAAGGCAGGGAATCTTCCATGTTAATCTGCATGTCCTTTGTATCTGACACATAGAAAGAGTACCAAGAATATTCATTTTAGTATTTATCACATCAAAATATAATAATTTTACTAATATATAATTTATCATATTAATGGTATCAATATAATGTGCTTTGTAAACCTAAAGCGCTGTGTAAATGTTAATCATAATGCTATTCCATGCAATATTAGAACATTATGGTATATTATACTAGAATATACCACATTGTATTATAACATATTATAACATAACGTGTTATGGTATGTTACATTGTAACGTATTATGGCGTGTTACATTACATTACATTATCATATGATATTACATATTACATTTATATTATATTATATTATGTTATGTTATACCATATTATACCATAGTACATCATCTTATATAACATGTTATGATGTAACATTCTATATAATATTAACACCATATCATTAGCATTTATGTAGCACTTTAAGGTTGCAAAACACTTTATATATGTAAAATTAATAATAAAACAGAGGTTGTGGTGGGCCCAGTGGAAGGATCTAGAAGACTGAGTCTGACATGGTTGGGTATGAGGGAACAGGGAGGGGTGGTTAGAAAAGGGGGCTCTGGCCCAGACAGCTTAAGATTCCTATTCACAAAGATTTTATTGGAGTGGAACTACATGGCAATAGATTTTTCTGCCCTTCATAGCAGATCTCATTTGATCTTTACAGCAACCCTGGAAGGCAGCTGTCATTATCCTTGTATAGATGGGGAAACAGGCAGACAGAGGTTAAGTGACTTACCCAGGGTCACACAGCTAGTATGTGTCTGAGGCCAGATTTAAGACACAGATTTTGTTGACCCCAAGTCCCAACAGTGAAGTCTCAATCCTATGTTTTACCATTTTTCTATTTCATGCAGTAATTATATACTAAACTAGATAGAACATCAGGCCTGGAGCCAGGAAGTACTGAGTTCAAATCTAGTCTCAGACACTTACTAGCTTGTGTGACCTTGGGCAAATCACTTCACCCTGATTGCCTCAGTTTTCTTATCTGTAAAATGAGCTGGAGAAGGAAATAGCAAACCTCTTTAGAATCTTTGCCAAGAAATCCCCAAATGGTGTCATGAAGAGTTGGACAGGACTGAAATGACTGAACAACAACAATAATGTGAATGTGCTTCTGGTTCACACAGACTAGAGGAGCTGAGAATTTTGATGGGAAATGAGACATAACTTATACCTGTTATATCTGGAAATTCTCTAGGCAGGGGCAAAATGCAAACCAAATCTGCAATAAGTTTGTAAAATAGTAGATGCAGATAATTTTTATCCATTTAAAAGAAATTCTAGTTTAAGTCCAGAAGAACCCAGGCCAGGGTAAGAGAGCAGGTGTTTGCTGTAAGTAGGGCAAATGCCCCAAGCCCTCTGCAGTGCCAATGTCAGCCCTTACCTGAGGGGACGAGGCCATCTGGGGTACCCCATTACCTAGAGGTGGGGTGTAATCCTGGCAGCCCTGCTTACCTCTGCCATTCTATTTCATATAAATAAATGAATTTCCTTGTTCTTCTGAAGCTGTACTCCCCTAAGAGTTGAAGCTGAGCTGGCCAGGGGGTGTTTCTTTCCCTCTGCTTATTTGTTATTCTGGGGTTGTCGCTGATTGACATTAGCCTTTGAGGTGCTGTGATTCTGACTATCCTGCAGGGCTAGGCTTCTGGAGGAGAGAGGGGGCCCCGGCACAGCCTTCTGCAGGGAATGACAAGGCACATTTTCAAAGTCCACTTGTTGCTGTGAGAGCCAGAATTGTGCCCCTGGTGGGATGAGGGCTGATAGATCTTGGACTCTCTGCCCCAAAGGGTTTTGAAGAATCTTTCTTCCTCCCCACCCCATCCCTGCCAGAAAACTCATATAAGGCAGGTAGCGGGTAGCAGTTTTGGCAAAAATCACATAAGGAAATTAAAGTCAGGGACGATGCTTTAGGAATTATACAGTGCTTCAACAATTCAACCAATATTTATCAAACACTACTATGTATTATTCAAGGGCAGTTAGGTGGTGGAGTGGATAGAGTGCTGGGCCTGGAGTCAGGAAGACTTATCATCTTGAGTTCAAATCTAGCCTCAGACAATTACTAGCTGTGTGACCCTGGGCAAGTCATTGTACCTGTTTGCTTCAGTTTCCTCATCTGGAAAATGAGATAGAGAAGGAAATGGCAAACCACTCCAATATCTTTGCCAAGAAAACTCCAAATGGGGTCATGAAGAGTTGGACATGACTGAAACGAATGAACAACAGGTCTAACATGGGGCTGGTTTGTTAACAATAAAACAGAGATTCCAGTGGGGAGGGATCTAGAAAAATGGAGGGGGAGTGCTAAGGGGATGGGTCTGACATGGATGGGTATGAGGGAACAGGGAGTGATGGTTAGAAAAGGGGGCTCCCACCCAAGCAGCTTGACTCAGAATCACAAGGATTTCACGGGAGTCGAGCCACATACATGGCAGTAGATTTTTCTGCTTTTCATAGTAGCAAAGGTAATATTGATGTAATTATCAGCCCTGGAAAAAAAGGTGGAAAGAGTAGGGGAGAGCAGGTGGTTTGAGGCAGGTTTGGTATCAATCTCTAGTCCTTCCTGATGGTTAGGGAAGGTGTTGGTGCAGTCCCAGAACTGACCTGGTTAGAAAGGGGCCAGGTCTATTTGAGGTATTCACCCTAAACAGATCAGCTCTGGCCCAGGATTCACTGTCTAGTAGATTATTGGGGTGGGTGGCAGCACAGGACAGTCTTTGTTCCTGAACTACAACAATGTATTAGACTGGGAATAGAAAGAAAAGAAAAACAGGGCAATCCTTGCGCTCTGGGAGCTTACATTCACTTAGGGGAGATAAGTTATACACAGGTTTAACAAGAAGGAAAATGTCAGTGAGAGACAGACATAGAGACATGGAGGAGAGGGAGGGAGACAGAGAGATAGAAGCACAGAAAGAAGGTGGGACAGAGAAGAGAGACAGAGAGAGAGAGGAGAGAGAGAGACAGAGAGAGGGAGAGAGGGAAAAGGAGAGAGAGAAGGAAAGGGAGAGGGAGAGAGAGAGAGAGATGGAGAGAAAGAAAGAAAGGAAGGACAAGAGAAGACTAGAGGGGGAGGGAGCAGGGGGAGATCAGAGAAGACAACTCCTCAAATGGGTGTCACTTGAGCTGAGCCTGATGGGAAGATTATTATTCTGAGAGATGCAGCTTAAGAGAGAGGACACAAGGGAATGGCTTGTGTGAATTCCCAGAAGAGGGACTTTGAGTTTAGCAAATAGCTCATAATATAGATTGGATGGAACACAGAATTTATAAAGTGGGATAAAGTATAAAAAAGGCTAGAAAGGTAGGCTGAGGCCAGACAGTGGAGGGCCTTATGGTAGGTTACATCTACAGAACATCCAAAGACCCCAGAAGCTGGGTCATGGAGGAAAGATCAGCACCCAGGTGCCCACCTCCCTCCCTGGGGAAAGACCAATAAAACAGACTCCCCCTGGCACCTAGTTTCCCTTCAGTCCCAAGCACCATGCCCCCTAAGGGCTTTCCTAGTGCTGATCTCACTCATATCATCCCTAGGATAGTTCCTTTCAGGAATTTATCAGGTCTCATAAGATTTAGAGCTAGATAGGCAGGACCTTAGGGATCATGCAATCCAGCCCATGGAGAAGAAATGACTTGTTCCAAGTTACCCAGGCATTAAGTCCCACAGCTAAAATTCCAAACCAGTTCCCCTGAGAGGCAGCTCTGACCTTGGAATTCAGAAGATTGATTGGAACCCTGCTGCAGACACTCCCTGTGCAAGCCTGGGAAATCCCCTTCATCCCTCTGGGCCTCATTTTCCTCACCTGCTGAATCAGGAGGTTGGCCTCTCCGGCCTCTGAATCCCTTCTCCCTCTCCAGCTCAGATCCTTTGACTTCATAGCCAGTATTCTCTCCATTAACCCATTCAGGACAGACAATGAATAGTATGGGAGAAAACAAACCAGCCAGCACATTTAGAACCCGTGACCAGGATGGGTGAAGGGCCTTGAGTTCATGCCATATGAAACTTGGTTGAAAGAACTGGGAATACTTAGTCTGGAGAGAAGATTTAGGGTAGGCCATGGGAGCTGTCTTCAAGTATTTGAGAGGCTGTATTTGGTCCAAGAAGGAAAAACAAGGGCAATGGGTGGGAGTTTGAAAGGCTTCATGTCAGAGAAAACCTCCTAACAAAGTGGAATGAGCTGCCTTAGAATTGGGGAGTGGAGGGGGGCAGCAATGGGGGCACCCTCACTTGAGATGACCACAGATTCAAAGGCTATCACCATGGGGAAACATTTTCCGCACTGCATCAGGACCACAAGGCCCTAACTTTTCTATTCTGGTGTCTCTTGAAAAGCTAGTAGTGCATGGGAATTGGAAAATTTCAAAAGAAAAAAAACACCCAACCCCATGATCATCTCGCAAAGTGCTAACTCCATGGAACAGCTGTAGTGTCCTCATTTGTGCCCTTGAGTTGCTGTGTTGCAAGATAATTCTAACTTGCATATATAAATAAAAACATTTGCTTGATAACTTAAGCCTGACTACACTTGCTTAGAGCAATTGAACCGGAGACTATAAAAATCTTCCAGAATGGACAGCCAGCCCCTCCCTCCATCTCTGAGATGGAGCACATACCCATTCACTCAAGAGGAGAGAAATTCCCAGGATGCTTAGTCTTCATGCTTCAGGGCACAAGTCTGATTACCATCTAAAGTCAGAAAGTTACTTCTCCCCCCAACCCCATCCCAAAACATACACACACACACACACACACACACACACACACACACACACACACTTTTTTTTTAACTATAGTTTTTGAATAAAGAACCAAAATTCTGTAGCTCATCAAGACCTTAGAGATCATTGAAGGGCCAAGAGGGATATGCATCAACCTTCTTAAATGTGGTAACTGTCTTCACATATTTGATGGGCTGTCATACAGAGGATGGAATATCCATGTTCTGCTTGACTCCAGAAGGGAGAACCAGGGGCAGAGAGCAGAAGTTGCAAAGAGGCTTTAGTGCCCATGGGCTTATAGTTTTAGAGGTGAAAGGGTCCTTAGGGGTTCTCTGGGCCAGGGGTATCAAGAAAGAAACGGGGCCAATAAGCCCACTATACTATAATAAGGGTCCTTGGTGGCATATTGATTTTTTGAATGTTCTAACTGGATTTTTCTTCCTTCTTTCCTTCCTTCCTTCCTTCCTTCCTTCCTTCCTTCCTTCCTTCCTTTCTTTCTTTTGTTAGATATTTTATACATATGATTTGTTAGATATTTCCTTATTACATTTTAATCTGGTTGGGTGGCATTTGGGAGTTCAGAGCTGCAGTACAGGCTATGTTTGATATCTCTGATCGGACCTGATCCTCTTCTTTAACAGAGGGGGAAACTGGGGCCTAGAGGAGGGAAGAGACTTGCCTAAGGTCATACAGACAGTAAGTCAGAAGAATATTTCCTTGAGTCTGCAGCAAAGCCCTTGTATTTTGTTCTGGCTATACTTCTGAAGGAAATATCTCTTTGTAAAACTTATTAAGATTAAAATTATTAAAAGATATTGTGGAAGAAAAAGATAAGTCCAAGTACCTTAATAAAGCTAAGTATTTTACATATATTATCTTATTTAATCTTCACAACAACTTGGGGAGATAGGTGCTATTATTATCCTCATGTTACTGATGAGGAAACTGAGGCAGGGATGAAGTGACTTGCCCAGGGTCATGCAGCTAGTAAGTGTTTGAAGTCAGATCTGAACTCAGGTCCTTCCTGACAGTAGATAGAGCAGTGAAGGCCTGAGTTAAAATCTAATCTCAGGCATTTACTAGCTATATGACCCTGGGCAAGTCACTTCACCTTGTTTGCTGGAGAAAGAAATGGAAAATCATTCCAGTATCTTTGCCAAGAAAACCCCATGGACAGTATAGTCCATAGGGTCACAAAGAGTCAGATGTGACTAAATGACTGATCAATAATCTTCCTGACTCCAGGCCCAGCACTCTATCCACTGCTGGAATTGGTGGAAATGGTGTGTCAGTCACAGGTTTTTACCAATAAGGAGGCCACAGCTGGTGGGGGCTCAAGCTGATGGTGGCGAGGAGCTACTCCCATCCCTCAGAGTCATCTCTGGAAAGCCAAGGTGGCTGAGAGAGAGGGAGCCAGAGCAAGCGTGCTACAGGACCATTGAGCTACAGTTGGAAGGCACAGAGCTGGGGGCTGTCTCGTTTGATCCCCTCCTCTTACAGAGAGGTGGCCCAGAGCACAGTGGACCTGCCTAAGCTCTCATGGGTGGTCAGCATGAGAGCCACAATGTAAACTCTGTTCTCTGACTCTAAATGCCATCTGCTTTCCCTATGTTTGTAAGGGGTTAATACCCAGTCATGTATTTTTCTAAGTCAGTGAGTATTTATAGCACAATTACGATCACTTGTCAGAGATTTTCCAGGATCTAAAAGTGGGTCTTGGATTCCAATCAGATCCATTGATGCAGAGCAGCTTTATAGGTGAAGAACTGAGGCCCAGTGAGGTCAAGAATATTGTCCAAGGTCACAGAAGAAGTAAGAGATATCAGAGAGAAGACTCGAACCCAAGCCCTCTGACTCCAAATCTATTGCTACTTCTGTTATGGCACTTGCCTCCCAAATCAAGGTAAATTCATGCTTCATGTAAGAAAACTCTTCCTGTCCATCAGAGCTGCTTCAGACTGGGATGGGGAGGTCATAGGCTCCCATTCATTGCTCTCTCCTTCCTTCTCAAATGACCCCAGATGTGCTTTCCTCTCCCTGACCCTCCAATAACCCTCCCAAGGGCAAGGACTGCATTTTGTTTTGTCATTATATCCCCAATACCTTGTACAGAGCCTTGCATACAGCAGATGTTTAATTAGTGCTGGTTGGACTAGAATGCATGGTTGTCGTTGTTCAATAGCTTCAGTCGTGTATGACTCTTCCTGACCTCATTTGGGGTTTTCTTGGCAGAGATCCTGAAGTGGTTTGTCATTTCCTTCTCCAGCTCATTTGACAGATGAGGAAACTGAGGCAAAGAGGGTGAAATGAGTTGCCCAGGGTCACAAAGTTAGTATCTGAGGACAGATCTGAACTCAGGAAGATGAGTCTTCCTGACTCCAAGTCTGGTGCTTTAACTGCACCACCCAGCTGCCCCTCGATTGCATTGGAGGTCTTCAAACAAAGGGTGAGGACTTGAGAGTGTTATAAGGGCAGGGGGACAGTTCCTCCTTGTGTTAGACTAGATGGTCCTGAGGGCCCTTCCAACTCCAGAATTATGGGATTCCATGAAAACAAATCACTTGATAGCATTCTCTTCAATGCTTTATAATCTAAGCTGGCTGGCTTGTTTTGTTTAAACAGATAAAATACAGTTGAAGTCAGAGATGTTAAACACGTTGTGTGTGTGTGTGTGTGTGTGTGTGTGTGTGTGTGTATGTTGGGGGCAGGAGGGAACAGTGTGTCCAGTGCCAGATTAAAATGTAATTGGGAAATATTTAACAAAATAAATAAAAATCCAACAGAACAAAAGTAATGTTAATGTGTGGTCTTCTACCAGGAATCCTTATGGAGGGTTTAATGGTCTTTCTTTTCTATTTGAGTTTGACCCCATGACTCTGTATAATCTTATTGGAGAGGTAGTGGTACCCATAGTCCAAATCCAATCTGTCAATCAACAGGCATTTATTAAGTGCCTACTATGTGCTAGGGATTCAAAAGTAAAAGAACCAATCCTTACTCCAAAGAGCTTACACTTTAATGGGGAAGACAAGTACAAATATATACAGATAACAGAGATGTAAAGTGAATGATTACTAACAGATAACTAAGTAGTTAGGGAGGGAGTGTAATGAAAAGAGGACTAGATTTGGTTGTCAGAAGCTCTGGGTTCTAATCCTGCTATTGCTGGATGCCACTTGTTAAGGGATTTTGCAAGAGAGATTTGGGGTCAAATGTGAGCAGCCTCTGGGATTTCTTCCAGTGCTTAGATTTTGTGATTCTTTTGACTTCTGCTTAGTGGTGGGAGCCATGGCTGAATCCTTTTCCACTCCCTACCCCCACACTCACCCCATACAGGTTAGGCTATTTTTTTTTCTTAACAGGTATTGAAGCTCTCTTTGAGAGCGATTGCCTCAGGGGACTAAGGAATGGACAGTTGGTATAGCTTTCCAGTCCCTATGCACAAAACTGGAGGGCTCCCGGAGACTTCAGACTACAGACCATCTGCACAAACAAGACTAGGAAGCTGTACTCATCTGAGTCAGTGTCTTATCCTGAAGCAGCATCTGATTTGGTCTCCTTTTTTTTTTTTATCATAGTAGGCACTTAATAAATGCTCATTGATTGACTGGCTGGTTAAAATATCCTTTTCTCCTAAGGTTAAATAAAGCTCCTTTTGTTAAATGGAATACAAGTGCCTTATTTCATTCCCATTTTGGACCCAAACTACCAGGAAATCAGCCTGAGTCAGGCCTGGCCCATTCCAGACTTAGAAGATGGAGCTTGGGATGATGACAGACTTAAGCTTTGCAGAGAGGTAGATTTCAGCCTAATACAAAGAAGAACTTTCTAATAATTTGAGTCATCCCAAAGTGGCATGGGCTACCTACTGGGTCATGGGGATAGGTACCCTGGGGAAGGGGGAGTAGGTTCTTATTCACTGGAGATTTGGGAATGAAGAATGGGTGACTCCTTGTTAGGGATGTAGAGGATATTCCTGTTCAGGCATGGGTTGAATTAGGTGGCCTCCAGGGTCCCTCAAAATACTTCTCCCTTCTCTAATAATAATCAAACATTTATATAGAGCCTGCTATATGTCAAGCACTTAAATATTATCTCATTACATTCTTACAACAACTTCGGGAGGGAAGTGTGCTGATTATCTCCATTTACAAATGGGGAAATTGAGGCAGACAAAGGTTAAAGTGATTTTCCACAGTCACATAGCTAGGAAGTATCTAAGGCTAGATTTGAACTCAGACCTACTGTTCTCTCCACTGTGTGATATAGGACGGATTAGAGTGAAGAAAGACATGTGGCAGGGAGACTCACCAATAGGCTGTCACAAAATTCTAGGCATGAACTGATATAGGCTTGGAGCAAGATGGTGGCAGTGTCAGAGGAGAGAACAGACTCTTGGCTGACAGGTCAGTTTTCCCCTCTCTTCCATGAGTTCGACCTTTGTCTATTTTCTCTTCTCTCTTTTCCCTTCCCTCAGTCCTTCCCTGCCCTCCTCTTATCTCATCTCTTCCCTCATTCCTTTCTTTCTCCCTTCTCCCCCTTCCCTTCTCCCTTCTCCCTTCTCCCCCCTTCCCCTCCTTTCCTTCCCCTCCCTTCCCCTTCCCTCCCCTTCCCTTTCCTCCCCTCTCCTCCCCTCCCCTTCCCTTCCCTTCCCTTCCCTTCCTTTCCCTCATCTCTTCCCTCCCCTTTTCTTCATTTCTTTCCTTTTTTTAACTAAAGAGTTAGAATTTAGGAATTCTTAACCAAGGGTCTATAAACTTTTTAAACATTTTAAATAACTATTTCAATATAACTGGCTTCCTTTATTTTATGCATGTAAAAACCTGTGTTCTGAGGAGTCTGCAGGCTTCATCAGACTGCCAAAAGGTCTCACAACACACAAAAAGGTTAAAAAAAAAACTTTGTTATTAGATGAACTACAGCAAGAAAGCAAGTGATTCATTCTCAACAACCAGGACTTTTTCTTCTCATCCAAAAAAAAGTTGTTGGTTTTTTTTTTAAAACCCGAAAAGAAAAGAAATTGGCAGCCAAGGATGTGGCATCAAAATTGCAGCCTTCAGGCCTCTGCTGACAGTATATTTGTCTTGTCACCTAGCATCATTCCGGGGGCAAGAAGGAAGCCGGCCAAACCAGTGTCTGTCAGTGCGATTCCCTTTTCATCTCACTTGCAGAGAAGAATCTATTGGCTCGTGGCGCCCTCTAGTGACTACAACTGGGAGCGCCGCATTCACTCAGGTGTGAGTTGATCTAAGGCAGTGTCCTTTCCATAGCCCAGAAGGATTTAAAAACCTGGCAAGAGGGATGGGGAAATAGGTGACCCGAAGGTAGCTCTACCACAGATTCAGTTTGTCCAGGACCTCACCGGCTAGTGGTCTCTGCACTTTTTGGTCCTTTCACAATCAAACCTCAAAAAGTCCCACTGGGACCACTGCCCCCCTCTCCCTGACCCCCACCCTCCCATCCCAAAATCAGTAGCCCAGCTCTGACAAGGAAACACTGAGCCTTTGGTTGGCTTTTTTTTTTTTAATTCTATCCCCTGGTAGTTTTCTTTACCTGCCTTGAGATGAGTCGTGGCTCAGGCTAAGAAAAACCCAGGCCCAACATGTAATTTAGGGTTATAAGTACATGATGAATGGCCAGAGACTTAAAATGAGCAAAGAAACACAATCCTGGGGCACGACGCTGGTGGCTAAGCGCCTGGATGTCTGCTGGGGCAGCAGGACTTGGGGGGAGGCACAGATAGAATAACCAGGCTCTATCCGCCCTAAAAAAAGAGTGAACACTCTGGGAGGGGCATCAGTGATCCTAGCCGTTCTCCAGCCTCAGTGGTGAGCCTGGCTGGGTAGCCTTTTTGTGCAGGACTATTGGGAAGTTCACTCCAAATTACAGTGAGGTTTGGGACTCTCTCCAAAAGGTAAATATGTATTTGATTGCTATAAACATGCCCCATTAGGCATTCTCCTGCCAGCCCTCAGCCTTTATAATCAGCAATACTTAAGTGGAAGGGGTGTGCCAAATACTGGGTATAGTGGAAAGTGGCTCGACTGTCAGTGCCTGGCAATCAGGAAGTCAATAAAAGTTTGTTACGTGCCAACTGTGCCTCTGGTACCCTGCTAAGTGCTGGAGTATGAAAAAGCAAAAGACTGTCCTTGCTCCGGAGAAGTTCACAGTCTAATGGGGAAATAACATGAAAATGAATATGTACAAACAAGTGATATTCAGGAAATAGAGGAAGTAATTAAGAGAAGGAAGGCACTTGAATTAAGAAGAGTTCTGAAAGACCTGTAGATGATGGGATTTTAGCTGGGACTTAAAGGTAACCAGGGAAGCCTGTAGGCGGAGGTGAGGAGGGAGAGCATTCCAGGCAGGGTGTGGGAGGGGGGAGAGTGGAACAACAGATAGAGAAAATGCTGGGAGTTGAGAGATGGAGGGTCTTGTTCCATGGAACAGCCAGAAGGCCAGTGTCATATTGGGAATAAGGTGTGAGAAGACTGGAAAGGTAGGAGAGAGCTAGGTTATAAAGGACTTTGAATGCCAAATAAAGGATTTTGTATTTGATCCTGGAGGCTATAGGAAACTGTTGAAGTATTTTGAATGTTTGAGTAGCAAGGTGATGTAGCTGCAACCACACTGGCATACCCAGGATGGCTGCTAGCACAGGTTCTTAGATCTGCTTTACTAGGAAGGATAGCTGTTCAAGGGGTCAACAATCTTTTTTTTTTTTTTTTGGAGGGGAGAGGGCAGGGTAATTAGGGTTAAGTGACTTGCCCAAGGTCACATGGCTAGTAAATGTTAAGTGTCTCAGCCTGAATTTGAACTCCTCCTCCAGGGCTGGTGCTCTATTCACCTAACCACCTAGCCACTACTTTACTACTTCAGGGGAAAAGTCAGCACCCTGAACTTCAGAGAAAATGCAGAGAAAATACAAGCAGAGAAATAAAGACTAACAGACAGGACTCTGACTGCCTGAATCAACTATATACTTTACATACATCTCGAGACTGAGAGAACCTTTACATCTGAGCAGTCCAGGAGCTCTGAACATGCAGCCACTCAGAACCTCCACCAGGGAATCACAAGATCCTTCTCATAAACAAGCCTCCAAAGCAAAATACCAGCTCAGGGTATATACACACTTCTCAGAGCCAGAAAGCATCACAACCTTCCCCTCCCCCCCATTCAGTGACTAATTAAAAATTAGTAAAAGGTGTGAAAGCCTTCCTACAAGCTGCCTCCCCTAAGCAAGCTTCCCTTAATGGGCTCCAGGTGAGGCCATTAACGGGCCAGGAAGATCTTAAATCCCATTAACATTATAGGGGACAAGGTAATTAATCAATAAACATTTATTAAGTGCCTACTGCGCGCTGGGCACTGTACATACAAATGCAAAAGAGAGAGATGGCCCTTCCCTCAAAGAGCTTACAGTCTAATTGGGGGAAAACAACAGACAAAAAGAAGTTGAAAAGGGAGAGAGGAAAGGGAAAGCACCCAATGCAGAGGTTATTTGCTAAGTGCCTACTATGTGCTGGGCACTGTATATACAAACGCAAAAGAGAGAGATGGCCCTTCCCTCAAAGAGCTTACAGTCTAATTGGGGGAAAACAACAGACAAAAAGAAGTTGAAAAGGGAGGGAGGAAAGGGAAAGTACCCAATGCAGAGGTTATTTGCTAAGTGCCTACTATGTGCCAAACCCCTTAGAGATAGAGATACAAAGACAAAAATGAAATGGCCCCTGACTTCTCCCCCTATGCAAAACAAAACAAAACACCTGGTATTCACATATACATATTTCACTGAAAAAAATGAAGCTATTTGCCAAGAGTTTTCCTGACTCCAAGACTGACACTGTTCACTACACCTCATTGCCTCTTTCCTTCCTTCTATGGATGAAGAAACAGGCTCATAGAGGGGAAGTTCCCTGTTTGAAGTTCTGCAGCCTTACTCTCTCTTCCAGAGTCATCAAAGTCCAACGGCAAGACAAAAGTCAAGGTGGCCCGGATGCAGTGGGTGACCTTGGCATCTTCAATATCTGACCAAGCTCTCCACAGCACCTGCTTCAGTCGCCCTCATGGCTTTTGGAACAAATTGTTCACACCCACATATTCCACTGGGGAGTCTTCCCATGCTTGGGGTAGACACATCTTAACTTACTGACAGGTTTGAGACCCATCAGTTCCCCTCCACCTGGTTTGGCCTGTCTGCTGATTTTACCTGGGTGTGGCCACTGCATGTGCTACAGCTTCTTGGAATCATGGGTGAGAGTTGGGTGATGATGGCCACCAAAGGGGGATGGGAAGCCCTGAAAAGGGCTCAACAAACCCTCCCACCAGAGGTACTAGTCCTGCCTGAATACCCCATATACCTAATAGTGGTAAGACCTGGCCTCAACACAATGCTTTAAGGTTTTGAGAGCATTTTAGATGTTTTATCTCACTGGACCCTCATGCTTTGGTGCTAGAGGTATTACTATCTTCAATTTACACATGAAGGAATTGAAGGCCTGTGAAGGGAAGTGATTTGCTCCTGGTCACCCAACTAGGGAGTGTCAAAGGCAAGATTTGGACACAGATCACTTCTGGAGTCAGAGGACCCAGGATTAGATCCTATCTCTGATACTATGGGAGGGATCTTGAATGTATCATCTACCCACGACTCAGTTTTCTCAGCTGAAAAATTAGGAGATTGACTTCTGAAAGTCCCTTCCAGCTTCAGCTCCATGACTCTGTCATCCTGTTTCTAGATTTAGTGGCAGTGTCAGAATCAGAGGCAGAGGCAGAATGAGTACCTACTATGTGCCAGGCAATGAGCTTAGTGCTGGGAATACAAAGAATGGCATAAGACAATTCCTGTCCTCAGGAAGTTCATGATCGAATAGGGGAAGACAACATATAAAAAGAAGCTAAAAAGCAGAGGAGTGGGAAATTGACCTCACTTGGGGGTGATGAAGTCTTGTGGGTTGGGGTACAAAATGATCCCAGGGGGTGAGAGTTTTAGAGTTGATTTCAACTTGCAGAATGAAGCATTTCTGAAGATCGTTAAGTCCTGGAAAGTAGCCAGGTGAGAAATGAGGAGGTGAATTCCTGGGGAGGAGTGCAGAGCATCTCTCAGATGTCCACTCCCCCACTACATTCTCTCCAACCAAAAGGAGGGAGGGGCCCCAGGAGCAGGGAGTCCTAGAGAGCAGAGAGTGGGAAATCATAAGATGAATCCCAGGCGTGCTCTTTCTAAATGTTAGTGGATCTGAGAGGAACTCTCTAATCAGAAGGTGGGAAGGCTAATATCCAATGTGAAAGTATTTGCAGATCCTATACTTGATTGCATGCTGTCATGGGTGGGGCGGAGAGGAGAAGGAGGGGAGAAAATTTGAAGCTCAAGGGATTGTGGAACTGAATCTTGTAAACTATATGTAAATAAACAAATCAATTAAAAATTAAAAAAAAAAAAGAAGAAGAAGGTAGGAAGGGCTCCAGGGGCAGGGGATCCTGAAAAAGAGTGAGTTTCAGAGGTGATTTCATCTTAAGAAATGATGAGTTTCTGGAGATCCTGAAGTCCAGGAAAGTGTGGGTGTGGGTGTGGGGGAAGAGAGAGAAATGTGTTCTCATACTGCTACCCCACAATGTATTCTATCCATTCGGTTTCTCTAATTAATTTGATCTTGCCTTGGTTTACCTTTAAGCTGGGGATGCGGCACACATAGGTGTCTCTTTTTTTGGTGAGCTTCTATATTCCAGACTCCACTTCCAACCCCCTGTTTGGGATGAAAAACCTCATCCAAAAATTTAATTAGAAATTCAGAGATGTCTTAGGATAAAAACAGGAGTTTATTCTCTTCCCCGGGAGAAGAGGGAGGTCTTCCCCATGACTGATCATGAGAAAGAGGCATGTTACAAAAGACAGAACAAGAATTTATGCCCTTACGCAGTCAAGCCCCCTTCCCCAACTGTCTCTTGTCTCATTGGCTGAGAGGTAGACTCAAGTCTTGGCACCAAAATCTTCCCCAATGGCAAGTCACAGGGAAGCTCGCCACTATCTCCCAGTGGCTGGGAAATAGGTTTACAAAGAACAAGGATGTTGATTGACAGCAAGGGAAAGTGGGGAAGGGTCCCAAAGCAAGGGAAGAGCAGTGAGCCTGGAATGTCCCTGACTCCCACTGACTGGGAGGAGGGGCCCACAAAGTCGGGAAATCAGAAAGGGCTCACTGCTGATTGACAGCAATATTGGGGGGGGGGGGG